>WNGS01169498.1:32185279-32206938 GCA_020271785.1 Procambarus virginalis
ACTAAGAATCCCACTAGAAATCTTGCTAGAAATTACCTTAGAAATTATAATAGAAATCCTACTAGAAATCTTACTAGAAATCCTACTAGGAATCTTGCTAGAAGTCTTACTAAGAATCTCCTAGAAATCTTACTAGAAATACTACTGGGAATCCTACTATAAATCACATAGAAATTCTACAAGAAATCGTACCAAAAATCCTACTAAAAATCCTATTAGAAATCCTATTAGAAGTCCCCTAGAAATCCTACTATAAATCCTTTAAATTCGACTAGAAATCCTACTATAAATCCTTGAAATCCTACTAGAAATCACCTAGATATCCTACTAAAATCTTACTGGAAATTCTACTAGGAATTCTACTAGAAATCACCTAGAAATTTTACTAGAAATCCTACTAGGATCCCTAGAAATTCTAGGCATCCCCTAGAAATCCTACTGGGAATCCTAAAAATCCTACTGGGAATCCTATAAGTCCTGCTAGGAATCCCTAGAAATCCTACTAGAAATCCTGCAATAAATCCTCTATGAATCCTACTAGGAATCCCCTAGAAATCATCCTATAAATCCTACTAGAAATCTCATTGAAATTCTTCTAGAAATCCTACTAAGAATTCCCTGAAATCCTACTAGAAATCCTACTAGAAATCCCACTAGAAATCTTACTAGAAATTCCCCTTGAAATCCAACTAAAATCCTAGGAATCCTACTAGAAATCCTACTAAGAATCCCCCTAGAAATCCTACTAGAAATACTACTTAGAATCCTACTAGAAATCACCTAGAAATCCTACTTGAAATGCAACTAAAAATCCCCTAGAAATCCTCCTAGAAATCACCTAGAAATCCTACCTAAAATAGATTCCAATTGTTGTATGTATTTAGTTTGAAATAACTATATAAACTGGATATGCAAGAAGTAATCAGGTCTTCCCATAGAAGGCAAAGATGAAAAGGATGTCTAAATAGTGTCTGACAACCTAACGTGTTCTGAACATCATCTTATCTTCAGGTTATCTTGAGATGATTTCGGGGCTTAGCGACCCCCGCGGCCCGATCCTCGACCAGGTCTCCTTTTTGTTGTATATCCCCAAGAAGCAGCACATAGCAGCTGTATAACTCCCAGGTACCTATTTACTGCTAGGTGAACAGTGGCATCAGGGTGAAAGAAACTGTCCATTTGTTTCAGCCTCCGCTGGGAATAGAACCGGAACCTTAGGACTATGAACCTGAGCGCTGTCCACTCAGCCGTCAGGGCCCCCATCCCCACCCACTTAGCCGTCAGGCCCAACATAACATAAAGCAAATGAATATCTGCCAGAGAAATTATTGGACACTAAAGATACACTGGAGGACATAAAACTGAAACTTTTTCACCCATAGGCTTATAATCCATGGAACTGCCTACCAACTAAAGCCATACATGTGAAAACACTGTTGCAATTCAAAATCCAGCTAGATAACATCAGGACAAATGGGGGGTGACCTTTAGACAAGCTGCCGGTTTCCTGTCCTCATTGAGGCCACTAGTGTGTGACCCTCGGGTAAATTTAGGTAAAAGATCCTATGCCTTGTTTAAGCATAAATATGGAAAGTGTCGTCGAGGTGTCATATGTACAAAGAATGCAATTCCACGTGTTTTCAACCTTCTTCCTGCATGTTTAAAAATTATTGACAGACCAAAATAAAGTTCAAGAGGGTAAATACAGTTTACAACAAAAACTTGGCAATTGTACAAGTTGTGTAGCAAAAATACTCTCGAAATTGGCCACAAGTGGCCAATGCAGAATAGAACCAGTGAAGAGCAGGGGTGCCATAGGCACAATCAGAGAACACTGTATAAACATCAGAGGTCCACGGTTGTTCAACGTCCTCCCAGCAAGCATAAGAAATATTGCCGGAACAACCGTGGACATCTTCAAGAGGAAACTAGATTTATTCCTCCAAGGAGTTCCGGACCAGCCGGGCTGTGGTGGGTATGTGGGCCTGCGGGCCGCTCCAAGCAACAGCCTAGTGGACCAAACTCTCACAAGTCAAGCCTGGCCTCGGCCGGGCTTGGGAGTAGAAGAACTCCCAGAACCCCATCAACCAGGTATCAACCAGGTAAGTAATAATTGCACCTCCTGTGCTCATTAGATTATACCCTTTCATATCCAGATATAAATTGTCTTGTATAACTTATAACAGATTTAACCCCCCCTGTTCTGCCATGATAAAAAAAAATGTAGTGTTTTGAATTTAAAAATGTAGTGTTCATAACCTCTTATTATAATCTTATTATATATTTAATATAATATTAAGATATATTAACCTCTTATATTAAATACATTATCAGTTTTTAGTTTAGTTCAATTATTATGCACCCATACCCATTTTGTGGGCAGTAGTGGAATGTCACATGCACCTCACTTTCCTTACTTGATTACTGTATTGCAGGCCCAAAAAAGGAGCTTCGATGGACCTGTGATAGGTGTGAAGGTTGCCATGGAGAACAAGAGGAACTTTTCGGAGGAGAAGCTAAAAGAGTCGCACAAGATCATTGGGCTACAGTATGGAAGTAATAAGGGAGCATCGCAGGCGGGTATGACGGCGTATGGTACTGGAAGGCAAATCATCCCTGGAGGTCAGTCCTTGTGCCCTAGTTGGAATATTTGTATGACACCTTTCAGTTTCTTGAAATCTTGCTTCATTCCTGTAGGTACAGTTCACGAGGAGCCATGTGGTCTCTACTTAGAATATCCATACCCAAATCTAAGTGCATCCAGTTATTTATAGTTGGAAAATTAGTACAGTACTGTATAATATTAAATAGAAATACCCTTCCCCCATACTAACCACTCTGGCTGGACGGTAGAGCGATCGTCTCGCTTCATGCAGGTCGGGGTTCAATTCGACCGTCAAAGTGGTTGGGCACAATTTCTTCCCCCCGTCTTCCTATCCCAGCTCCAATTGTGTCCTCGTATCCTTTCAGTGCTATATTATCAAGCTGACTTGGTGCTTTCTCCTGATAATTGCCTTACATTCTTGACTGTTATCTTCCCTCATGCTGTTTAAAAATATATAATGGTCTCTTAAGTAATGGCTCAATAATTAGTGCTTAATGGCATCTTGGAGAATGTACAAATATTATGGCTTGAACACTATTGAACAATAATGTACTGTACTGTATTTCTTCAGTTGCTAATTTGAGAATTTGTTTGAGCAGTGTAAACTATATATTGTAATAAAATTAAAATATTGCAGAAGCCCAAAAGCAAGTGACAATGGATGGCCAGAAATCATTGGCCTTCAGTCTGGGAGCAACAAAGGGGCGTCGCAGGCTGGCATGACACCTTATGGAGCTCCTCGTCAAATTATCCCTGATGGTAAGTTTAGTTTAGAAATTAATTATTTACCCCATACCCATCCTGTGAGCAGAAGTGCATCCAATACCCATCATGAGAGTGGTAGTGCACCCCACACCCATTTTGTGAGCAGTAGTGCACCCCATATTCATCCGGGGAGTTGTAACTGAAAAGGTTAGATGCACATTATAGTAAGATTCACTAACCTTTATACAGCACCATTGTGTTAAAATCTCAAATTTGTTTTATTGCTAGAAAAATGTAAATGCTGAATATTTTACTAGAAGATCTCTGGATTTTTTGTAGATGCTTGGAAGGAGTCATGTGGAATTATCACCATGTGAAGAATGATCATTGTTTTTAGTGACATTTACAGTGCAGTCTACATTGTATCTTCAGGTTTTCTTCCGAGGATCCTGATTTGTATTCCATTATAATTTGTAGGCACATCTTTTTAATTCTTTTTGTTCTGGAGTAATGTATTTTATCTTTTGTACACATGCTGAGACATCCCTCATTTATTTTTTAATGTTTTGTCATGTATTCTAGTACTGTACTAAACGATCATTTAGTTTCATGATTAACAAGTATTCAGACTTCAATTAATAGTTAAAACAGTTATTCGATCATCCCATATCTAATGTGGTGAAAGATTAACTGTGCTTAGAGAATGATTTTACATATAATAAAATACTGTACAAAGTTTCTATATTCCTTGATAGATATAATTTTGTATTAAGTAGATTATTTGACCCTGATTACTGCATGAGAAAATACAAGCATTTAGGATTTATCCTGAAACCTCTGTATATATTCATTGATATTGCACGTGTTTAGTGATCTGTCATGTATTTTACTATGTTATCAACTTGAGATTTCTTATACGATGGTTTACTTATTCTCACCTCTCTATTTTTGGGACTGCCATATGAAACAACCAATGGGACTAATATTTATTAAAGTAATACTATATATGTTAAATATAAATAATAATTTATAAGAATTCTACAAAGTTCTATTAAAAAATCCCTGATCAAGAAATACTCCTAGATAGGGGTGACATTTGCATATTTCCAATCTTCAAAAAAGTTACCACATGAAAGTGGCACAGATACTGCCCATGGAATAAATAGAAAATTTGTGCTAGAATGGATAAAACAATGGATAAAATAAAGAAAGCAAAGGGTCATCCTAAATTGTTGAGAAATTAATCTAACTTGAAAAATGTTGAGTGAAGTACAACACTGCAATTTTTCATCTGGGGGCTACCCCTTATTATGGTGTACATTCTCGTAAATGAGAAATTACAAACTACTGTACTTAAAATTTGCAAATGACAAAAGATTTTGCAAATATTGCCCTACATATGAATGCACTACTAATGCACACAGTAAGTCAACAATATAAATATTACAGTAATTTATGAAATAATCAGCATTGTTAACTGCGAATCAAGGGTGCTGTTATGAAGCTAGACGAGGCAACAGGGCTAGGTGAGAAGACCAGAAGTTTGTTGACTGCATGGTGAGGCAGTGTGTTTTCTAGTGGAGCTTAGTGTCCTGTGCCTCCTGATAATCCTCCTCCTTTTATTAAGCTGCAGCCAGTGGCTTCTTCATTCTTCATTGGAGAGTGGATGTATTGTCAAGACTAAATGTACATTTTTGATCTATGGTAAAGTGGGAAGTAAAAACTGTATAGAGACCTTGCACAGAGATCTTTGTGAACTCTTCAAATATTCTTAAGACTGGCAAAGGCTTTTCAATATTGATAATGTTAGACCTCAAATGTTAGGGCATCACAATACATACCATAACTCTCATATGAACAATACAACCATAAAACCGATTGATAAAGAAATGGAACTTGGATTTTTTTAAACACGTGTGGGTACAGGAACAGGCACCTGTTAGCATTCTCTTCCCATAGGTCATGGTAAGCCTTGCCTTCTAGTTTCCTTGGAATATGACCTGCCAATCGTTCAACAACCAGGCACCTAATCACTTCTGGGTGAACAGAGGCATACAGTTAATCTAATTTACACAATTAAATGTGTAGATTTTTATTTTCTTTGGAGTACTGTATGATGTTCTTAAATTGGATGCCTTTTTAATTTGAGACACACTGTAAATTAATATATCTAGTCCATTCTTAATTATATCCAATGTAAAGTGTAAACAAATTATATCCAAGAAGTGTAAACAATATTTATTTAAGTACTTTTGGCATGTATTTTATCTTCTATTTCCTGTATATACTTACCTTTCATAGTATTTTGAATGCATGACAGACTGTGCCGTTTGATTGTACAAATTTGTGGAAATTCCTTTCCACAACAGTGGTTTGAATTTGAAAGCTAATACACTAATTCTTTCATAATTAAATTATCATCACGTTTTAAAGTTAGTACACTTACTTTAGATCATGAAGTGTATTAAGCTTAATGAGTCATGCTGTCTTGTATCAAACTGCATTGAATATAATTTTTATATTCTGATAATAAATAACTTATTTTCAGGTCATCACAGGAATCGTGAGTGAAGGCTCCTGCTCCACAGGAAGCACAGATATGAGTGGACAGGCATCAGTCCTTGTTCAGTTGTGATGTAATTACTCTGTGGAATCAGTACAAGAGTTCATTTTGGGTGTTGTCTCATCTGTTGTGATCGTCTGTTTCCATAAAATCTTCCATTTAACAGTTCGTGGGTGCTACAGACTTTTACGACCTGTTCATCTTAAACTACCTTTAATACTTTGATTTAAAGGATCTGCCATTCACACAAACACAGGACTTTTTGTGTTTAAACTTTTGCAAGTTGCATGTGGGGATATATGTTGGGGATATATAGGAAAATTTATTAGTTTTAAAACTCAGAAATGGGCCTTGGGCATGATTATGCACATCATTAGTGAAACATTGCACATTGTAACTGTTTCTTATTAAGAGTGTTGCTAGTCATATGCTATTTGATGCATTTACTTTAATGTAAGTTAATAAGTCTGAATTATTTTTCAGTTCAGTATGAATATAAATGCTATGCTTACCGCATTTCGTAAATTGAAAGATTTGTAAGATTTTTACTGTTTGCCCAATAAGTAAGAGTAGTATAAAGATTGTGTAACAATCATACAAATTGAGAGTTTAATGCTACTGTATTAACCTCGGGCAATTTGACCAAAAATGTGAAGACCTTAGCCTACATCCTTCATGCAACTTCCCCTTCCCCCTTTTTTTCTGCTTATTATTTACATAAATTAGTGATGCTGAATGGATTCCTAAAAAAGGGTGTTACTATTGTAGCATGTATGCCTCTTGTACAGCAACCTTTTCAGATTTGAGAGAAATATGGCATGAAAAACCAAGCTCATCAAAGTCCATACAAAAAAAAAATAGTTGTATAAAAATATTTATTCTTTGTCAACTTGGCTTCTAAACAAGATCCTCTTGCGTTACAGATCACGAGCGGTAGAGTGTGGTCACGTACGTGTCTAGCAGACCCACCCTGCACCCTCCCTCTAGAACACTGGTGTTGATTTTTGTTTTCAGAATACTGATATTTATCTCTCCAGATCATGGATGTCCTTGTATAATTACTCAAGACTCATATTTTGGCTTGATGACATCCTTCTCATAGTCAGTCATTTTAAATTTGATTAACTATTTTATTGCACTATTTTCCAATCATGCAATGTAGTTATTTTATTTTACTTACAATTGTTTGAAGAGTAAATGATGATTAAAAAAATAGAGAAAAGGCTGTAAATTTTTAAAGATGCGTTTATTTTTGCTGAGCTATATTTATGCTAGACCAAATTATTTACAAATACTGTTTTGTCAAGTATATATCCAGCAAATTCTAATGAAACTGCTTATACAGTACAGTACAGTACAGTAGTTATGTAAGTTTGAAGCTCATGTCAAATTTAAGCCATTATATTTTTTTAATATTTTAAATATAAAATGAAGCTTGTTTTTCTAAAAAGTAACAGATGAGACATTTAACATCCAATCACAGTAAAATCCACAAATAATAATAATATTCATTTATTGCAAGAAGCTTATATATAATAAATATTTGTTCCCCCTGCAATAGAACGTTAAGTGATATTTTCTTCAGTTTCTTGTTGCTGATATTATTGTAATTAGAATTTCCTATTAAGACTAATTGTATATTAATTACATGCACATTATCCTGCTCCTTATAACTTTGTATTATACATTTTTCTTCTGGAATCTTAATTCATTTAGCCTTCTGAGTTTCCATGTACTTGAAATACTTGCCTTGGTTTTATTACAAGATAATTTTATAAATAATTGAAATATAATACTGTACCATGAAACACCATACATATCCACCATATATGTTGCTAGTGTTTGCTGAAGATAGTACCATTTGAGCCCACCATACGTTGCCAGTGGTAGCCAAAGATGGTACTATTTTATTTCTGACACTTTTCATTGCTCTTTTTCTTTTTCATTTTAGATCTGCTCTAATACAAAGCTCAAAGCAAATATCACCCTGAAGACTGAAGCAATGGCGTATATGTGCTGCATAGAACTAGAAATCAATTTTCCAATATTGGTTCTGTTTTGCATTTAAGTTATTGGCATCCTAAATGGTATCTAGGAACTCTTGAATATTCTGTAACATACAGTGCTATATAGCTTTCCATGCTTAGCACTTTCTTTTGATAATTACTTGCATTTAAGTCAGAATTTTGTACATTGTTACAAATTCCAAGAGAGATTGGGGGTTCGTTAGGCTTGGCAAGAAGATTCCAGCTGACTCTTCGTGTTGAGGGTTTGTCAGTATCCAGTCAAAATGGTTGTTTCTTTAGATATTATATATACTAGCAAGTCTTCAATCCACATCCTGACTGATATTAATGTCTTTCATTGGAATTTTTAACGTGTATATAATATTACTGTGTTCCCGAGTCCATTTATATTGAATAAATGTATATTTTTGTTTTAAACAGCCAGAAGACTTTATTTGCTTTAATTGCATTACCTGTAATTGAACTGTTTAACTTTTAGTAATTTTTAACATTACCTTCATTACAAAAAAAATGTATAACGGTAGGTATAGCACATGATTTATATTTTCAGTTCTGTACAATTGTTTCATATCATTAGCATTATACTATTCTAATTGGTTAAAAGGGGTTATCACATTTAAATGAACATAATATTAATTACTAGTGTTAAGTCTTGAAGAGTCCTCTATCATAAGATTTTTATAATGCCCTAAAATTTTACTAATGAAAGTTAAGTGTTTTTACTGTGGTTCTCAATAAACATTTGGCTGGTATTAAGTTTTTCTTTCCTATTTCTTGAGCACATATCTGAGATCAGACACCTGACCAACCAGGTATCTACCAGAGTACCAGGTGTCAGTTATTCTTCCTGATGTTGTTGCTGTTTTAGATTCAGCTACTTGGAAAAAAATTCAAAGTAGTATGGTGAGCTATGGGCTATGGTGAGCCCGTAATGGACTTTCTTCCTGATGATTATAGTAAAGTACTGTATTAGTATATTATAATGATAGTGTTGCATAGAAGCATTTAATGATGATTGGGTAAAACGAAAATGTTAATGTAAAGCAAAATACATGCACCACAGAAATGCAGATCTGCACAGTATTATTGATTACTTAAAGCATTATTTTTGTTTATATTTTATTTTTAACTGAATATTGTTTATACAGTACCTTGCCCTGCCCTGGTGACACACTATTACTCTCTCGTCTATCCTTATCTCGACTATGGTATTTGTGCTTGGGGTTCTACTACCCAAAATCATTTACGTCCTCTAATTACTCAACACAAAGCTGCTGTTAGGACAATATCCAACTCTGGCCCCAGACATCACTCGGTACCCTATTCAAATCTCTGAATATGTTAGATATTAATTAAGTCACTGCACATCCTCTCATGTGTATTTTATATATATATATATATATATATATATATATATATATATATATATATATATATATATATAAAATAAAATGCTGAACTGTAATGTCAATCCTGACCTTAAAAGCTTCATTGAAGGTTGTAACAGAACCCATGAGCACCACACCAGAAATAAATACTTTTTGATATTCCAAGAGTACGACTTGATCAAACTAGAAATGCTCTACAAATCAAGGGACCCAGAATGAGGAATGACCTTCCCAATCATGTTAAAAGACTGTACCTCTCTCGCCCAGTTTAAGATAAAAACTAAGCACTACCTAATTAACTCCCTGTAACCTATCATATCCTATAATGTCAACCCATGTCTGCTATTTTTAAATAATGCTGTTTGTTGACCAAATTGTATTTTTTGCTGTTTTTCTGGCATGTTCCCCCTTTTGTTATTTTTATATTTTCTCAACACATTTTATACTTTAATCTCAATTAGTATTAAGTTTAGTCCTCAGTGTTTTTCCTGCCTGAAACGCTTTGCGTAATAGTGGCTTTAGGCATTGTACCCCCCTCCCCGCTCAGCTCGTTGCTGCCGTGAGGGGGCTTAGTGGGCGGCTGCCGAAGTGTGATGCACCTTGGGGCAGCCCTCTGTCCTTTTGTAGCCTTGTGCTCCTGCTGCTGTCCTCTCCAATTGTGCTGAGCACCTTTTCCTTTTCCTTCTGTTTCGTTTTTCTCCCCCCCCTTCTATCTGCTTGCCGTTTCCTGCCGACCTTTTGCTTGTTTTGGTAATTCCTTTGGACTACTTCTATTTTGACGCCCGGGTGCTTGAGGAGGCATACTCTTGCGCAATAGAACTGTAGTACCCAACGTCGAGAGCGAGGGGAACCTTTTATTGTCAATCCCCCTTTCGTCACTGAACCCGATCTCGACGGACTGTCGGTTCTTAAGGTGGCGTTTGTGGGGCATATACTCACGACGCACCCCTGGGAGGCCCCGGCATGATCGGCAATAGCTTCTTGTTGGGTGCCCTGCCTCTAATTGTGGCTCCATGGGGGTGTGGGGGCACATTCGTGAATGATGTTTTCTTTTCGTAGCAATGATATACTGTATACTGTTTCAACTGTTTCTCCTTTACGTTCTCAGGCTCGTGGGGTGGGCGACCAAGCCCCCGAGTCGGTCCGTGTTGGAAGACCGGGCTCTGTAGCCTCCGCTGCATTGGGCCCCGACCTTGCTCCTCCTTTGGCCTCTCTGACTCCTCCTCGGCTCCCCTCCCTCCTCTGTGGTTGGGTCGAGCCCCAGGCCCCAGTGGTGACTACCTCGTCCACTGGCGTAGCTTCGTCGTCTCATTGTGACTACTGCACCTTTTACCCCGTGACCTCCGGGGGTTCTCACGCCGTTCCCACCACGGCCGCACTCGCACGATCCCTTCCCGTAATAGTACTTACAACGCCTTGTTTGGTCCCGCTACGTGGGCTAAATACTTTGATCTCCACCATCTGGATTCTACTCCTCCTGACGATTTCTCCTCCATAAACACCTTGTTGATTCAGTAGATGCCTCTGTTACTTTTAACTCCACCAGTTACAGTACGCGTGCTGTCGCTGCTCCTTCTCAGGATGCAGCTACTCGCTTAGTCGCTTTGTCCTGCATTGGCGAGACCCCTGTCCGGGTCTCCAAGAACGTTCGGTTAAATGCCAGTGTTGGCACTGTTCTCCTCCACACCATGTTGCAACTGGTGTTCGGGACCTCAAAGATTGCCAGGAGGATATTAAACATATCCTCGAAGCCCAAGGCCATTCTGTCCTCCAGTGGACACGTTTACTCGACCCCCTGGTCATCGCCGTCAGCCCCTTCGAGTTGTAAAATTCACCTTTGATAGTAGGCCTTTCCGCCCTCTGTTATTCTTGCTGGTGCCAGATGCTCCGTTCAGGAGTACATTCCTCTCCTAGACTATGCAATAAGTGTTGGAAGTTCGGGCACAGTGTCCTCAAATGCACCAGTACTGTGTATCTGTGCCCCTTGTGTGGGGACAACAGTCATTCTAAGTCCGAGTGCACTTCTCCCCAGGCTCGCTGCCTCAATTGCAGTGAAGCCCACCCTACCTTCTCACGCTTGTGTATGCACTACAAACTCGAGGAAGCCGTCCTCAACTGGAAGCACCGTGATCGTCTGTCTTTTCCTGAAGCGAGACACCAAGTTCGTCGTCTCACCCCCTTCGCGGCGTCTGCTATGCTCGCATGTTGCGTTCTACCTCTCCTTGTCCTTCCCGTCTTCCTCAGTCTCTCAACCGTTTCCATGCCTTAAACCTGACACACCCACCACCACCTCCCCTATTCCTTTGCCTCCTGTCCCAGATGGTCTCCCTCCCGGTTCTCCATCTGGGATTTCCCCCCTTCCTACCCAGTCTGCCATATCTCCTTGTTTTCTTCCCCATCTCCCCCGCTCTTTCTTCCCGACCCTCCCCAGAGTCTCTTGACCCACCATGCCACCTGTTGGTCCAGGCTGATATCCATCATCCTCCCAGCAATCTTCGTGTTGTTCGCTCTCGTTCCTCTTCTGCCGAGACCATTGAGTCTGTCACCCGGTACTTGTTACTGGAACGCCTGTCTCTTCGAGTCAGAAACGTAAGCCTGCTCCTCTCCTTCTTCCTCTCCGGCGGGTAAGGTGTTTTCGCTTTCTTCCTCACCCCCTCCCTCTGACTGTGTCACTACATCTCCTCCCATTTCAGTAGTTCGAACCCCCCCCCCGTCTCTGATATGGAGGTTTCTTCCGCCCCGATTCCCTCTCTGTTGCTACCCTTCCTGAGGTGCACGCCCTGCTTTCTGTCCCCCCCCCCCCTCCTCCAACTGTCCTTGCCTGCCCCTCTCAGTTGTCTCCTCCTCCTCCGGACCCCGTCAGTCCGCCTCTGGTCTGTTCTCTCGCTCCCTTCCCTCTCTCCTTACTAAGTTTACCCATGCCCCCTAACCCTGATTTTGCCGACCCTGCTTCTGATCCAGACCCTGATCCTGACCCTGCTCCTAGCCCTGATCCTGACCCTGAGATTCTTTAATTAACTGTGTTCCTCTTTCCTTTATTTCTTTCTTGTTCTCTGTTACTGTCCCTTCTCTTTGATAATGTCTATTCTTCAGTGGAATATTCGTGGATTTTATGCCAACTTCCATGAACTCCAATTCTCATTACACAGTTTACGCCACTTTGTGTTTTGTCTCCAGGAACCATGCTTGGTGCTCGTCCTGGTCACTTTCATCGTTATTCCTTTCTTTCTCCCCCCCCCCCCAGCTCTTACTGGGGCCCATAACTCTACTGCTCTCTTAATTCGTTCTGATATCCCTTCGTCCCCCTACTTCAGTCCATTGTTCTGCTGCCGTGTTTTTGTGGGTAAATGGTATACAGTCTGTTCCATTTATCTCCCTCCCAATGTCCCTCTTTCCCTTCCTGATCTTAAGCACCTCCTGGACTCCTTGCCAGAGCCGGTGCTCCTTTTGGGTGATTTCAACTGTCGACATTCCCTCTGGGGTGATGTTTTGACAAACACCCGAGGCCGTCTTCTCGAACCGTTCGTCCTCGCTTTATCTCTATCTCTTCTGAATTCTGGTGAGCCCACTCATGTGGACTCTTGAACTCGCACCCTTTCCTGTCTTGATCATTCTCTCTGCTCGTCGTCCCTCTACTTAGATTTCACGTGGCAGGTTCTTGATGACCTTCATAACAGTGATCATTTTCCCATCCTCGTTTCCTTTTTCTCTTTCCACCCTCCCCTTTCCTTCCGTAGGTGGCAGTTTGCCAAGGCTGACTGGTGCCTATTCACCCTCCGTGCTACTCTCTCTGACCTTTCCTCTCTGCCTCTTCCTCGCGCCCTCCTCCTTTTTTATGACACTGTCTTCAATGCTGCCCTCGGCTCTATCGCTCGCTCTTCCTCCCAGGGTACACGGAAGTGTGTGCCCTGGTGGAATGCGGACTGTGCTCAGGCTGTCCGCTGTAAGTGTGCAGCCTGGAAAAAACACCGCTGCCGGCAGACGGCTGATTCTTTTATTCTGTTTCAGAGGGCAAGTGCGGTGGCCCATAGGACCATCCGTACTGCTAAACGTGAGAGTTGGAAATCTTATGTTTCCACCATTACGTCCAATACTCCTCTACCGCAGAACTGGAAGAAGATCCGCAAGATTGCGGGCAAGTTCATTCCAGATGTCTCGCTGGTTCTCCACCTCCGTGGGACTCTTGTGGCAGATCCAGTGAAGGTCGCGGCCGAACTGGGTTCCCACTTTTCTTCTAATTAGCTCTGTTTCTCATCTTCCTCAAGAGAGGTACCTTGGAAGCGGGTCTCTCGTCGTACCTTTCGCGTCAGGCTTGGTGCCACTCTCTTTGCCTGTTTTCGGCAGTGTGAAGGTGTGCCCAAGGTAGTGTTCTGAGTACTACTCTTTTTACTGGTTGCCCTCAATGGTCTCCTTTCCTCTCTTCCTTCTGGCATCTTCTCTGCTCTTTATGTTGATGATCTTACTCTTTGCTGTTGAGGTAATGATTCACCTCTCCTTCAATGGCGGCTTCAACTTGCGATTGATGCCGTGTCATCTTGGGCCACTGTTATGAACAATAGTGGGCTTGCTATGGGGAACTGGTACTATTAAGGGGTAAGGGTAAGTAGAATACAGAGGTATCAAAAAATGGGAGAACTAAAAGGCCCGGCCCCAAAGTAAAATATCCACAATAATAAATGCTTGCTACTAAACCCGGTTAGTCTAGGAATAGATTATGTACTCCCACACAGGAACAAGGGATACTCTGTTCAAACTTACCTATTTATTAACCCCTTAACACCCCCCATACACGATCACACCAATAACAATTTAATACTAACTTTACCACACAATCTTACGTTAAAAGCCTTGGTCCACATAAGCAGGATACAAGGTTTACACTGGAAACAAGCTAGGGTAAAGCTCTACTATAACACACTGGAGTCAGCTTAGGGTAGGGGACCACGTGGTTACACTGGGACCCCAGTTAGCCTAGCAGGTAAGATAAAAACTTGTAAATACACTTACTACACCCCAGGTATACTACTCTACACATAGAACGATAGGTATGCCACAATATAACCATAAAAATAGCAAAGAAAACTTAACCAGACGAAGATACAGAAATAAATAAATAAGAGGAGGGAGAGGCACTTCCTTCCACCACAACCAGTCAGCCCAGAAGAGCGTCTCTCGTCTCCTCCTTCGTGGGCTCATGCTGCCGGCAGACTGTTCAACTAATCATACCGGCGCCCGATACAAAATTTACTCAGGTTTACTTTACAAATGATTAGACAGTATTAGTAAACATAGTTGGTGCCTATTTTATTATTTAATAATCAACCCCAAGCTCAATCTTTAAATACTCTTCGAGAGACAAGACTAATCTTACGACTGGCAGGGAAGATACGACATATGCCACTCACAATGCGTTTTTACTCTATGGTAGCTCAATAAGCTCACATTTTGACCTCTGGTTTCCCTCTAAAGAACCCAGAGTCGTAACAGCCACCAATCATGGCTTCAAGTTCTCTACTACTAAGACTTGTGCCATGACTTTTACTTGGAAGCGGGTCGTTCTTCGTCCCTCTTTGTCACTTTATGGTCATCCCCTTGAGTACAAAGATTCCGCGAAGCTTTTGGGATTATTCTTTGACACTTGTTTGTCTTGGTCGCCCCATGTCTCTTACCTCCGTGTTGAATGCTCTAAGGCCCTTAACCTACTTAAGGTTTTGTCCCATACTTCTTGGGGAGCAGATAGGCGCACACTCCTCTATTTGCATTCCTCTCTCGTCCTGTCTAAGCTCGATTATGGTTGCCCTGCATACTCTTCGCCGTCTTGGTCCTTTGCACCATACTGGGTTGCGCCTCAGCTCTGGTGCTTTTCGTTCCACTCCTACCCTCAGTTTGTACGCTGACACTGGCTTTCTGTCTCTCCAGGATCGCCGTGATCGCTACAGTCTTCGCTATCTAGCGCGATCCTTACAGCATCCTCTCTCTCGCCTCTATCGTGCTTTGACTTTTACCCCTCCTGTAGTTCCTGTTCCTCTTCACCACCCTCCTCTTTCTATCCATTTGTCTCGCTTATAAGATTCTCTTTCGGTTCGTCTTACTAATGTTAACCCTCGTATTGTGCCCTCCTTGCCCCCGTGGAGGGTCCCCTTCCCTAATTTTGTACTTTTCTGACCCGCATCACTAAAGCTTTTACTCCTCCTACAGTTCTGCAATGCCTCTTCCTTGAGCACTTTTCTTCTCACTCCCACTCCGTTCCCATCTTCACTGACGGATCAAAATCTGCTAACGGTGTGGGCTGCTCTGTTGTTTTTCCTGACCACACTTATATGTGTCGCCTTCCTCCGGAGGCTAGCATCTGCACAGCAAAACTCTATGCTATTCTCTATGCTCTTCGTCTCCTGTTTTCCCGGGGGCAATCCTCCTTCGTGGTAGTAGTTGACTCTAGTAGTGCCCTCATGGCTTTAGGGTCCTTTAATCCAGTCCACCCTGTGGTCATCGAGATTCAACATTGGCTGTTTCTTATCTCCAGTAAATTTAAGTCAGTTGCGTTTTGCTGGGTTCCCAGCCATGTTGGTGTCTCTTTAAATGAGCGTGCGGATGCTGCCGCTAAGGACGCTATCCGCACTTGTCCCATCTCCCATAAAGGTGTTCCTTATTCTGACTTTTACCCAGTTATTCATGCCTCCATCCTTGCCCGTTGACAGCGTTGTTGGTCTTCTGCTATTGGTAACAAACTGCGTATTTTAAAAAGTCGTGTGTCCCAGTGGCCTACCTCCTGCCACTGTAACCGGCGGTGGGAAACGGCTCTGGCTAGGTTACGTATTGGCTATACCCGTTTAACTCACGGTCACTTAATGGAGCGCCGCCCTGCTCCTAATTGTCCAAATTGCATTGTCCCTCTTACGGTCGTACATATCCTTGTTGAATGTCCTGACTTCCAGGACGAGTGTGTGTCTTGTTTTTCGACCGTCCCCCGCTGTCGCTTGTCCCTCGATAGAATTCTTGGTGACTCGGATACTTTTGATATCGTTTGCCTTATGCGTTTTTGTTCTTGTATTGGCATCCTTGGTGATATTTAGCGCGCTCTGATTATCCCGCACATTTGATGGTGCTACATAGCCTTTCCAGTTTGGTGCCTTCTATTGATAATTACTTACTTTAGGCATTGTATGTACTAGCTCTATCTATAAATTCATCAATATTTGTATCACACCTTGTATGTATGTACTTTACCTGAATAAACATTTGAAAACTTTGAATTTAATCAGTATTTAATAATGTGTTCATATGGTGTAAATTAAATCCAATACAGTATCTTTAGAAGAATTTATAAAAACAATGATATGAATAATTAAAATTTACCTAGTACAGTAAATGTCTCACAACTATTACAATATATTTGTATACCATATGGTACGATGGGTTGACAATACGGATTACGATAAGTTAACATTATCACATTTCGATGATGCTGAAACGTGTCATCTAAGTGCTATTCATTAACATTAGTGTATTCATCACTATCATGCATGATCCATTATAAATACTTGTTTTTGCATCTGTTCTTTAGAGCATTCATCTGTAAATATTTTGATACCAAATTTATCAGGCTGTCCTAAGGCCTGAATAATTAAGTAAATAATGTAAAAGTACATACTAGATGAGTTACAAGCAGAATGTTGTAACTCAGGAAGAGTTTCAGAACAGGGTTTGCATTTAAAAACATGGTTTTGTAAATGTAAATGACACAAGAGAATGTGTGGAGTGAGTTTGTTTAGGGATTTAAACAGTGGGGCTGAATGTTGTCTGAAAGCAGAGTTTGTTATGTTCTTATAGCACATTTTTGCTGGATGATGGGCTTGAGGTAGTTTGCAGTGTTTTAACCACATGCATAGATACCATATGTAAGATAGGGATAGATTAGCACATTGTATAGTGAAAGGAGAGCAAAGTTTGGAACATATCTGATTTTAGAAAGTATACCAACCATTTTTAGATTTCCTTGGTTATAAATAAATAAATAAATAATATAATATAAATAAATAAATGTTTATTCAGGTAATGTACATACATACAAGAGGTTTTACAAAAATTGGTAGATTTATAGATAGAGCTAGTACATACAATGCCTAAAGCCACTATTACGCAAAGCGTTTCGGACAGGAAAAACATTAAAGACTAAAACTTAATACTAATTGAGATTAAAGTATAAAATGTGTTGAGAACAAATAAAAAAAACAATAACAATAAAAAGGGGGGGAACATGGAAGAAAAAGCAGCACAAATACAATTAGGTCGACAAACAGCGTTGTTTAAAAAACAGACATGGGTTGACAATATAGGGGTAAGGTAGGTTACAGGGATGTGTTGTATGTGGATGCTAAAGTTGTCTCTTGTCTAAGTATAAACTTTCCATCGTTTTTATTGCTGATGTTAACATTGTCTATCTAAAGTTGAATTGGATTTGTTTTAAGATATGTAGTAGGACTTTTCTATGTTTAGTGTGAGTTTGTTGGTTGACATCCATAGGTGGACTTTTTTTAATTCATTATTTACAACATTTAATGTGTGGGGATCGGCATCAGAGTTGGTGAGGATAGTATTGTCAGCAAATAATATAGGTTTAAGATGTTAAGACATTAGGCAGATCATTGATGTATACAAGTAATAGGAGAGGTCCTAGGATGCTGCCATGTGGCACTCCTACAGTTAATGGTAGAGTGAAAGAGGTTAAATCATTGATGACTACATATTGGTGCCTGTCACTAAGATAGGATCGGATATAGTTCAGGGCAAGGCCTCGGATTCCATAATGGAGGAGTTTAAGCAAGGGGTAGTTATGGTTAACCATATCGAAGCCCTTTCTCAGGTCAATGAAGAGTCCAATAGGAAACTCATTTTTGTCAAGGACCGAGTAGGTATCAGATTAATAATTGCATCGTTGGTACTCTTTTGGGAGAAGCCAAATTGACAGGGATTTAGGATGTTGAATTTTATGAGGTAGGAGTAGAGCTGTTTGTAAATAATTCTCAAATATTTGATAATAAAGGTAGATTTGATATTGGTCTGTAATTGTATGCTGGATTGCCTCCATTATGAACTGGAGTTAACTCATGCTTTTAAGGATATCAAGGAAGGTATGACACTAGAAATTTGTTGAAGAGCAGAGCTATGGGTTGTGCAAGTGCAAAGGAGGCACTTTTTATACTGAAGATGGTATTTCACTAATGTCCCTAGCTTTGGTCTTTAGTGAGTGAATGATGGACATCTGCTGGGGTGACTGGTGAAAGTTGAACAGTGGATAACTGCCTGAAAGATGTGGGGCAACACATGTCCGAGTTTGTGGGATTTTTCTGGCAAGGTTGGCACCAACTGATGAAAAGCTATTAAATTCAGTTGGTTTCCTAAATCTGTTGCAGGTGTATAACCATTGTTTGAGAGAGTAACTGGTTATGAAAATGTTTAGATCCTAGGATGTTAAGAGATGGCTTTCCATGTTGCCTTTTGCTTCTGTTTATCTACTCTAATAACAGGAAAGTTTTGCATTTCTTATACTGGTAAGCATTGATGAGTACCTCTTAACTATTTTTTAATTAGGCCAATCCTTTGTGTTTCTTATTCATGTTTCTGGTTGATTGCTTTAAGTATGCCACTTGTGAGCCAGGGATTGTTTAATCTTTTCCCCAGTTTTTGAGGAGAGGACAATGAGTTCATAGACGTTTAGAGCTTTGGAAAGAAAGAGGATGCTAATGAATTTATATTCTCAAAATGGATTCTCAAAATGCAGGTCACTGCCCTTCAGTGGGTGGTAACAAACTGAAGCGAGTGAAGTTTTAGTAATCATTCACGACGCTGACGTTGGGAGTTGACCCTGAGCAGCCGTGGAGTGCGGACGTGTCCCTCCGTGACTGCTAGGGTAGTCAGCCGTTTGATCGCCAGGTGGCGGGGCGTAGCTGCCCCCCCCACCCCCCAGTGTTGTTGCCTGCCTGGCGGTGTGCAGACGTGGCAGGTGTTGGGTTCACCATGGGTGGTCCCCTACCAGCAATCAAGCGTGTGAACTCGGTAGGACTGGAATTCTCTGGCCGTGCTGGGTATCCAGAGGTAGCGGAGGTACTGTGCGACTTGCTGCATATCCCGGTGCTAGATGTTGACGGGATTGAGCTGGTGACTGCGCGTCGCGTTGTCATCAAGCTGGCGACGGAGGAGGTATATCGTGCCTTCCTCAGTCGTTACGAGGGGCGCTCGCTGTCCTTGCCAGGAGGTACCGGCTCAGTCGCCATATCAGACCGGAGTGGTGCGCTGACCTATGTCAGCGTGCATGGGGCGCCCCTGGAGTTTCCCGAAGAGCTTCTGCGGCGTTATTTCCAGCGATTTGGGCCCGTCGTCAGTGTGAGGGTAAATACGTTATCCTCCGGGAAGTACGCCGGGAGGCGGACGAATATTCGCACCTTGGGCATGCGTCTGCGGTCGGACATTCCATCTTCGGTCCGGCTTCTGGGATGCTACATCCGGGTGTACTATGCCCGGCAGCCTCGGACCTGTTTCCGGTGTGGCTTGATGGGGCATCAGGCTGCAGGGTGCGAGGCGGATCCGGTTGCACCTGTCAACCTCTTTCGGGAAGAGGATTTCCCTCCGCTTCCACTGGACGAGGACTTCGGGGATGTGGAGCCCGCCCGGCTCGTTGCTGCGGCTCCCCCGGCGTCCCCTGACGTTTCCCCGGATGTCGCTGGCCCTCCTCCGGCTGTTGCGATGAGATCGGTGGATTCCCCTGATCCTGTTAGTATCCCTGTCCCTGCTGCTCCAGTGGCCCGTGGTATTGCGCCCTCCTCTGCGCATGCTCCCCTGTCTTCCGATGCTGCGCCTGGCCCTATCTCCTCGACTCGGATCCCGGATGCTGAAGTGGCTGAGGGGTCCCTGGTTGTGTGTGGTCCGGTTCCCCCTGCGGTTGAAGCTGCTGCAGTCGTCAGACGCGTACGAGCGGCTTGTGATGCCCGTGGGTCTGGGTCCGCTTCCGGTTCCGAAGATGTGCGCCCGGTGCCCAAGAGATCCAGGCGCTCATCTACTGCATGGGCTGATGAGGTGGATTCTGGCGCTGATGGGTTATCAGGACTTGAGGTAGTGGCCGCTGACGTCCATATATCTGCTGATGCCGAGGGCTGTGTATATGATTCGCCTCCTGTGGCTTCTGTCGGCAGTTCCCCGCAGTGGGGGGTGGTTGCACCTCCAGTGGTTGGTGAAGAGGGTGCTGGTGCAAGTCGGGACCTCGTGTTGGTTCTGAGGAAGGATGTTCGGGGTGAGGAGCCCCCACGAGTGTCCCGTCCGGTGGTTGCTGAGCAGCCCTGTGAGGCTGCCGCGGGTACGGGTGCGCTGCCCGTCGTGTGCACACCGCAGGAGGTCCCGTTCATATTAGCCGACGGCACGCCGTATGGTGCGCAGTCCAACCCTATAAGTTTTACCTATACTGACCGGGTGGAGCCTGTTCCGTGGCGCCCCGCGTCTGTCTGGGTTCCAGCATATAGGATATTTCTGTCGGGTGTGCCGATTTCGATGCCCGATCCTCGGACGGCCCTTAGTCCCCCTATTCCGGAGAATATTATGGCGATATGGGAGGCGTATTGCACTCTTTTTCCGGCTGCAGAGTGGCCGGAAAAGTATGCGCAGTCCTGATAATGTGATGTGGATATCGGGTGTGTTTTGGATTTTAGTCTGTTATGTGGGGGTTGGTTTTGTGATGTATATTGTGTGCCCTTCCGGCCGATGTTTTCTAAATATCCCAGTTATTAAGCTCTGCCTTTTCCTGATCTATGTTTGTTTTCATTATTATGTGTGCTCTTTTTGATGTGCCTTTGCATGATCTATGCTCTTGTCATTTGAGTGTTTCTGTGCCCTTCTGGCTATGGTGTTCGCTCTCTGTTTCTTCAATTATTGTGTTTATAATTTATTGTTATTCTCTGCTTAATTTGTGTATTGAGTATTTTGGGTCTCGGTCCTTCAGGCCGGTGTTTGTTTTGTTGTTGTGTCCCGTTTATCATTGTAATGTTTGTTTATGTTTTCTCCTGCACGTGTTTACCGTTCGGCCTGTATTTTCCATACACCTTTGAGTTTGTTATGCTGTGCTGTCAGCCCTTCTGGCTGATGGGTTTTGTTTTCCTCTGTTCTATGTGTTTTTGTGCTGTGTATATTGTTTTTATTGTATTTAAATTGCATGTTTGCATGTAAAAATAAAAATAAAAAAAAAAAAAAACTGGTCTAATATTGAGTAGGGGTTTGCAAACCATTAATGCCAATGTTGCTTCAGTCATGCCCAAGTGGATGACTAATTTTGATCCATACCTACCTTCGGGAACCCTATTATGTACTAGTGGAACCTGGAAACC
>WNGS01169498.1:32207938-32218106 GCA_020271785.1 Procambarus virginalis
GGTTTATCTATTTGCGTGTTACATTCTAAGAGAGGGGGACGTTTCTGATCAGGATTTCATCTGTGAATTCAACCCGTCCTCGAAAATTCGTATAGTTAATATTGACTTATTAGTTACGTGCATAGGTGACAAACTAAACATAATAGTTTCCCTTGAAAAGCTTCATAGAAAACACCGACCTTACATAACCTACTTAGTATGTTAAATAAGCATCTTATAGCTTCGTAATTACAATTGTTACTTAACCTATTATAGGTATAGGTTAGGTAATAATTGTAATTACGAAGCAGTAAGATGCTTATCTTAACTACTAAGTAGGTTAGGCAAGGTCGGTGTTTTCTATGAAGCTTTTCAAGGGAAACTATTATGTTAAGTATGTCACCTATGCACTTATTTAATAAGTCAATATGACTATACGAATTTGCGATGACGGTTGGTGAATTGGGTCACATCAGAGGTGACAGACAACATAAGGCGCGCTGTCTTAAGGATGCCAGAGAGGATGGGTGGGATGAGGAGGGTTGGGTCAGGAGGGAAGAGGGAGAGAAAGGTGGGGGGTGTGTTAGGGGAGGCCTGAATTGGGTAGCACAGGGTGAAGGGAGGGAGGGTGGGGAATGGGGAAGGGTAGTGGAGGGAGGGGGGCATGGCGAGCTGGGTGGTGCCATATTTGGAAATCCAGCAGCTGTGGTAAAGATATAATCGGACAAGTTGTGGTGACGTTGCCATGAATCAAATACTGTTCCTGCCACCCCACCATCCACCACTACTACCACCACCATCCACCACTGTCACCACCACCATCCACCACTGCCACCACCATTTCTACTATAACTTATTAATCCCACTGCCTGGATCCCCCATTAGTACCCCAAACTAAGGAAAGAAAAGTACCCAGCACCTGCCCCCTCCCCACCACCGTAGCCAGTGTCAGGTAAGTACCCAACACACATCATTCTTACCTTCTGCTGCTCTATTCTTCAGGCACTAGGGAGCCTACCACCTCCCCCGACCTAATGGAACAAAATTTCTAAATACATTCAACACTGCAGAAACATACTTCGGTAATTTTTTCTTAGTTCATTTTCTACTACAGACGAGGCCGTTCGTCTGTACAATGGTAACCAGAGTCATCATCTGTCCTCCGTTGACAGGGTTAGAGGTTTGTTAGACAACAATATACTGAGCTATTGAGCATACACTCACAGAAGGTGATTGTAGTGCTTTTGCAATGCTAATGAAGATGTTACATTTACTTGTGTCCTACATCAACCCAGCCTCCTACAGTGACGGTACATATAGTAACAGTTTAGTGGTAAGTGTCAATATGTAGTGATGGACCACCAGAAAGTTGTTTTATATTACTGAATTTGGCCAAAATGAAAACTCTTAACTACAACACAAATATAAAACCTAGCAACTCCTAGGCCTAATACATGCAACCTTAGGCCTAATATCTACATGCTGTATAATAGCCTAGGAATGCCAAGTAATTTTTGTTACCAAACTATTTCCTCTCTTGTACTTTTATTTCAACTATGTGATTTTTTGATGATCCATCAATATATATTGGTAATTGGACCAAACAATTATCGTAAGTACAACATTTCAAGAGGATACGTTGTTTAATATACAGGGCTCGAACCCCGGGGTACTGGATAGTTCAGTCGGGTTCGTTCTCTACTCGCAATCGGGAATTCCGGGATCGAATCCTGCTTGATACCTGTTTGATGAGGTTCTGGGTGTAATTCTACTCCCCAAGCCCAGCCCGGGACCAGGTTTGACTTGTGAAAGCTTGGTCCAACAGGCTGTTGCTTGGAGCGGCCCGCAGGTCTGCGGCTTGTGGCTTATCTGCAGACTCCCCTTCCGGGAGTCTGCTGAATCCCGGGCGGGACAGAAATAGTTGAGCACGTTTCCTTTTCACCATCATGCCCCTGTTCACCTAGCAGTAAATAGGTACTCAGGAGATAATCAGCATGTTGTGTGGTTGCATCCTTGGGAGGGTCAGTAATTCGACCCTGTGGGGGTGGGGACCTCCTGATATAAGCCAAATATGTATATATACACTGTTGTTGTTGTTGTTGTTAAAGATTCGCTACCTGGAACAAGAAGTTCGAAGTAGCACGGGCTATGGTGAGCCCGCAGTGAATGTTATATATATATATATATATATATATATATATATATATATATATATATATATATATATATATATATATATATATATATACACACACACACACTGCATATCATATCAAACATTGACAAGGATACAAACTACAGTATTGTATCATCATTTGCAGATGACACTAAGATTTTCATGCGAGTAGACAACATAGGTGATACGACAAACCTCCAGTCTGATGTAAATCGGGTCTTTCAATGGTCCACATAATATGATATTTATTGAAAATATAAGTTTCAGCTCCTGCGCTATGGGACAAAACGCAAATATAAAAATGGAAACCATATGCAAAACAGAATCAAATCACACTATAGAACAAAAGAGCAATGTAAAGGATCACTGAGTGACCATGTCAGAAGACCTTACCTTTACAGATCATCATAAAGTAGTTGTCACGACTGCAAGAAAAATGACAGGTTGGATAACAAAGACCTTCCAAACAAGGGATGTCATGCTGTCAATGATGATACGTGTCAAGACTAGTGCTTTCTAGGGTAGAATATTGTTGCACACACTAACAGCCCCATTCAGAGCCGTAGAAATTGTTGATCTATGGAGCTTGCAAAGATCCTTAACCGCTAGAATCCACTCTAAGTCATCTAAATTATTTGGGACAGTTTAAAAGTTCTAAATCTGTATTCTCTTAATGTGCAGGCGTAAGATGCATAATAATCTACACGTGGAAGATATTAGAGGGACTGATTCCAAATCTGAACACTGCGACTACATCATACGAGACCAGAAGGCGTGGCAGGATGGGCAGAATACTCCTGTTGAAAAGCAGAGGTGCCATCGGGACGCTGAGGGAGAACTATCAACATCAAGGGCCCAAAACTGTTCCACACACTTCCACTACACATAAGGGACATAACTGGCCGACCCCTCACAGTGTTCAAGAAAGAACAACAAACACCTCAAAAGAATACCTAATCGACCAGGCAGTGATTCATACGTCATGATTGAGGAAAGATGTACAGGTTTCGTTAGAGGAAACCTCGATGAGCCCGCTACACGACTAGTGCCCCGACGACGTCTCCATGATAGGGGCCATGATGATGGGGGCCCGGGCCCGCTACACGACGAGCGCTGCCCGGGAGTGAAAGTGGGGTCACGGCGCCCCCTTATGACCCCAACGACACCTCTACCTCAAGCACCACCACAGAGCCGGCAGCAGACTCCCAAAGCATATAGCAGCAGAGGCAGCGCCAGTGACAAGCAGACAAGCAGCAGCGCCACAACCACCACCAGGTGCACCACCACCACAGCCATCATCAAGCCAAGTCACCCCACACCAGGACAGAGCTACGCCCCCACACACCAGGACAGAGCTACGCCCCCACACACCAGGACAGAGCCACACCCCCACACACCAGGACAGAGCCACACACCAGGACAGAGCCACACACCAGAACAGAGCCACACACCCCACACACCAGGACAGAGCCACACACCAGGACACCCCCACACACCAGGACAGAGCCACACACCAGAACAGAGCCACACACCCCTACACACCAGGACAGAGCCACAGTGAGCAAGAGGAGGCGTGGCCACATCCCGTCCTCAGGGCCTATACCCTAGCGGGAAGAGTGTGATCAGAAGCCGTCTCTCTGCTCCCGTCACCGGCCACTTTAGCCGCCACACACCGCTGTTCCTGCCTTTGTACACACGCTCCTAGTGTGGCACTGATATCGCACCGTGCCCCGGGCGTGCAGGGGTGCACGTGCCCTGAGCAGGCAGTGCTAACTCCACAACAACAAACACACCTTTTCACAGGCACGCTGGTGAGGATGCAGTTCCTGGGGGAGGTGAGGTCACGGTGACTCCCCAGGCGAGGGGCGGCAGGCGAGGGCGGCAGGCGGGGGGCGGCAGGCGAGGGGCGGCAGGCGAGGGGCAGCAGGCGAGGGGCAGCAGGCGAGGGGCGGCAGGCGGGTGTCCCTAAGCTGATCACAACAGCACTTCCACACCCAGAGTCCACTGCACCACACAGCGTCTCCACCCAAGTTATTCGTCTCGTAGGTCTCCAGCATTAGGGCAGCTGGGGTAGCGTGTATCCTCCCCACGTCTGCCTCGACTAAACGATGCAAGAACTTAGCGAGCCGACTCGCAGGCCCAACGACTTCCCTGCAATATCCTGCTGTTAACGTGGCCTCGTGCGGGTTCAGGTTGTTATTCTGGCAGATGAGAAACAGTAGAAGAGTGTAGGCCTACTCGCTCATTAACAGCGCTACTATGGCTCTCAATGAGGAGTGTTAAGTCCCCCACTATTCAACACAGGAACGCCATTGCTAATACTGAATTTCCTGAAGGAACACAAGTGGAGTATGCAGATGATGTCCTAATACAAGCTCACACCTTTGAAAACACTCGGTTCATTCAACTTGGAAAGATGTTGAACTGTTTCACTCTCCCACAACCAAGACACATTCGTCATAAAAGGAGAGCAAACGAAGAATTGAAAAATAGTGGCGAAACACAATCAACTTGATAATGGTCCAAGACGGACTGAAACGTCGTCGTCTCATCCTCCGGCGTGTAGCTTAGTCATCACATCTTCAGCCACGTTATTGTGTCTCGTCGTCTGCATAGTGATGAAACACTTGAGTGGGTTGACCACTATCGCAACCTTGGAATTACTGTTGGTGCTAACAAGGGGAAGAAAGAAGTGCACGATCAACTCGTATGGACATTTAAAAGTCGTCTCAGGGCCGTGAGAGCCTTCACCTAGAAGGGTCATGGGGGCTGCTATGGCGGTATGGTCATTCACAGGACGAGTGACGCTGCCCAATACTGTCACTATAGCGGTATATTCACTCACGCTGGACGAGTGGCGCTGCCCAATACTATCACTATGGCGGTAAACTCACTCACAGGATGACTGACGCTGCCCAATGAACTCGCCCTTCAGGGCAACATTAAAAAAATACAAAATAAAATATCGCACCAGTGTGGGGTTGCCGGGCAGAGGAGAAGCCTCCTCTGTCCTCTGTCGTTGGCGCCTGCACACAAGAGTCACCAAGCTGGTTGTGATAATGTGCTTCCTTGTACATTAACCGAGGCACACACGGGAGACCCGCAGCCCCTGTTGTGCTCTCTCTGCAAGTCCAAAGGTGCGAGGACGACCTATAGACCAATAAACATGGTGGGCATCTCACTAGATATTAAGAGTGATTGTTGATCATGTATCTATGAGAATGATTAAGCTGGAGAAAGCCACCCTCTCTCACGGTGGTGGTGGGGAAGGGGAAGCAGAAAGGTGGTGGTTCTAGGTGTTGACGGTGGGGGACTAGGGGTGGCATATGGTAACAGGTGAATGAGCTAGGGGGTGGCAGATGGTAACAGGTGGGGGCGCTAGGGTGTGGCAGATGGTAATGGTGAGGATTAAGGATGCGAGGGGGGGGGAGGCAGGAAGATGGGGGGTCACGTCACTGCAGCCAATGTTACAGGTGGTAACCACCTCCAGCTGCTGTTTGTCACAATGCCTTGTGTTCCCTAGAAATCTCACCGTTACAACTTTCTCTGAACGCCACAGAAGTGTCTGGTGCAATTGGCCGTCGTGCTAGCTGAATGAAGCATTAATCCATCCCTCTCAATCTCTACCAACCGCCCCCCCTCTACACCGCCCCTCCAAGAGACTCCTTCACCCTTCAAAAGATGCTTTATGCTGGCAGAGAAAATAATTGTCATAATGTATTTTATGAGAGAATACGTCTTTACAAAATCCCTTAACAGGTGTAATATGTCTTCCTGGGAAAATATATTACACCTGTTAAGGCATTCTGGAGCTCTGATTTTACATGGAGTGTCCTTGGGAGGCCCAACCGTGCACACACTGCACGTTAAGTGTGTGGCGAGGGATGCGCTGAGCAACGCTTCACACACCTGCTAATTAAGTGAGGAGCCCGTTCACCCCTCACCGTCACGTCTAGTGCCGCTGCCACCACCACTATACATCACAACGTGTGCCGTTCCTGACACACAGGTCTTCCCCTCCCACCTGTGGGACCATCGTCTCCCCAGTTTATTTCTCCTTGGTTGAAGTTCCCCATAATTAGTTAACATTGTTGTTCTCGCCTCCTATCTGGTGTTGCTACCACCCCCCTTGTGGAACATTGCTTTTTTGTTTCTCACTGCTCTCGGGACTATTGGTCACTGCTAGGGGCTGGAAAATTGCACTTTTTTTGTTTTTACCCAGTGTATAATTCCTGTGATCTATGTTAAGTGGATATACTTACCAAGATGTGCATACAAGACCGAGCTGGGCACCTAGGCACCTAACATGTACGTGTGTGCTTGTGTATGTCTTCATCAATCAGAACTGCTTATGCACAGGCTTACATCAGACTCCCCCATGCCCGATCAAACTGCAGTTTTTTTTTCCTAATCACCACACAACACCTCACACCGCCTATCAACCACGCCTTAACCTCCTCCACCACCTTGACACCACTTCTCACCTCATACTAACCACATCCCATAACCTCTACTATCTCCTCACACTGACACCACCTTCATTTCACCCTCCTATCATCCACACCACACATACACCAATATTTGGAATGCATTGAGGCAGGAACGCAGAGAGCAATTGCAAAACCGAGGGTTTGCAATACGAGACATGCCAGTTTCTGGTATAGGATCCTGCACACCGCCCCCCATCCAGTGGGCAGCGGTGGATAGGTTACAATCACTTAGTTACTACCTACAGTTAGCAAACTGGGGATATTTGGCTAAAATTTCTGGTAGCAGATCATTTTGAATGAAATATTTACACATCGCTGGAACATTGATTATAGAATTGTCTCTAATTACCAACATGGGGAGCTAACAGCAGCTTGAAGTATGTTGGTTATACTTACATGGTCATAGTCATACACATACATACACAAGTACTCTCACTTCACAGACACCGACCAACTAGTCTACTAGATATAGGTATACTTATGCAGGCAATCTGCGTTAAATCTCTAGATTCGTTATAACAACCTGTCCTCCTACAAGGAACGTCGCTTTCCGCTCGTATGCTTTACGTAAGGCCAAAAATCGTCGTCTTAGAAAATGGAAGCGGCTGGCGAACGTGACGTACTGTCCCGTTTTCCTTCCTCTGGAAGGTTAGGAGAAGACACTTTAAATTGACCGTTTTCTTGACGTTAGGAAGCCTTAAGAGGACTGGCTGGTTATAAACTGGTCTCAAATGCTTCCTCGTCAACCGCTGCAGTGTCGCGCGAGAGAGAGTATCTTCCAGCACAAAGTTCGATCCCTATGTTCTCATTTGAAGTTCAGATATGAACCAGTTAAGTTTATCTGTTAAATCTGCATGCTTCTCAGTAATGAACTCATCAGCCAATTCTTACCTCGACACTTGAGTAGCGTTACATCACTCTCATTTGTTTACAAGAAGTGCAAGTAAGTGAACTACAGTATTTCCACCCTTACAGAATAACCTGCTACTGTAAACTCCGGTTCACTTTCCCCATAATAAATGAACTAAACTAAAAAACTTTCCTAAATACTCACTGACTCTCTGCTGTATACTCGTGATGAGAACTCTGATTGGAATACATAAATAATAAATAAATAAATGAGAATAAATCCTAAGGAAAGGCTTTATTTCAGTTCTTGATTGAACTTCACTCCACCCGAGTTGCCGAGTTACTCCTCGAGGTAACTTACTAATGATTGGTTAAAATATGAAGCAAGAGCATCCAATTAATAGTTTATAATTGTATATATTAAGATAAACACTAAGATTGTCATCATCCACTCAACGCTTTTGGGTAAATTGTCTTTGTTGACAGGAGACATAGTTGACCACTCCCACAGCCCTCCGGCGTGCACAGTCCACTCCCATAGCCACTCCGGCGTGCACAGTCCACTTCCACAGCCCCACCGGCGTGCACAGTCCACTCCCACAGCCCCTCCGGCGTGCACAGTCCACTCCCACAGCCCCTCCGGCGTGCACAGTCCACTCCCACAGCCCCTCCGGCGTGCACAGTCCACTCCCATAGCCACTCAGGCGTGCACAGTCCACTCCGACAGCCACTCCGGCGTGCACAGTCCACTCCGACAGCCCCTCTGGCGTGCACAGTCCACTCCCACGGCCCCTTCGGCGTGCACAGTCCACTCCCACAGCCCCTCCGGCGTGCAGAGTCCACTCCCACAGCCCCTCCGGCGTGCGCAGTCCACTCCATAGCCACTCAGGCGTGCACAGTCCACTCCGACAGCCACTCCGGCGTGCACAGTCCACTCCGACAGCCCCTCTGGCGTGCACAGTCCACTCCCACGGCCCCTTCGGCGTGCACAGTCCACTCCCACAGCCCCTCCGGCGTGCACAGTCCACTCCCACAGCCCCTCCGGCGTGCAGAGTCCACTCCCACAGCCCCTCCGGCGTGCACAGTCCACTCCCACAGCCCCTTCGGCGTGCACAGTCCACTCCCACAGCCCATCCGGCGTGCACAGTCCACTCCCACAGCCCCTCCGGCGTGCACAGTCCACTCCCACAGCCCCTCCGGCGTGCACAGTCCACTCCCACAGCCCCTCCGGCGTGCACAGTCCACTCCCACAGCCCCTCCGGCGTGCACAGTCCACTCCCACAGCCCCTCCGGCGTGCACAGTCCACTCCCACAGCCCCTCCGGCGTGCACAGTCCACTCCCACAGCCCCTCCGGCGTGCACAGTCCACTCCCACAGCCCCTCCGGCGTGCACAGTCCACTCCCACAGCCCCTCCGGCGTGCACAGTCCACTCCCACAGCCCCTCCGGCGTGCACAGTCCACTCCCACAGCCCCTCCGGCGTGCACAGTCCACTCCCACAGCCCCTCCGGCGTGCACAGTCCACTCCCACAGCCCCTCCGGCGTGCACAGTCCACTCCCACAGCCCCTCCGGCGTGCACAGTCCACTCCCACAGCCCCTCCGGCGTGCACAGTCCACTCCCACAGCCCCTCCGGCGTGCACAGTCCACTCTCACAACCCCTTCGGCGTGCACAGTCCACTCCCACAGCCAATCTACACTTTGAAACCTTGTCTGCCTCTTTCTCACAATTCAGACCAACAAGACAAAGTGTGTGTTCCTGGGTGCATTTGGTTATCAATATCTGGCCTGCGTGGTGGTCCTCTGACCTGTAGTGAGGCTGGTGTCCGCCGCCGATAAGCTCCAAGATAACGGGACACCCACTGCCACCTTGATAACCTCTCACTACTCGTGTTGTGGTGGGCAGGGTGTGGGGGGTAGGGGGATGGCAGGGTGTGGGGGGGGAGGGGGCTGGCAGGGTGTGGGGGGGAGGGACGGGCAGGGTGTGGGGGGCAGGGGGCGGGCAGGGTGTTGGGGGCAGGGGGCGGGCAGGGTGTGGGGGGTAGGGGGCGGGCCGGGTGTGGGGGGGGGGGGGGTAGGGGGCGGGCAGGGTGGGGGGGGTAGGGGGCGGGCAGGGTGTGGGGGGCAGGGGTGGAGGGTTATCTTGAGACGTTCGGGCTTAGCACTCTCGTGGCCCGGTCCTCGATCAGGCCTCCTTTATGTTACCCCCAGCATTGACTATGGTATTTTGGAGAGAGTTGGAGGAGGAACAGTCTCCGGAGATAAGGTGATCAGGATGTGACCAGCGGATCGGCTGGGCTTGATCACGAAGCTGGTCGTCGGGAGAGTCCATAAGTGCTGCTGTGGTGCTGCTGTATATATTTTTGTCAAATTCATGTAGAATGAATACTAGTTACTGTACAGTAAACGTTACGCACGCGCTGTGCGTTTAGTACATCTCGTGTCCCCTGCACAAATCCGTGGCTGCCTCCTGGCGCTCTAAGACATATGATCTATCCAGTGAATATTTGGACATGGTGACAATATCGTAATACTGAGCTTGATACACTAATGTACCCCAACATGAACTTGAGTCCTGACTTTGTGCTGTGGACGCCCCCCTTCACAGTATAATTGCTACACTGCTCTAATCTTTCTAACAAACGTGACCTACATAAGCTTGCCCTTCCATTTATC
>WNGS01169498.1:32258222-32293903 GCA_020271785.1 Procambarus virginalis
CTCTCTCTCTCTCTCTCTTTCTTGTTTTCTTTCTTTTATTTTCTCTCTCTCTCTCTCCTCTCTTCTCCTTACCTTCCCTGTTCAATCTCCTGTTCAACTGACAGTCCCCCTTTCCTCTACCTTCCTCAACTTTTTTCTCTCACAGCTTTCTAAGCCCCCGCGACTGACAGTGTTGACAGAAACTACCACATTACATAATACTATATTATACATAACCACCACACTATACATAATACTGGCCGAAACGCTATGCGGGCTAGTGGTTTTACAAGAATGTAAGACTCTTGTATATTAAATAAAAAATTAAAACTATTACCCTAAACTGTAATGGTTCCCCCTTGCATTATTTTAATAACTAGATTCCGTTTTCTTTCTTAACTCGGTAGTGAAGACGCTTAGAGTCTGGGTAACATAAATATTTTTTGTTTAACTACATCTTCAAAGTGTAATGATAGTATTGGACACAATATTTGCCGTGCGGACTTTTCGTATGCATAAGATGCTCTGGAGTGATCAAGTGCGTCTCCCAGGGCGGCCGCTGGCAAGGAGCTTCTGCCGTCTTGCCATTACCGGAAATTTAAGAAAATGTTGCACACCAAACTGGAAGGCTAATTTGTCTCACAGCCTGAGGCATGGAACTTTGGTGCTTAAGGATTGGTATTGCCTGCTTGTTGCACGGCCAGGGCTCGGGTATGTGTGTGTGTGTGTGTGTGTGTGTGTGTGTGTGTGTGTGTGTGTGTGTGTGTGTGTGTGTGTGTGTGTGTGTGTGTGTGTGTAGGCATGTACGTGAATGTGTGTGTATTTCTATGTGCGTTTGTTTGTGTGGGCAAGTGCATATGTATGTCTGTGTAGGTGCATATGTAAGTCTGTATAAGTGCATTTTTTTGTTTGTGAATGTGCATATGTATAAGTGCATGTGTGTGTAAGTACATATATGTGCGTAAATGCATGTGTGTGTGTGTGTGTGTGTACTCACCTATTTATGTTATACATAAATACATGTTATGCCCTAAACGCTACGCGTACTAGTGGCTGTACAAGAATATAACAACTCTTGTATATATATAAATAAATAAAAAATAAAATAAACTCGCGCACAAGAGCATATGTAAGTGCGTAACACATGCGGGCATAAACCTCTCCTTTGGAGCCCCCGCCCTTAACCATTACTCCTCTCAGGGACATGGGACGTTAACCACGAGGATTAAATGTTTATCCAATAGCCTCCATGGAGCATCGAACCTGGGCTGCCAGAGAGACAGATTAGCTGGATTAGTTTCTCCAGTACAAGGTGATCAAGGATTGATTGGTGATTGATGGTGATCCCTCATTAAGGTATACTGTGTGCTCACCATGGGCAAAGGGTAATTGAATAGGGGAAAACTGAAGTGCACGGGGGGTGGAATGGGTGATAGCGCATATGGAAATGGGATGGGGAAGGGTAAATAGGAAGAGTATGGTGGATGGAAAGTGAGGCGGGATTAGAGTATGGGGATGAGAAGAGGTAAATGTAATGAGGAATTCGACGAAGCAATTTGGAAGCAGGCACATGTATGTTTTTGTTTTTTTGTTTGTTTTTTATTTTGCAGGGAAATTCCTGCGTGGTCCCCTAAGCCTCTGGCTGGCCCACTAAGTGTTACTTGTTTCTTGTTTCTGTTTTACTTAGGCGAAGTATGAGTATTTATGACTCGTATGTTCACTTCAGAAAGATTATGCCCAAATCAACGTCTGCTCTGTTGAATTTTAGCTGAAATCCTATTGTCTTTTGTAACGATTTAAGCCTAATATGTACTTTATGTATAAGCTGGCTGCCTGTCCCCCCGACACAAAAAATTTAATTATATTAAGCATTCAAGCCTCCAACTGGCTTCCACCACTAAGCTTACAAGCCCTTACTCTGACTTCCCAATAACCAGGTACACTATAGCATCATGCTCCCAATAACCAGGTACACTATAGCATCATGTTCCCAATAACCAGGTACACTATAGCATCATGCTCCCAATAACCAGGTACACTATAGCATCATGCTCCCAATAACCAGGTACACTATAGCATCATGCTCCCAATAACCAGGTACACTATAGCATCATGCTCCCAATAACCAGGTACACTATAGCATCATGTTCCCAATAACCAGGTACACTATAGCATCATGCTCCCAATAACCAGATACACTATAGCATCATGCTCCCAATAACCAGGTACACTATAGCATCATGCTCCCAATAACCAGGTACACTATAGCATCACGCTCCCAATAACCAGGTACACTATAGCATCATGCTCCCAATAACCAGGTACACTATAGCATCATGCTCCCAATAACCAGGTACACTATAGCATCATGCTCCCAATAACCAGGTACACTATAGCATCACGCTCCCAATAACCAGGTACACTATAGCATCATGCTCCCAATAACCAGGTACACTATAGCATCACGCTCCCAATAACCAGGTACACTATAGCATCATGCTCCCAATAACCAGGTACACTATAGCATCATGCTCCCAATAACCAGGTACACTATAGCATCATGCTCCCAATAACCAGGTACACTATAGCATCACGCTCCCAATAACCAGGTACACTATAGCATCATGCTCCCAATAACCAGGTACACTATAGCATCATGCTCCCAATAACCAGGTACACTATAGCATCACGCTCCCAATAACCAGATACAACATAGCATCATGTTCCCAATAACCAGGTACACTATAGCATCATGCTCCCAATAACCAGGTACACTATAGCATCATGCTCCCAATAACCAGGTACACTATAGCATCACGCTCCCAATAACCAGATACAACATAGCATCATGTTCCCAATAACCAGGTACACTATAGCATCATGCTCCCAATAACCAGGTACACTATAGCATCATGCTCCCAATAACCAGGTACACTATAGCATCATGCTCCCAATAACCAGGTACACTATAGCATCATGCTCCCAATAACCAGATACAGAATTCACAAGTCATTAATCTTGTAGTGGAGAGACGTGAGGGTTCGAACCGTTGTGAGATGCACGTCTGGCCTTGCTTGCTCTCTGGCAATTACCTGATGAAATGTAATCACCATAAATCATCTTAATTGCCCCACCTGCATAATTGCATAAAATCCCGCGTGACTGTAATAGGCAAAACTATTGCAAATGGCCCAAGATTTCCAGGAAAGATTTGGTGCCTATCGTATAAACTTGAGGTTTGAGTCCAATTTGTAGAGGAAGTTTTGGAATATAATTTTAAACATAAAATTTTATTTTGATACTGTGTGTGGTGGTGTGAAAAAAATAGCAAATCATAATGACTAAAAGATGGGGATATTAGGAAAACTTATAGCTAGTTTTTTATCTACACTGTGTAATCTTTCATATAGAATAGGGTAGCAGCACTATCAATTGTTGGTCTTCTGTTACTAGTAACAAACTGCGCGCTCCTAAGGGTAGTGTCTCTCTGTGGCCTTCTTCCTACCACTGTAACCGACGGTGGGAAACGACTCTGGCGAGGCTATGTATTGGTCATACACATTTAACTCACGGCACTTAATGGAGCGCCGCCCTGCTCCTTATTGTCCAAACTACATTGTCCCTCTTACAGTCGTGCATATCCTTGTTGAATGTCCTGATTTTCAGGACGTTCATGTGTCTTGCTTCCCGATTATCCCTCAGTCATTTGTCCCTCGATAGAATCCTTAGTGAATCAGGTACCATTGATGTCGCTCGCCTTATGCACTTTTGTTCTCGTTTTTGCATCATTAGTGATATTTAGCGCCTTTTGAATCTCCTGCGACTCTGATGGTACTACATATGTCTCCCCAGCTTGGTGCCTTCTTTTGATAATTATTTACACCAACATTGCCTTCCAGGCTTGAACATAGTGTTCAAGATCCATCATCATGACTAGTGGCTACTGAAGCTGCCAGCTTGTCGTCGGTTCCCCCATTAGCTTTGATGCTCTTTCCCAGTTGAATTTTAAAATTTAACAGAGTTCTGCCATTTACGGCTTCGGTGGGTAGGCGGTTCCATGGGTATATAACCCTGTGGGAGAAAAGCACCTCCTGATCTCAGTCCTACATTGTGGCCTGTTGAGCTTGAAACCTGTGCCTTACTTGTGTTACATCTGACCTTGAATCACCACCTTCATTTCCTTAAAGTACAAGTCTTGCAGTTTACATAAGTATTCATAAAGAATTTGCCCGATGGAGGTCAGCTTGGCCTGCTTTGAGGTAAGAACTGGCACCTCAAAGCATATATATTTTTAGATATTTATTTCAATGTCTGGTTTTCCGGTCTCATTATTCATTATTCAAATTTATATAAAATGTATGGAAACATCAGAATGCTCAAATATATTTGTGTCATTGATAAGCGCATAATATATTATTTTTAAAACCCCTACGGCTCACTATAGCCCGTGCTACTTGGAACTTTGTTCCGGGTAGCGAATCTTTAACAACAGCATAATATTACATGCTAAGAATAATGAATATACTGTTTTTTGCTATTATTATACTATATGCACATCATATACATACATTTTATTCACCATTACAAACCACTAAGCAGTTACGGTGGGTATAATGATCTTATAATCAGTGATCAGAGTGTAGCCTAGCTCAGCATGTTTTCATGAAATCGTAACAACATGCATTGCATGTTATATTTTCTTTCTATAGTATTTCTAATGATTTTGCCTGATCATTATGCATCAATGCACTTTAAAAAAATAATGGCAAAATCATTAGAAATACTGTATAAAGTGCAGAGAACTTTATACAGTATTATATAAAGAGAACACCTAAAACAGAGATACAAACAGATATACTTGTTACTAATATGCGCGCAATATTATAATCTTAGAACAATGGAACGGTTTTTCCTGTTATATATAATGTATCCTTAAATAATGAATCCTTATTTGAACTTGTCATCTGTGTTTTTTTGCTTGTCCAAATTACATTGTTTTTTATAATTTAATTTTCACTTGTTCCTATTATATTTTCATTTCATGCAATAGTTAGTTTTATATCTAGCACCGTTTCGAAGGAACTTAGTTGTTGGATGTTGGATATCCACTGGAGAGTGTCCTACCTGAATCAGGATAGAGAATCTTGCCTGAATCAGGATGATGGATATCCACTGGAGAGAGTCTTGCCTGGATCAAGATGATGGATGTCCACTGATAAGAAACCTGCCCTCATTATCAGAAACATATTGGATATCTAAGGATGAGAAGCATCCTACTTATCATCAGGATGTAGAATACCTGCGAAGGTATAAGGCGGGTGTCAAGCAGGATATAGGAGTCCCACTGAGGCGAAATGTACCAGAATTATATCAAAAGAAAGTAGATATCCATGCGATGCCTTCTACAGTATTCACAGTGCAGGGTAACAACAGCTCTGCGAAATTCCTTCATTGTTGTTAGGATGTAGGATTTCCAAACAAGTGCTTCTTAAGAAAGAATAATTTTGTGAAAACTGTTTAAATAGCTACGAGAGCGATAATGGTATCGATGATAGGCTACATGAGGGATAATGGTGTCGATGATAGGCTACATGAGAAATAATGGTGCTAATGATGGCTACATGAGGGATAATGGTGCCGATGATAGGCTACATGAGGGTTAATGGTGCTGATGATAGGCTACATGAGGGATAATGGTGCCAATGATAGGCTACATGAGGGATAATGGTGCCGATGATGGCTACGTGAGGGATAATGGTGCTAATGATAGGCTACGTGAGGGATAATGGTGCCGATGATGGCTACGTGATGGATAATGGTGCCGATGATGGCTACGTGAGGGATAATGGTGCTGATGATAGGCTACGTGAGGGGTAATGGTGTCGATGATAGGCTACGTGAGGGATAATGGTGTCGATGATAGGCTATGTGAGGGATAATGGTGCCGATGATAGGCTATGTGAGGAATAATGGTGTTAATGTAGACTACAAGAGGAATAATTATTAATGATAGGCTATGAAAGGAATAATGTTATTAGAGGGATATTGGTGTCAATGTAGGATACTAGAGGGATAAATGCCAATGATAGACTACGAGGACGTTATACTGTAAGGTACAAGGATGTGAAATATTTGGCAGGATGGGAAGGATAATGCATCTTCAGACCCATCCTTCTGAAGATGTATGATTAAATACGAAAGTACTTAAGAAAATTTCTGTTTCAATCCTTCCTTCGTGGTCTGACACATTTTTCATCACTTGTTAATTTTCATGATTTACACACACACACACATATACACATTTTATATATATAAATAGACTAGACTCGCATCTTGTATTGTCTCCTTATTCCATGTATGACTAACCATCCTCTGAAATAGCAGATATTAACAAAGATATTATTAATGCAAATGGGAAGACCTTTGACAAACCGCCGGCTTCCTTTCCTCGTCGAGGCCACTAGTATTGGTGGCCCTCAGGTAAATTCAGGTAAAGACATGCACGTATGAAAAATTTACATCTGCACTGTCGGATTGTAGCTGGGTATTGAATATAGAATGTATAGTCAGATTGTTTAATAGAATTTTATCTGTTTTTATATATTCTTAGAGGATTTATAAGTGATCGTGCCCTCATGAAATCATAAGCCTATACTTTCGTGAATACAGCAGACATCATTGTGTTTTAAATGGATCGTCGAAATACACTCCTCTCCCGCCTTAATAGGCGGGAGAGGAGTGTTTTCGTTAATAGGTATTAAGTTAATACCTGTATGTGTTAATAGGTATTAAGTTAATACCTGTATTTGTTAATAGGTATTAAGTCATACTCCTTGTTGTGCATAACCCAGAAGATACCTAGTTCCGTTTGATAATATTCAGAGAGAGGCGAGATGCCAAAATTTTGAATTGTTTGGGTTTTAAGTTTGGTAGGGAAGAGTTAAGAGAGGGTTGTGTAGCAAATATGGCGGTCAGGCTCCCGCCAAAATACCCAGGGCGCCGAGTCTCCCTGGTTTCGGAGAATGTGATTGGTTGAATGTGTGGGGGAGCGTGCTCAATCTGACCAATCAGAGAGCGCCGACGTCCCGCCAAAGCGTGACGTCGGCGCCCTGGGTTGGAAGCGGGAAAGTCGCGCAGCCGTCAGTGGCCCGTCACTCGCGCCCCAGCTCTCGCGGTGGTGGGTCGCGCCGCGTGTTGCTCCTTCAAGGCGCGAACTAGGAGCCCTCGATCACCACTTCAGGGACGCTGTAGAGGGATCATCGGCCACTATCAGCAGCGCTGAACCGGAACAGGTGGTTACAAGAGGCTCCATGACGTCCAGAGAGGCGATAGTACAGGGGGGGGGGGGTTCGAACCCCTGTAATCTGCAGCAGTTCTGTGTTAAGGTAAATCAAATTCCTTCCACAGTACCTTTTCTAATTGTTTTATGAACGCGGAGTAATTTTTATTTTGATGTTACGAGCTGATATATTTAGTGAGTTAAGGATCCTGGTCTTGCTGTTGGGTTCCTTCTCGACTCTCAATCGAAAATTCTGGGTTCGAATCCCGGGAAGGACAGAAATGGTTGGGCACATTTCCTATCAACCAATGCCCCTGTTCACCCAGCAGTAACTAGGTACTCGGGAGTTAGTCAGCTTGTAGGGTTGCATCCTGGGGAGGGTCACTCTATATATAATATATATATAAAGCATGTATAACGTGTATGTAAGCCTATATAACGTGTATATAAGCCTATATAACGTATATAAGCCTATATAACGTGTATGTAAGCCTATATAACGTGTATATAAGCCTATATAACGTGTATATAAGCCTATATAACGTGTATATAAGCCTATATAACGTATATAAGCCTATATAACGTATATATAAGCCTATATAACGTGTATGTAAGCCTATATAACGTGTATGTAAGCCTATATAACGTGTATATAAGCCTATATAACGTGTATATAAGCCTATATAACGTATTTAAGCCTATATAACGTGTATGTAAGCCTATATAACGTGTATATAAGCCTATATAACGTGTATGTAAGCCTATATAACGTGTATATAAGCCTATATAACGTGTATATAAGCCTATATAACGTGTATATAAGCCTATATAACGTGTATATAAGCCTATATAACGTGTATGTAAGCCTATATAACGTGTATATAAGCCTATATAACGTGTATATAAGCCTATATAACGTGTAAGCCTATATAACGTGTATGTAAGCCTATATAACGTGTATATAAGCATATATAACGTGTATATAAGCCTATATAACGTGTATATAAGTCTATATAACGTGTATATAAGCCTGTATAACATATAAGACTATAGCGTGTGTATATAAGCCTATATAACGTGTATGTAAGCCTATATAACGTATATAAGCCTATATAACGTGTATGTAAGCCTATATAACGTATATAAGCCTATATAACGTGTATGTAAGCCTATATAACGTGTATGTAAGCCTATATAACGTATATAAGCCTATATAACGTGTATGTAAGCCTATATAACGTATATAAGCCTATATAACGTATATAAGCCTATATAACGTGTATATAAGCCTGTATAACAAATATAAGACTATAGCGTGTGTATATAAGCCTATATAACGTGTATGTAAGCCTATATAACGTGTATATGAGCCTACATAGCGTGCATATAAGCCTATATAACGAGTATATAAGCCTATATAACATGTAAACCTATATAACGAGTATATAAGCCTATATAACATGTAAGCCTATATAACGTGTATATAAGCCTATATAACGTGTATATAAGCCTATATAACGTGTATATAAGCCTATATAAAGTGTATGGAAGCCTATATAACGTGTATAAGCCTATATAACGTATATAGGCCTATATAACGTGTATGTAAGCCTATATAACGTATATAAGCCTATATAACGTGTATATAAGCCTATATAACGTGTATATAAGCCTATATAACGTAAATAAGTATATAACGTATGTAAGCCTATATAACGTATATAACCCTATATAACGTGTAAATAAGCCTATATAACGTGTATATAAGCCTATATAACGTGTATATAAGCCATTATAACGTGTATATAAACCTATATAACGTGTATAAACCTATATAACGTGCATGTAAGCCTATATAACGTGTATATAAGCCTATATGTATATAAGCATATATAACGTGTATATAAGCCTATATGTATATAAGCATATATAACGTGTATATAAGCCTATATGTATATAAGCATATATAACGTGTATATAAGCCTATATGTATATTAGCTTATATAACATATAAGCATATATGTATATAAGCATATATAACGTGTATATAAGCATATATATGTATATAAGTATATATAACGTGTATATAAGCCTATATTAAAAACAAAGTTGGCTATCACAATTAAGTCATTTCATATCGGCTTAATCATAACATTTGAATTGGAAGCCAGTGATCAGTCGATTATTCTCTTCGATTATACTGAAAAGATTATACAGTGATCAATCGATTATACTAAAAAAGACTATTAATAAATCACTATTTCGTACCCAACTTTAGGGTATGCCACAAAGGGCACAAAAGGTCTTAACCAGATACCAGTGGATGTTTGGTATTGATATAATTTCTGTGTAGACCTCATATATATATAATTATGACAGTGCTGGTAAAAACCAGTGCTTGCACTGCAATTATTATGTTTAACATGTAACATAAAACACATTATAGTTCAGCAGGTTAGGCAATATTTTACATACCTTTCAACATTTTATAATAAAAGTATTGCAGTTTGCATGTAGTGATACCTGGCATTGTTATTAGGCTGGACAGCATTTAATGAGTTTGCATATAGTTTCCCTATATCAACCAAACACGAAATGTGGATACAGTACAAGAATTGTATACAATTTTTTATCATGAACAATAAGTAATATGTCATTTCATTTAATGTTTAAATGTACCTTTAGTTTTCCTGTGCATAGTTTGCACATGAACTTATAAGCATAATGCAGTTTCGTTTAACGGAGTTTACATAAAAGGTCAATAATCCCCACATTTGGGGAAAACCATGCAGTTGATTCCAGTTACAAATGGAATTATATAAACTGTATTCTAAAATTCGTTCGTTCAAGTATGTTTATTGAGATAAGAAAGAAATACATCTCAAAGGGATAGAGTAGCTTAGGCTATTTCTACCCCCCTAATTCGTTCGTTGTTATTCCTTTGGGTTTCTTGAAAAGTTACTGATGTGGTATGTATCTAGCCATTTTTAATGTTTGAATGAAATATATTTAAAAAACTAAATTGTGGAAGGGAAGAGGGTACATATTAATGGATTTCTGAATCCTATCCCAGGTGTTCGTATTTGGCAGTTATGTCAGGATATAATTGTGTATTCAGATTTATTTGGCATCCTCAGTTTCATTGGAGAAACCTAAACCAATTTTTACATAAATTATTTGAATTTTTAACAAATTTATCTTAACAGACTAAGCATTATAATTTTTAGGTTTTAAGAGTGTATATTTTCTTTCCAGAAAGCCTAATTCTTGTCTTATGGGAAGTTCAGGAACATGTACACAGCAGCTTGGTAGTACTTATGAACACCAACTGACAACATTTTGGACAAGTTGTAGAATCGCTGGAAACAATTTTATTTTGAAGTAGGTTAAGCATGTTTTTTTGTTTTATTGTTTTTTGTTGCTTATGTGTATTTTTATATATATGTTTTGACTAACCTTGGAAGACGTCACTTACCCAAGGGCGTAATGTTTCTTAGCTTCTCCGCAGCTGAGATTAATCTTCCTCACAAGGTTATCTTTGGAATAAACCCCATCACCTCCATCTTTTTTCCCATGTAGCATGGGGGCCGCCTCAGCCTTTCCATCCAGTTTCCTCCAGGGTACTCATCCTATCTGGCTAGCCTCCACCTCCACACCCCCCATGGTGGGTGTAGGCCTCCACCTCCACACCCCCATGGTGGGTGTAGGCCTCCACCTCCACACCCCCATGGTGTGTGTAGGCCTCTGCCTCCACATCACCATGGGGGCCTCCACCTCCACTCCACCATGGGGAAAGGGGCTCAAGCCTCCACCTCCACACCACCATGGGGAAAGGGGCTCAAGCCTCCACCTCCACTCCACCATGGGGGAAGGGGCTCAAGCCTCCACCTCCACTCCACCATGGTGTGCTCTAGCCTCCACCTCCACATCGCCATGGGGGGCTCAAAGCCTCCACCTCCACACCACCATGGGGGAAGGGGCTCTAGCCTCCATCTCCACATCAACATGGCGGACTCAAAGCCTCCACCTCCTCACCACCATGGTGGGGCTCTCAAGCCTCCACCTCCACACCACCATGGGAGGCTCTCAAGCCTCCACCTCCACACCACCATGGGAGGCTCTCAAGCCTCCACCTCCACACCACCGTGGGAGGCTCTCTAGCCTCCACCTCCACACCACCATGCTAGCCTTGGTTGCTGCCCCAATAACCTTCCTTAAAACCCGTTTTATAAGAAATTACCCTTACAGCGTATGATCATTATATCTTTCAGTCTAATCGTGTTTTAACATCTCTTTTGCAGCCATTTATATTATGATTATTAATGTTGCAATAATTTTCTTTTACAGCCTTTTTATAATATTCTTTTACAGTCAATTTTATATTTTATTTTACAGGCTAATTTTTTAAATATTCTTACAACCTAATTTTTAAATACTCTTTTTACAGCCTAATTTTAATTACTCTTTTTACAGCCTAATTTTTAATACTCTTTTTACAGGCTAATTTTTAAATATTTTTTTACACCTTAATTTTTAAATATTCCTTTGCAGCCTAATTTTTAAATATTCCTTTACAGCCAAATTGTTTAAATATTATTTTATAGCTTAATTGTTTAAATATTCTTTTACAGCCTAGTTTTATAATTATTTTTACAGCCTGATTTTTAAATGCTCTTTTACAGCCTAATTTTGTTAATTTCTTTACAGCCTAATTATTAAATATTTCTTTACAGCCTAATTTTTAAATATTAATTTACAGCCTAATTTTTAAATATTCTTTTACATACTAATTTTGTAATATTCCTTTACAGCCTAATTTTGTAATATTTCTTTACAGCCTAATTTTTAAATATTCCTTTACAGCCTTATTTTTAAATATTCTTTTACAACAATTTTTTTAATGTTCTTTTACAGCCTAATTGTTTAAATATTCTTTAACAGCCTATTTTTTTTTTTAATTTTATTTTACAGCATAATTTTGTTAATATTCTTTTGCAGCATAAATTTTTTAATATTATTTTACTGCCTGATTGTTTAAATATTCTTTTACATCCAAATTTTGTTAATATCCTTTTACAGCCTAATTTTGTTAAATATTCTTTTACAGCATAATCTTTAAATATTTTTTTACAGCTTGTATATTATCTTTTAACCAAGTGAATTTTTTATTTTAACTGCAGTTCATCTTATATGGTCTTTATAGTAGTAAGTACTGTATACTGTAGTGTTTTTTTTATAGATTAGATATTAATCAAATTTATCAAATCAATTTTGTTTATTTAATTTAATAATTGTAAGCTTTGGTGGGAATTGTAGCGTATAATTACCTAAAACAATTGCATATTAAGAGTTAGTGGTAAATTAATACATACTTTTTCTCCACAAATATCTTAAGACTATAAAGACGTTTAAATTAAGTCAAACAAAATTGTAAGGTATAGAAATGTTTCAATAATAAATAATAATTAATATAATACGTACCACAGTTACAGAATTGTTGTCATCACGAGTCAACTCACAGTCTGCCTTGTCTTGGATGGAATTCCCGGCAGGGCGAGACAAGGCAAGTTTTCTTGATCTTCATGCTTCTGTTCACCTCACAGTAAGTAGGTTCGCAGAGGTCTGGTGGTGTGAATGTGAACAGGAAATGGGAACAGGGCCATGTGGTGGATGGGAAGAAGGCCAAGTGGTAGATGTGAACTGGGCTATGTGGTGGACGGGAACAGGGCTATGTGGTGGATGGGAAGAAGGCCAAGTGGTAGATGTGAACTGGGCTATGTGGTGGACGGGAACAGGGCTATGTGGTGGATGGGAAGAAGGCCAAGTGGTAGATGTGAACTGGGCTATGTGGTGGACGGGAACAGGGCCATGTGTTGGATGTGAAGAAGGCCAAGTGGTAGATGTGAACTGGGATATGTAGTGGACGGGAACAGGGCCATATGATGGATGTGAATAGGACCATGTGGTGGAGGGGGAACAAGGCCATGTGGTAGATGTGAACAGGGCCATGTGGTAGATGTGAACAGTCCCATGTGGTAGATGTGAACAGTCCCATGTGGTAGATGTGAACAGTCCTATGTGGTGGATGGAATCAAGGCCATGTGGTAGATGGAAACGGCCATGGGGTGGATGGGAACAGGGCCATGTGGTGGAAGGTAACAAGGCCATGTGGTGGATGGTAACAGGGCCATGTGATGGATGGTAACAGGGCCATGTGATGGATGGTAACAGGGCCATGTGGTGGAAGGTAACGAGGCCATGTGGTGGATGATAACAGGACCATATGATGGATGGTAACAGGGCCATGTGGTAGAAGGTAACAGGGCCATGTGGTGGATGGTAACAGGGGCCATGTGATGGATGGTAACAGGGGCCATGTGATGGATGGTAACAGGGCCATGTGATGGATGGCAATTGGGCCATGTGATGGATGGTAACAGGGCCATGTGATGGATGGCAATTGGGCCATGTGATGGATGGTAACAGGGCCATGTGATGGATGGTAACAGGGCCATGTGGTGGATGGTAACAGGGCCATGTGATGGATGGTAACAGGGCCATGTGGTGGATGGTAACAGGGCCATGTGGTGGATGGTAACAGGGCCATGTGGTGGATGGTAACAGGGCCATGTGGTGGATGGTAACAGGGCCATGTGATGGATGGTAACAAGGCCATGTGGTGGATGGTAACAGGGGCCATGTGATGGATGGTAACAGGGCCATGTGGTGGATGGTAACAAGGCCATGTGATGGATGGTAACAGGGCCATGTGATGGATGGTAACAAGGCCATGTGATGGATGGTAACAAGGCCATGTGATGGATGGTAACAGGGCCATGTGATGGATGGTAACAAGGCCATGTGATGGATGGTAACAGGGCCATGTGATGGATGGTAACAGGGCCATGTGATGGATGGTAACAAGGCCATGTGATGGATGGTAACAGGGCCATGTGATGGATGGTAACAGGGCCATGTGATGGATGGTAACAGGGCCATGTGATGGATGGCAATTGGGCCATGTGATGGATGGTAACAGGGCCATGTGGTGGATGGTAACAGGGGCCATGTGATGGATGGTAACAGGGCCATGTGGTGGATGGTAACAGGGGCCATGTGGTGGATGGTAACAGGGGCCATGTGATGGATGGTAACAGGGCCATGTGGTGGATGGTAACAGGGGCCATGTGATGGATGGTAACAGGGCCATGTGGTGGATGGTAACAGGGGCCATGTGGTGGATGGTAACAGGGGCCATGTGGTGGATGGTAACAGGGCCATGTGGTGGATGGTAACAAGGCCATGTGATTGAAGGTAACAGGGGCCATGTGATGGATGGTAACAAGGCCATGTGATTGAAGGTAACAGGGGCCATGTGTTGGATGGTAACAAAGCCATGTGATGAATGGTAACAGAGCCATATGATGGATGGTAACAAGGCCATGTGGTGGATGGTAACAAGGCCATGTGGTGGATGGTAACAAAGCCATGTGATGGATGGTAACAAGGCCATGTGATTGAAGGTAACAGGGGCCATGTGGTGGATATCAACCACAGAAGGTGATTCGGTGCTTTTAAAATACTAAACTAACCTACATACGCAAATACATAGATCCACAGATTTACGTATGCCCTACATAAAGTGACAGGGCCATGTGATGGATGGTAACAGGGTCATGTGATGGATGGTAACAGGGGCCATGAGGTGGATGGTAACAGGGGTCATTTGATGGATGGTAACAAGGCCATGTGGTTGAAGGTAACAAGGCCATGTGATGGATGGTAACAAGGCCATGTGGTTGAAGGTAACAGGGCCAAGTGGTGGATGGTAACAGGGCCATGTGATTGAAGGTAACAGGGGCCATGTGATGGATGGTAACAAGGCTATGTGATGAATGGTAACAGAGCCATGTGATGGATGGTAACAAGGCCATGTGGTGGATGGTAACAAGGCCATGTGGTGGATGGTAACAGGGCCATGTGATGGATGGTAACAAGACCATGTGGTTGAAGGTAACAGGGCCAAGTGGTGGATGGTAACAGGGCCATGTGATGGATGGTAACAAGACCATATGGTGGATGGTAACAAGGCCATGTGATGGACGGAAACATGGCCATGTGCTGAACGGGAACAGGGCCATGTGATGGATGGGAACAGGGTCATGTGGTGGACGGAAGATCTAGGTTCTATCTGGCAGTGCGCCAGATAGGACCTAGATCATGTGGTGGATGGGAGAATGGCCAATGCAGCGGACAGAATCGGTGTTTTGCAAAGGATAGGAACAAGATCATACAGTGGACCGGATCAGAGCTTTGTGGTCGCCAGGGTCAGGGTCAGGGCCAGGCTGGAGCTGGAAAAAGTGCCATGTGATGGATAGTATCGAGACCATTCCGCGAGCGCTTAGTCACGGGTTCGTATCCTGGCCGGGGAGGATTTACTGGGCGCAAATCCTTAACTGTAGCCTCTGTTTAACTCAACAGTAAAATGAGTACTTGGTTGTAAAAACGATTCTTCGCGGCGGGGATCGTATTCCAGGGTCCTGCCCGAAACGATACGCGTACTAGTGGCTGTACAAGAATGTAACAGCTCTTGTATATATCTCAAGTAAAATTGAAGCAGGGTCATGCTGTAGATAGGAACAAGACCATACAGTGGAGGGGGTCAGGGCCAAGTAGTGGAAACTACTACTCTCCACATCGAGGTCTTTGCTCTGCTCCATGACCTCGTTGAGCAGGTCATGGGACAGAGCAAGTCTCTTGAAGTAGAATTTCAGAGTAGAGGGCAGATGAGGAAAAATAAGGATAACAAGGAAGCCAAATGGCGAAGGTATAGAGCAAAGAGGTGACAGATGGTGAAGTAGAGCAGGAGGTCTAATGGTGAACGTACACCAGGACTTGCCTCTTTGGTGAATGGGGCTTAGTGCATAAATGCCTTGCAGTCAGGGCAGGATTTCATTATTGGTCATATTAAGAGTCGAGAAGTACAGGGTGTAGGTGATTTGCAAGGCCTTAAGAGGCGTGCAGAACGAGGGATGTAAAGGTAGGGGAAAATTGCGATGCAGAGGTCGATAGATAAAGAAATCAAAATACACAAACGCGGGCTAGGACAAAATTTTATTATATAATACGATCTAGCACAGCAATGCTGCTTAAGTGTTCGAACTATGGAGTGTCCATAGCGATCTGGCGGAGGTTAATTGTTCATTCTTGACAAGGAGCGAGCCTAAGGGTTGGTGTGCAAGAAGAAATGAAGGAATAGCGTGGCAGAGGGTGAAACTTTTAAAGGTTGCGTGTGGATGACGTAACGAGCGAGTATCATGCGTCGGTGGCTAGTACGGGATATAGGCAGCGTCTACATGTAGTTGGTGTTATGGTTGAGACTTTATGTGGGCTATGAATGATGTCAATGGTGTCACTTGGATGTGTAGCATAATTTATCTACTATGAAACTGATCCAACCTAATATAAACTGATCCAATCCTAACCCAGACAATATCCAGTCTACCCTTATCCTTCCTATCACACCCTGTGTCTTCAGACAAAAACACAAGACATTTGGATTTTCCCTGTTGAGACTTTATTCGACGTGACTTTCTCTGATGAGACGTCCGGTGTGACTTTCTGATGAGACTTGTCCGATGTGACTAATGAAACTGTCCGATGTGACTTTCTGATGAGACTTGTCCGAATGTGACTCTCTATGATGAGACTGTCCAACTGTAATACTGCTCATCAAACCTAATGATCCAAATGTACACAATCCTACCTACATCATACCAAATCCTGTAACAAGCATCCATTAGAGTGTATGAGAAGAAAGTCATGGTGCATGTCTTTGTGTTTGTAGAGTAGACATCTGTAAAGAGCGCTATGCTCATCTAGTGGTCAGCGCAATCTGTTAACGACTGAAGTCTCGGGTTCGATTCCCGGGCAGAACGTGATGTTTGAGAAAGTTTTCTTTACAAATGATGCTTTAGATCACCTAGCAGCGAATAGGTGCCTGGAAGCTAAAACAACTGTTAAGTTTCATCTTAGGAAAGGTCAGTGGTTGGCCTAGGGGTAGCTTCGATAAGGTTAACAGTCCATGACAGACTTCCTGTCATGACATATGTGGTGGTAGAAATCTTTATAAGATGTCTGAAACAAAAATGTGTGCAAATATTTAAATCACAAGGATTGTGTAGAGGTGATGGAAGTTTAGACAAGGCGTTGATAAGTGGGCGCAAGAGGCACACAATGGGCATGGTTCACAGTGGCACAGAACAACGATAAATCCTTGTAAATTGTGCATAGCATGTGCACAAATAAGGGCACTTGCAAGGATCTAAAGGTATAGTACCAGAGATAAAGCGATGCGCAAAAGTATTGAGCTAAAAGGAAGAAGTGCACAAGGCATTGTGAAGATTCTGAGCGAGGAGTCTAATAGAGGTGTACAGCACGGGTATGCAGGTACAAAAATACTTCTAATGGAGATGCAAAGCATGTTTGTGTGTGTGTGTGGAGTTACAGTAAGAGGAGTCTAATGGAGATTTGCTGAACATTGGTGCGGATATATAGAGCAAGGAGTTAATGGAGGTGTGTGTGGAGGTATAGAGCAACGGGTACATTGGAAGTGCACAAAGCGTGTGAGGTGGTATAGAGCTACGGGTGCAATGGAAGTGCACAAAGCGTGTATGGTGGAATAGAGCAACGGGTGCAGTGGAAGTGCACAAAGCGTGTATGGTGGTATAGAGCAACGGGTGCAGTGGAAGTGCACAAAGCGTGTATGGTGGTATAGAGCAACGGGTGCAGTGGAAGTACACAAAGCGTGTATGGTGGTATAGAGCAACGGGTGCAGTGGAAGTGCACAAAGCGTGTATGGTGGTATAGAGCAACGGGTGCAGTGGAAGTGCACAAAGCGTGTATGGTGGTATAGAGCAACGGGTGCAGTGGAAGCGCACAAAGCGTGTATGGTGGTATAGAGCAACGGGTGCATTGGAAGTGCACAAAGCGTGTGTGGAGACATTGAATAAGAGGGTGCACAAAGCATGTGTGGAGGTATTGAGCAAGGGGTTTATCACACACAGTATGTGTGTGTTGAAGATGCCCTCTACTTTTTTTTATACACATTTCACCCTGCCACTCCTTGTGGGTGGCATTACCTTTCCCCCATGCCTCGTCTTGTGCGTGGCCTTACCTTTATCCTTGCCACGTCTTGTGCGTGGCCTTACCTTTATCCTTGCCACTCCTTGTGCGTGGCCTTACCTTTATCCTTGCCACTCCTTGTGCGTGGCCCTACCTTTATCCTTGCCACTCCTTGTGCGTGGCCTTACCTTTATCCTTGCCACTCCTTGTACGTGGCCTTTACTGTCACCTTGGCACTCCTTGTGGGTGTCATTGGTATATCGTCAGCAACTTGCTGTTGGCGAGCGATTTCTTGTGGTAACATAGCTATCACGAGAAATCACAAAGTACCTCTGGCAATACTAATGTATTTCTCTATGAGAAATGCATATGTATCGTCAGGTTCGTGGTTTAGGGTTCCACGCAACGAAGGATTTAAGTTCTACTTGAAAAATTCCTGCACAAAGGGTTTTTCAGGAAGGATTTCCTTTGGACGATACCCCCTGGTCCGGCCCGTAGTCGCAGACCTCACCGTGGTGGGCCGGTGAACATGGAATAGTATAACTTGCTTTTAAAATCACTGGAATTAATCATTAGATTTGTTTTATTAAAGTAAATTTTCTTAATATAGAATATCTACACAACACGGTACAATAAGTTTTATGTTATTTAGAATGGTAAACAGCCTATGCTTACGCTATCCTTATGAGATTTATACAGTATTATTTCCAATAAACTTAAAACTTGAAATTAGTATTTACTGTACTGCATAATTATCACATTCTAAATTTTTAGCCTAATTATTCTTTTAAATGAGCAAGGTGTGAGTACTATTTCATGGCCAACATGCGACAACGTTGTTTACATTATGGAAATTTATTATAAAGGGCACACAAGTGTCTACAATTGAAATACATTTTTTACTGTGGATCAAATTATGCTTTTAGGTTTATTAGTGAATTGAAAATAAATCTTACCATTTATTTGTGCCAACGAGTTATAAAGAATAATGACTTCTGTGAAATGAAAAGAATAATGACTTCTTCCCATATCTTTATCTCCTAATTATAATAATAATTATAATTATTAATATTCCCTCCAAGTAGACTAAGCTCAGACACTTCTCGACCACCCTTGGAGACAACAAGACAAGAGTCTGCTGGACTAACTCATTTTTTATACTTACAATAAAACTCTTAATATATACATTGTGTTCATTGTATTACCTGTACTTGATACATATTGCTGTTCGGCATACTTATAAAATCAAACCTGTTAATGATAATTTATATCATTATTTTCTTATTATGATTCTAACGAGTGATTAAGCCACATTTAGTTATGCAGTAATATAATCTGCTTTAATTTTATTATATTATCTGCATTTATCTGGAACTTTATCTATTGCAATTTATCAATTATATTTATCTGCAACCATCTTTATTACATTTTTAATTGTTCTGTATAATCAAGCCTCTTATTGGGACTTGAATAGTGAATAAGGTAAATGATAAACTTACTCTACTTTTCCAGTTTAAAAGTGGAAAAACAAAGAAGCAAAAAATTTAAATTGCCCCATGGGTGCAGCTGGAAGTGCAGTTGTCCTGACATTGGACAATGGCTTATATTTTGAATCCTTCCCGGCTTGGTGCTTTTTTTTTATAATTACTTATTATATTTTGAGTGGAGAGCCTGTATAAACAACTGGGCCTACCCTTCAGACAGAACTATTTGCCTTGCTTCTTGCATTGAAATGCGCACAAGTCTCCAAACTTGATACATTAATTGTAAGTGACTCTTTATCATCCTTAATTGCTCTAAACTCTTTAGACATAACTAACATGTTCGTGTCTGAATCTAGACATGAATACAACAAAATTATTAATGATGGTAACAAGAGTCCATTTCATGTGAACACCATCTCGTGTTGGCCTCCGAATGCATGATAGAGCTGATGAGCTAGCCAAAGAATCTGCCTTTAAAGGAGAAATTGAGTATAACATTGGTTTGTTAATAAGCCGTCTGAGAGCAATAGTACACCAAGAACTTCAAAATCTTGTAGCTCAGGCAAAGTGAAATCGACACCAATAATTCCATCTATCATACTATCAGGCAAGAGAGCCACATATCTATGGTTCAATAAAATCGGCAGACTTCTAGATGTTACTACTGCTTGACTTAGACTGTTAGAAGTATCTCTGGGAATTCTCATTATCTGCTGATGTAGACCCTACCAAATGTAAACTGTTAACAAAATACTCGCACACCCTCCGTCACTATGTGATGGAGTGCGAAAGGATACTTTAATTCCAAGACAGTTCTATAACAAATGTTCCAGAGATGTGTAAATATTTAAATCAAAATGATCTGCTACCAGAAATCTTAGCCAAATATCCACAGTTTTTTTAACTGTAGGTAGTAACTACGTGACTATATGTAACCTATCCTCCGCTGCCCACTGGAAGGGGGCGGTGTGCAGGACAAACATATCAATTGTGACACTAGCTTTCCACATGTCAGTTGCTTGATTTAGAAACTGTACTTGTGGTCGATCTCGATCCCAGTGATGATGAGACGATGCATATTGAAATTTGTAACTAGCTCATCAAGATTGTAGCTTTCGTAGCTAAATGAATTGTGGGGTTCAGTCCCTGAGCCCATTATGTGCCTCTGTAACCCTTTCCTATAGCGCCCACAAGATGGGTATGGGGTGCATAATAAATGAACTAAACTAAAAAAAAATGTTATTCTGTTGTAAGTTACAATAGAATGTATTTTGCTTGTGAATTAGATTTTGAAAGTAACAACTTCAAACAATCACGCTAAGGATCATTATTGGCTTATTAGAGACTCCTTCGTATTTGGGGAAGTGAAGGAGTGGCTGTTGGCCATTGATAACTGACACTTCACACTCAAAATGTTAACCAATGGGGTGAGTTTTAGGGTGAATGTCACCCAATCAGTGGCGGGTTTGGTGGATGCTGGTTATAAAAGGGACGCTGAGACAAAAAAAAAACACTTCAGTGTGGTTTTACCTCACTTTTGGTATCCAGTTCCAGGTTCGTCTCTTGAAGTGTAGCTGTATGTGGAGGATCCCCCCCCCCCTTTGTTCCCTCCCTTTCCCCCCCCCCTTTTGTTGCGTCTCCCTCCCTCCCTTCCCCCCCCCCCCCCTTTGTTGCGTCCCCCTCTCTCCCTTTTCCCTCGTGTGTTATGTCCCCCTCCCTCTCTCCCTTTTCCCCGGTTCCTCGTACTGAACTAGTGAAGTGTGGGTGTGGGGGAAAACCATTTCATATTTGCTTTAAAGTGAAGGTTGGGTTAAGTGCGCATAATGTTGTGTATTGCACTATAGCAGACTCTAACCTGTGACGCTCCTCTACCCTACTTGAATCGTGAGATTAGCTAGCTAGCTCTTAACGTCTGGCCTTAAAATGCGGATAATTATATATTACTAATTTAAGTGTAAATGGGGTTACTTTTTTTTAAAACGTTAAAACAAATTGAATACTAAATTTAGAACATGACTAAAATCCAGCAGGTTAGAAATGTAATTCTAGTTATGGGTAACTAGTAAAATTGTCTACAAACCAGAACGTTAATTTTTAAGTCCATCCATGGTGTTAGTCTCTCTTTACCATCGACGCTAATTATACATTCCTGTCGTATATATTAATCATACAATTGCCTTAAAGTAGCCTTTCAGTAGTTATATAATTATGATTTTAGTGAAGTTGTGTAAAGTTCTCTAATATAACAAGTTAACGAAGTAATTCGTCCTGACCATTGCACCTGAATAATAATTCGAACTATAGGTTTGTATTGGTGCAATTGTCAGCGCCCAGGGAGTCGATTCAAGGCATTCAGAAGCTTGACAAACGAGCCTTAAGTAAAATTCAGATGCTGGTCTCGGACCCATTCCCACAGTGGATTGCTCCAGCATTTTAAAAAAAATTGTAGATTGGTAATGCATAGCCATTAACGTTGATGTTCCAGTTGCTTAAGAGAGGAGTTGACCCTGAGCAGCCGTGGAGTGCGGACGTGTCCCTCCGTGACTGCTAGGGTAGTCTGCCGTTTGATCGCCAGGTGGCGGGGCGTAGCTGCCCCCCCCACCCCCCAGTGTTGTTGCCTGCCGGGCGGTGTGCAGACGTGGCAGGTGTTGGGTTCACCATGGGTGGTCCCCTACCTGCAATCAAGCGTGTGAACTCGGTAGGACTGGAATTCTCTGGCCGTGCTGGGTATCCAGAGGTAGCGGAGGTACTGTGCGACTTGCTGCATATCCCGGTGCTGGATGTTGACGGGATTGAGCTGGTGACTGCGCGTCGCGTTGTCATCAAGCTGGCGACGGAGGAGGTATATCGTGCCTTCCTCAGTCGTTACGAGGGCGCTCGCTGTCCTTGCCAGGAGGTACCGGCTCAGTCGCCATATCGGACCGGAGTGGTGCGCTGACCTATGTCAGCGTGCATGGGGCGCCCCTGGAGTTTCCCGAAGAGCTTCTGCGACGTTATTTCCAGCGATTTGGGCCCGTAGTCAGTGTGAGGGTAAACACGATATCCTCCGGGAAGTATGCCGGGAGGCGGACGAATATTCGCACCTTGGGCATGCGTCTGCGGTCGGACATTCCGTCTTCAGTCCGGCTTCTGGGATGCTACATCCGGGTATACTATGCCCGGCAGCCTCGGACCTGTTTCCGGTGTGGCTTGTTGGGGCATCAGGCTGCAGGGTGCGAGGCGGCTCCAGTTGCACCTATCAACCTCTTTCGGGAAGAAGATTTCCCTCCGCTTCCCCTGGACGAGGACTTCGGGGATGCGGCAACCGCCCGGATCATTGATGCGACTCCCCCGGCGTCCCCGGACGTTTCCCCGGATGTCGCCGGCCCTCCTCCGGCTGTTGCGATGAGATCGGTGGATTCCCCTGATCCTGTTAGTGTGCCTGTCCCTGCTGCTCCAGTGGCTCGTTGTACTGCGCCCTCCTCAGCGCATGCTCACCTGTCTTCCGATGCTGCGCCTGGCCCTGTCTCCTCACCTCGGGTCCCGGATGCTGAAGTGGCTGTGGGGTCCCCGGTTGTGTGTGGTCCGGTTCCCCCTGCGGTTGAGGCTGCTGCGGTCGTAAGACGAGGACGCGCGGCTTGTGATGCCCGTGGGTCTGGGTCCGCTTCTGGTTCCGAAGATGTGCGCCCGGTGCCCAAGCGGTCCAGGCGATCGTCTACTGCATGGGCGATGTGGTGGATTCTGACGTTGAGGGGTTCTCGGGATTGAGGTCGTGGACGCTGACGTCCATGTACCTGCTGATGCTGAGGATTGTGTCTATGATTCGCCTCCTGTGGCTTCTACCGGCAGTTCCCCGCAGTGGGGGGTAGTTGCACCTCCAGATGTTGGTGAAGGGGGTGCAGGTGCAGGTCGGGACCTCGTGTTGGTTCTGAAAAAGGATGTTCGGAGCGAAGAGCCCCCGCGGGTGTCGCGTCCGGTGGTTGCTGCGCAGCCCTGTGAGGCTGCCGCGGTTACAAGTGCGCTGCCCGTGCCTGCGCCGGTACGAAGAGCCTATCCCGAAGAAGCCTATCCCGTTCATCTTAGCCGACGGCACGGAGTATCATGAGACGTCCAACCCTATAGTTATTACCTTTCATAACATAGTGGAGCCTATTCCGTGGTGCCCCACGACTGTCTGGGTTCCGGCGTATAAGGTATTTGCTAAGGGTGTGCCGCTTTCGATGCCCGATCCTCGGACGACCATTAGTGTCCCTATTCCGGAATATATTTGGCGATATGGGAGGCGTATTGTACTCTTTTCCCGGCTGCAGAGTGGCCGGAAAAGTATGCACAGGACTGATAGTCTGTGTGCTTGCGGTTTCTATCGGGTGTATCTTGTTATGTGATGTGTATTGTGTGCCCTTCAGGCCGAGGTTTTCTAAATGTCCCTGTTCTTTTGGCTATGCCTTTTCATGATCTATGTTTCTTTATTTTGTTGTATTCTGTGCTCTTTTGGCTATGCCTTTTCATGTTAAATGTTCTTTACTTTGTTGAATTATGTGCCCTTCTGGCTATGATGTGCGATCTCTGTTCTTGAATTATTATTTCTTCTCTGTTTAATTTGTGTATTGAAGTGTATTTTGGGTCTCGGTCCTTCAGGCCGGTGTTAGGTTGTTTGTTGGGTACCGATAGTTTTTGTACTGTTTGCTATGAGCCTGTGTTTTTTTGCTCACTTGCTTTTGTTTATCCTTGTACTGCTGTTGTTTATATTTTTTGCTGAATGTGTTTACCTTTGTTCTGTGTTTTAGTACATTTTTGAGTTTGTACTTTGTTATGCTGTGCTGTCGGCCCTTCTGGCTGATGGGTTTTGTTCTCTGTGGTTTATACTGTGTTTCTTTGTTTTATTGTATTTAATTTGCATGGTTGCATGTAAATAAAAATAAAAAAAAAAAAAAAAAAAAACNCCCCGCAGCATCTCCCAGCAGCATCTCCCAGCAGCACAGTGTTCCTCTCCTCTGACTACCTGCGTTGCACCTTACCTTGAGGTGATTTCGGGGCTTAGCGATCCCGCGGTCCGGTCGTCGACCAGGCCTCCTCGTTGCTGGACTGGTCAATCATGCTGTTGATCGCGGCTGTTCGCAGCCTGACGTATGATGGTTGATCAGGTATGGGTCCCATCAGCTATGACGGGACCTTGGGGGTCCGTCTTACCTCAGCTCTTCAGGCATTACATCAATAAATAAACAATGCTTATTTACATAAGCAAAGTTGCCCTCTTAACCTTTGTCACCTTCAAGAAGATAGATTATCAGTCTTGAATTTAAATAAAGCTTCACAGATGTTCTTTAAAGTTAATCGATAATTCAGTAATAAAAAAAATCGGAAAGTATATTTAATTTATCGAAATTTAATCGATAATTTAGGGAAGGGAAGTATTCACTAGAAAGTTCCAAGCCATTACGACTATATAGCACTTGGAAGGGATCAGGATAAGGATTTGGGATGGGACGGGGGAAAGGAATGGTGCCCCAACAACTTGGACGGTCGGGGATTGAACGCGGACATGTATGAAGCAAGACCGTCGCTCTACCGTCTAGTCCAAGTGATTGGACATGATATCCGGGAAGGCAATGGATCCTGGAGTACATGGCTGTGTTGTCATCTTGAGGTTATCTTGAGATGATTTCGGGCATAGCGTCCCTGCGGCCCGGTCCTCGACCAGGCCTCCTTATTGTTACACATCCCCAGGAAGCAGCCCGTAGCAGCTGTCTAACTCAAAGATACCTATTAACTGCTAGATGAACAGGCACATCAGAGTGAAAGAAACTCTGCTCATTTGTTTCTGCCTCCGACGGGGATCGAACTCGGAACCCTAGGACTACGATTCCCGAGCGCTGTCCACTCAGCCGTCATGGCCTTTAGTATTCCACAAGACATGGAAAGAAACCAAGAAACAGCGTTGTGTTATATTACTGGAAAAGTTATGAACGAACAGTGAGTACGGGAGCCGGTCGGCCGAGCGGACAGCACGCTGGACTTGTGATCCTGTGGTCTTGGGTTCGATCCCAGGCGCCGGCGAGAAACAATGGGCATAGTTTCTTTCACCCTATGCCCCTGTTACCTTGCAGTAAAATAGGTACCTGGGTGTTAGTCAGCTGTCACGGGCTGCTTCCTGGAGGTGGAGACCTGGTCGAGGACCGGGCCGCGGGGACACTAAGAAGCCCCGAAATCATCTCAAGATCATCTCAAGAAGATGGGAAGAAAATTATGTGAGGGATATATACCGTGATCATAGTTCAAGAGGTGCACATATCCAGACTCACTTCAAGATGTTTCACGTCCAAAGTTCACATCTATACCACCTGCGGGCTACTCATGCCCGTGCCACCCCTTGTGGTGGCTTAATCTGCATCAACAATAAGAGAAGAGATGCAGGCGAAGAGTCACAATAACGTGGCTGAAGTATGTTGACTAGACCACACACTAGAAGTTGAAGGGACGACGACGTTTCGGTCCGTCCTGGACCATTCTGGACAAGCGACTTGAGAATGGTCCAGGGCGGACCGAAACGTCGTCGTCCCTTCAACTTCTAGTATGTGGTCTGGTCAAGAGAAGAGATGTCTCATCCATCTACAGATCTCGGCTATTGGTACTGGGAATAGCTCCAAGGAGCCTTCACTTACGGGCTATTCATGCCCGTGCCACCTTTTGCGTGGCTGAATCTTTATCAATCAATCAATCAGAAGAGGTACACTTCCTCCCAGTTAGTGAGCGCAGGAACCATACAAGTAGCAGTAGAAACGAGACACAGTCCAGCCACCAGACCCTCAACCCCACTCCTGTCCCAGGTAAGTCCACTACGGGCTCACCACAGCCCGTGCTACTTACAACTTGTTCCGAGTAGCTGAATCTTAAACAACAACGAGACACAGTCGATACATTGTGACGACAGGCCAATGACACATCATAAAGACAGACAATTACAGCAAACAGTTACGGTTTGTTAAAAAAAAAAACAATGTACTAAACATATATAATATTTTCGATATATTAGTTATACGGATATATTACTCCTCGGAGTAATATTTTTGCACACACCAAGCCTTCTCGTATATTGTACAGTGAACGTCTACCTATGGAGGTAGTTTACTGATGATGGCAAATACGGCTCCAAGGGAAGATAGTTTATCTCTAGTTATTCCCCATATGATCGTAAATGCGCCCTCTTTCTCAGTTTACGACAGCTACTGTGGAATTACGTTCAAACAGCACATATTTACGTGAAAATTCATATATGAACAGCCCCCTTTTTTACCCTTATGTAAGAATAAGCTTTCCGAACGATTTTTGAAGAGAACAGCTCAGAATTATCGCTGATATGTTTCCTCATTTCATATACAGATACGTTGAGTGTGAGGCCGAGGTTTCACTCCACCCCGCGTGCGTTAGTTCCACTCAACCCCGCGTGCGTTAGTTCCACTCAACCCCGCGTGCGTTAGTTCCACTCAACCCCGCGTGCGTTAGTTCCACTCAACCCTGCGTGCGTTAGTTCCACTCAACCCCGCGTGCGTTAGTTCCACTCAACCCCGCGTGCGTTAGTTCCACTCAACCCCGCGTGCGTTAGTTCCACTCAACCCCGCGTGCGTTAGTTCCACTCAACCCTGCGTGCGTTAGTTCCACTCAACCCCGCGTGCGTTAGTTCCACTCAACCCTGCGTGCGTTAGTTCCACTCAACCCTGCGTGCGTTAGTTCCACTCAACCCCGCGTGCGTTAGTTCGACGCTGGTGGTGCCGTGGAGCCTTGCCTGCGACCACTAGACTGAACAGCCGCATCCATTTTCCTGATTGCCCTGGAAACACAAACCGAAACTGTCTCTTTTCCGCTTGTTACAACTTGTAATAAAGTTGTTATATCTTGGCTTAACGTGTTTATGACGTATTAGAACGTTGTTACAACTTGCTATATTGGTTGTTATAACTGGTTAGGAGGTGTTAAAACGTGTTCGAACGTTGTACCAACGTCGTAGTTTCGGTGTGTGTTTGGCGGGTGGCAAGCACACACACACACACACACACACACACACACACACACACACACACACACACACACACACACACACACATTGACAGTTGTTCATGATTGACAGTTCAGTTTGATTGACAGTTCAGTTTGATTGACAGTTGAGAGGCGGGACCAAAGAGCCAAAGCTCAACCCCCGCAAGCACAAATAGGTGAGTACAAATAGGTGAGTACACACACACACACACACACACACACACACACACACACACACACACACACACACACACACACACACACAGTAAATGTAAAGTTATGGAAATGGGATCAGGTGATAGGAGACCAAAGGGACAGTACACAATGAAGGGGAACAGCCTACCTGTAACGATTCGAGAAAGAGATCTGGGAGTGGATGTGACACCTAATCTAACTCCTGAGGCACATATAAATAGGATAACGACAGCAGCGTACTCTACACTGGCGAAAATTAGAACTTCATTCAGAAACCTAAATGAGGAGGCTTTCAAGGCGCTTTACACTGCCTACGTGAGACCTGTCTTAGAGTATGCCGCGCCATCATGGAGCCCCACCTGAAGAAACACATAAGGAAACTGGAGAAGGTTCAGAGGTTTGCGACGAGGCTTGTCCCAGAGTTACGAGGGATGGGATATGAAGAGCGTCTGAAGGAACTGAACCTTACGACACTAGAGAAAAGAAGGGAGAGAGGAGATATGATAGGGACATATAAAATACTCAGGGGAATTGACAAAGTGGAAATAGATGAAATGTTCACGCGTAATAATAACAGAACGAGGGGACATGGGTGGAAACTGGAAACTCAGATGAGTCACAGAGATGTTAGGAAGTTTTCATTTAGCGTGAGAGTAGTGGAAAAATGGAATGCACTTGGGGAACAGGTCGTGGAAGCAAATACTATTCATACTTTTAAGACTAGGTATGATAGGGAAATAGGACAGGAGTCATTGCTGTAAACAACCGATGGCTGGAAAGGCGGGATCCAAGGGTCAATGCTCGATCCTGCAAGCACAAATGGGTGAGTACAAATAGGTGAGTACATATACGATATTAACCCTCGATACCAATTTAGAAAGCCCCCGTGGCTGTATGGCAACATGTGTCCTGTTTTGTTTGCAGTGATATATATATATATATATATATATATATATATATATATATATATATATATATATATATATATATATATGTTCTCTCTGGTTTGGTCATCATATCTTCAGCCACGTTATCGTGACTCATCGTCTGTATATAGATGTTTCTTGAACATGTTATCAACCGGAATTTTTATATTAGTGTTTATTATACTTCTTAAGAGTTTAGTTTCTACTAAATTCTCAATCCCAATCGACTTCAGAATGGTCCAGGACGGACCGAAACGTCGTCGTCCCTTCACATTCTAGTGTGTGGTCTTGTCATCATACTTTAGCTACGTTATTGTGACTCATCGCCTGTAGTTTCTACTATTCTATCGAAATTTTTATGAATTCTAAGGAGCATAAACTGGCGTACTGGAGCAGGTGTCCAAGCAGAATCCGTGTTTTAGTAATGGTGTGATCCAGTTGTGATCTTATCTGGTTAACACTTGGTGTGGACTCTGGGAGATCATCTACTCCTCGGGGCCCGGTCATATCTCGGCTACTTGTCCTTATATCTCGGCTCCTTGTCCTCATATCTCGGCTCCTTGTCCTCATATATGGAGCCTCATACAGGTGATATCTTAAGTCTCTGTACTTGATAGTTTTCTGGGGGTCTCCTTGAAGGTGGCAGCCTGGTCAGTCCCTCATATGTCATAACAGCTTCCCTCACAGTTCCTCAGTTCTCACACAGGCCCTCACAACTCCCACACAGGTCCTCACTTCCCACACAGATTCTCAGTTCCTTCGCAGGCTCAAACATGCTTCACAGGTCCTCATACTAATAGGAAAGCTTCACGGGTCCTCATACTACCCTCATATGTAGAGCCAGTTCCTCATGATCTCTCCACTCCGAGTAAAAGAGAAACAAATCTGGATAACTATCAACTTCGTGTCGCCTTCCTTTTGGTAAAAGCTTCTCTATCTTTCATTTTGTTCTGGAGGAAGGATATCGATGTTCCGGGAAGACGTCGGTGTCTGGACTGGCGATTTTAGTGACAAATGGAAGAAATTTATCTTTTCGTTTACTGGAATGTAAGTTATCCAGAAATATTTTGTCAGATTCCTGTGATTTTTTTTAGCGGAATCGGTAATATTTAAATGATTTTTAGTAACAAAAATTGTTCTGGAAGACTTTCACAAGGAAATATTTACGTGAAGATTAGTAATGGGAGTGAGGGAGTGAGGGAGCGCACTTAACTTTAATGCGTCTAGCAGGGAGTGTATAGCGAGGGTCGTAGGGATGCCAGAGGTCGACCCTCTACTCCCCCTCCCCATGGCTCTCCTTACGTAGGATTGGCTCCTGTTGCGACAACAACGACGCCTATGAATCCTGAAATTAGTGTTTCAATGTCCATAGACAGTCAACAATAGACTTTCCAGCTTTTAGCAATGTTGAATCAACATCGATAATGTTGATTCATTGTTACTCGAACATGTTTTACTCACTGGGAGAGAAAATGGGAAGGAAGATAGAGGGTGGGAGAATGGGAGGAGGAAAGAAACAAATAGAGACCCGGGCACCGCTGGGTTCCCCATTTATATCTATATGAAAGAGAACGTCTGTATGTCCAAGGATGGAGGCCAGACGCTAGAGGCTAGCCTCGCACAACTATGTAGTGTGATGGGAGACTTTATGGAGAGTGTCGCAGGGTGGTCAGGGGTCAGCTCCCTATGCCACCCCTTGAAGAAAAATCGGCCGCTGTAACGCCTTCATGAGACCAGTGGACAAAAAATATTAGTGAACTCAGATACAGACATTTAAAAAGCATCTTTAGATAACCTATCTGCGTCCTGGGTACAACCATTTGATTACAGTGACGTAAGAACACAAGAACATGAGAATAAACATAAGAATGCAGAAGGCCTATTGGTCCATACGAGGCAGCTCCTATTTATAACCACCCAGTCTCATTCATGTACATGTCTAACTTCCGTGTAGAGCGTTCGTAATGAAAATAGTTCCAGTGATGATGAATATGGGAAGAGTGTGAGTGTGGTGACGGTGATGGGGAGAGTGTGTGTGGGAGGAGATGGTGGGTATGATGTTTAAAGTGATGAGGTCAATGTGTTGTGGATATGGTTAGTGATGAGGCGAGATGGTTAAGGTGTGGGAGGAGGTGACGGCAAGGGTGTGTGTGTGTGTGTGTGGGTAGGAGGGGGAGGGAGGGTGTGTGTGTATATATACCCCCCCCCCCCTGTGTGCGTGAGGGTACCCCATATGTGTGTGTACCCCCCTGTGTGTGTGAGAGGGAACCCCCCCTGTGTGTGTGTGTGTGTGAGAGCACCCTTTCCTAGTATATACATAACGGAACCCAACTGCTGCTGGCCGGGTCCATCATGTGGGTATAGAGAACGACTAAATTATGTTAACGAGAAGGTCGTTGCCAGGCTCCAGGCAGGAACGACCTCTCGCTAAATATTAACAAATTTTAGCACATAAAAGAGGCAGGCGAAAAAAGTATGAAAAAGCTATTCCTGGCTTGTAAAGTACAGCTTAATTAACAGTGTTTGACTAGATCCTTTTCAACTATTTTCTTGTGAGACCCGTTAATTAGTTCAGCATTTTAATTGTTCGTGAATATCAACATATAATTTCGAGTCTGCATAGTGAAATTCAGAGACGAATTTCTCTGTACAGGACTCCAGGAGCAGAGTACACTACTCATTATGTGAACAATCAACGTCCGGCGTTTCCTCCAGATTGTACCACAATCCGGCCAGAAATAGAAGAGTGACAATTAGCTGATGACTGCTGGAAAGATGACAAAGTGGCAAGGAAAAGCAATACCTAAGAGAGGGAGAGATAGAGTAAGATAGTGCTTCCCTCATTGTGCCTACGTAGAGGTGAGGGGTCAAGCTCATTATAACCCGCCTTTAAGCTTTGGTGCTCCTGTTAAGGTTATTTTTTTTTTGTTTTCTTGGGCTTAAATTCTTTGTCAAATGTGGCTTTGAGATTTTAGATGGAGGTGGCTTTTCCATCTTCTTCTTTCTGAGTTTATTTCGACTAGCTTGTTTGTGCAGGTGTGTGTGTGTGTGTGTGTGTGTGTGTGTGTGTGTGTGTGTGTGTGTGTGTGTGTGTGTGTGTGTGTGAGTGTGTGTGTGTGTGTGTGTGTGTGTGTGTGTGTGTGTGAGTGTGTGGGTGTTCTCCAGCATCATGTTCATTGTGGGTAACTCATGTTCCCTTCTTTACTTTTCCATCTTCCCTTCCTTATCTCTCTTCTTTACTCCCTTCCCTTAATCCCTTCCCTTTTTTCCTCTCTTAAATCCCACTATTTTTTCTTCTTTTTCCTTCCCTGTCTCTTTCTCTCATCCTTCGATATCTCTTTTACATCTTTCCCTTCGCCGTTTCCCCATCCCCTTATTCGTCTCCCCCTTCCCTCTCATCTCCTCTTTACCTTCCCACTTCACCCTCACCTTTCTCTCCACCCTGTTGACACTAGCCCGTCCTCCTATGTTTCAAAACATCAAGAAAACGGTAAATTTAAAGTGTCCTCTCCTATCCTACCAGAGGAGCCAAAACAGAAAACGGGTCAGTACGTCACTTTCGCGAGCCGCTTCCATTTTCTAGTACGAAATTTTTTGGCCTTAGGTAACGCATACGTGCGAAAGGCGACGTTCTTTGTAAGAGGACAGGTTGTTGACATGTGCAGGCAACGGAACAGGAATAAACGCCTATTCTAGGCTGGACTGAAGTATTTCCGTCTTCAGTGTCCGCCAGGAGGAACCCACACACTGAAGAGCAGACGGCCGGGCGAGGCATAACCCAAATTGGCAACCCGTTCTCGCACTTTCGTATAGTCAATATTGACTTATTAAATGTCACATATGCACTTATTTAATGTCATATATTAAATGTCACTTATATTATTGTCACTTATTAAATGTCACATATGCACTATTTAATGTCATATATTAAATGTCACTTATATTATTGTCACTTATTAAATGTCACATATGCACTTATTTAATAAGTCAATATTGACTAAGAAAGTGCGAGAACGGGTTGCAACTGGATGTCTCGCTGCCTCTCTCTGTGTGAGGGCCGTTGTGGAGGCTCTGCTTCGTACTGTCCGGTGGTGTTTATAGCCCCCCTTGCTACTTAGCCTGGCCAAGACCATGTCCTGGGGTCGAGGGTCACGCTTCAGCTCCAGGGTCACGGGTGTGGACGATGTCACGGATGTGGACGACAATTGTATCGTTGTGGTTCGGGCTGTGTGATGCTAAATAAAGCTGCAATATGCCGTGTTACAGTGGAATACAATGTAGTGAAACGCTGCATACTGCTTGATAAAGCATTGTAATGCATTGTTGACCAGACCACACACTAGAAAGAGAAGGGACGACGACGTTTCGGTCCGTCCTGGACCATTCTCACGATCGACTTGAGAATGGTACAGGACGGACCGAAACGTCGTCGTCCCTTCACCTTCTAGTGTGTGATCTTATCAACATACTTCAGCCACGTTATTGTGACTCATCGCCTGCATTATAATGCATTATAATGCAATACTTGAACGAAAGTAAAACATTCATAAAATAATACAATATAAATGATATTAGTTCTATTATATATTATATAATATCTATTGTTGTGTTTTGATCTTTCGTTTTGCCTCAAATGTTATTATATTGTATTGTGATATAAGTGCTGTATTTCATTGCATTGTATTAAACTATAATGTTGTACATCATTTAATTACATATTGTTATTTAATTAACTTCATTGTATCATTTTGCAATCAATTATTTTTAACAGAATGTATATTTGTTTTTAATTATTTGTGCATTATATTGTATTTATATATATAATTGCACACATTATCTAATATTACGATAATTAACGTCTACAGTCTTTATTTCCTGGTAAAGTACAATAAAAAATAGATCCCAACGCAAACAATTTAGAAATTGTTTTCAAAGTAGTGTATACTGGTCAGTACCTTTAATGCAGTGATCGCGGTTTAAAGCTGTAGTGATGGTTGTTTTACTAACTGCTTGATTACTGACTCCTGACGTTAGAGGAGAGTCAACTCTAGGAAAAACACAGATCCCCTGTCACTGACCTGTCCTCACACTGTGACTGGTCGTGTACTGACCTGTCCTCCTCACACTGTGGTTGGTCGTGGTACTGACCTGTCCTCACACTGTGACTGGTCGTGGTACTGACCTGTCTCCTCACACTGTGCTGGTCGTGGTACTTGTCTGACCTGTCCTCTCACACTGGGACTGGTCGTGGTACTGACCTGTCCTCCTCACACTGGGACTGGTCGTGGTACTGACCTGTCCTCCTCACACTGTAGCTGGTCGTGGTACTGACCTGTCCTCCTCACACTGTAGCTGGTCGTGGTACTGACCTGTCCTGAATTTACATAAAGAACATGTAACTTCTACACATAACCAGATCACCAGAGATACCCTGACAAACACCAAAACAATCTACAGATAGAGCGACAGTAGAAGGCTGGACACTGGCAAGGCGCTGGTCATCTAACAAGTTTAAGTATGTTTACTGAGACAAGAAAAAATACATCTCAAAGGATAGAGTAGCTTAGGTTATTTCTACCCCCGTTAGGCTATCTAACAATCCCAGTCAAGTATCAGCAGCCAGTGTTGTTAGCCCTGTGCCCTGAACCGTTCCTGTCTCGAGAGTTGACTTAGCTCTGGAATGATTTTTGATGTCCTGTCCTGCACACTCTCCAGAGAGCTATGTCCTTCTGGAGATGGGGTCTCTATGCTGCTATACAGTAATCCAATAGGGGCGTACTAGGGGGGGGGGATACAGTTGAATCACTACTTTCTTTTTATATCAATAGTGCAGAATTGCCAAATAGTATTTTTTATGCATTATTTGTTTTGTTTGCTATGAAAACATAAAATATAATCAGTTTAATTAAATACAAGCCACTGGAAAGTGTATTTTAAATTAAGCTGTATAATTAAAATTAATTTCGTTGAGGATTTATTATGTAGCATTTTCCTAATTTTGATATTTTACTTTATGTGACTGTTTGTTTGTTATTAATTACAAATCATATTAATGTTTGTTCCCCTTAACTATAAAGAACATTATTTGATCTTGCCAATAATACCAAACAAATGACTTTGTAATAATATTGTTCCAAGTGTTCTCATAACAAAACAAATACACAAGGAAATCATACTAACGTAATATATCAGTGATGAAATCAACTGGAGCAGTTCAGGGGGCTCGAACCCTCGACCTGAGTACTCCCAGCCACGCACCTTAACCAACTGAACCACGACAAGTAGAGGTTATACAACCTGGGATTCCACTGATTCCCTTGAGGTTATCTTGAGGTTATCTTGAGATGATTTCGAGGCTTTTTAGTGTCCCTGCGGCCCGGTCCTCGAGCAGGCCTCCACCCCCAGGAAGCAGCCCGTGACAGCTGACTAACACCCAGGTACCTATTTTACTGCTAGTAACAGGGCCATAGGGTGAAAGAAACTCTGCCCATTGTTTCTCGCCGGCGCCTGGGATCGAACCCAGGACCACAGGATCACAAGTCCAGCGTGCTGTCCGCTCGGCCGGCCGGCTCCCTTGGCCTCCAGACTTCCCTAGGAAGTCTGGAGGCCCAGAGCTGGAGCCAACCCAAGTTTTAACCTCCCATGACGTAGGGGACGTATGGTGGGGCGCCCCATGACCTA
>WNGS01169498.1:32303746-32316980 GCA_020271785.1 Procambarus virginalis
TCTCTCTTTCTCTCTCTTCTCCGTGAATCTGATGGCTTTGCTGTTAGCGTTTGTCTTCTTTTTTACGTGAAAGTTTGAAACTTTTATTGAGGAAGTTTTGGGGTTTTGTGAAGGATGGTGTGGGAAGGGCGGGTAGGGCGGAGAGTTTGTAATTGTCAGTAGGCTACATATGTGTGTGTAGGGGGGGGGTCCTCACCTAGTTGCGCTCAACTAGTAGTACTTCTAGGGTCGAGCATTAGCTCATAAGTCCCGCCTTTCGATTCTCGTTAGGTCCATGCAGTATTTAAAGTTGTGTACTGAATTGTCTTCGACAACTTCGTCATCCAGTCCGTTCCACTTATTTACGACTCTTAGTCTGCAAAAGTTCTTTCTGACATCGTGACTCATCTGTGTTTCCAGTTTCCAATTACGTCCTGTCGTTTAACTGTTTCTCAATCTGAACATTGCTTCTATGTTGTCAATCTTCTTTAGTACCTTGTCAATCGTTATCCTGTCTGCCATATTCTGCCAGAGTCCAGGGAAGTGAGGGATAGTTCCCTCAGTCTTTCTACATATCTCAATCCCTTTAGATCAGGAACGAGTTTTGTTGTAATTTTTGTTTTACCATTTTTGGGTTTTGATTTGTGCTTCTTTAGGTTGGGGTTCCATCTTAGGCAGCATAATTAATGATAACTATGAATAACAATGGTTATATACAGTGTTCGGAAGGGATCTTTGTCCGTGCTGGAGGATAAATGGACGTTTGCCAGTATGGCATATGAAGCCCTTGTTATTGTGCTGATGTGTGCCTTTGGTGTCAGATCTCCAGTTATGTCCACTCCTGAGTCTTTTCCTTTCTCAGAAGATGGTAGTTGTTTTCCCTTCATTCTGTACTGTATTTGAGGTCTTCTTTCACCAATTCCTATCTTTCATAACCTTGCATTTGTCAGCGTTAAAATCTAGTGGCCATTTTTCAGACCATCTCTGGAGATTTTCTGGTTCATCTTGTAATGTATTACAGTCCTTCTCAGTTCTGATCTGCCTCAATAGCTTAGCATCGTCAGCAAAGACGGATAAGAATGAAATTCCTTCATATGTTAGAGAGTTTACACGTGATGGGCAATGCACATTTCCCTAATACAAACAATACAGTTGTCAGTTGCCAAACAGTTTTATACTTATGTTTTTGTATTAACTATAAGTTTATGAATAGAAGAAAATTTGTCAGATTCTGACAATAAATTATAAAACATTCATCGTCATAAGGAATAAAACGGTGAATATAGATAATTACGAAAAGTAAAAGTTTGTTGGTGTTTTTTTGTGATGAGTTGTGGTAGTAACCGCATGTACCTCCTCCCACCTCCACCACACACTGGAGGCGTGTATTACTGTAGCTCTCCACCACACACTGCTGTAGCCACCACACACTGCTGTAGCCACCACACACTGCTGTAGCCACCACACACTGCTGTAGCCACCACACACTGCTGTAGCCACCACACACTGCTGTAGCCACCACACACTGCTGTAGCCACCACACACTGCTGTAGCCACCACACACTGCTGTAGCCTCCACACACTGCTGTAACCACCACACACTGCTGTAGCCTCCACACACTGCTGTAGCCACCACACACTGCTGTAGCCACCACACACTGCTGTAGCCACCACACACTGCTGTAGCCTCCACACACTGCTGTAGCCACCACACACTGCTGTAGCCACCACACACTGCTGTAGCCTCCACACACTGCTGTAGCCTCCACACACTGCTGTACCCGCCACACACTGCTGTAGCCTCCACACACTGCTGTAGCCTCCACACACTGCTGTAGCCACCACACACTGCTGTAGCCTCCACACACTGCTGTAGCCACCACACACTGCTGTAGCCTCCACACACTGCTGTAGCCTCGTATATTATGATTCTCTCTTGTTTACACTCTTAGTTTCGTCAGCTGCATTTAATAACAAATATTTGTGTGTAGGGTGATATGTGGCCTTTGGCAGCCTTGGCCTGGCCGTGTTTGGCCTGTCGCTCTCCACTTGGCTGATGTCATGCAGGTTGATTTACGTAATGTGTATAATTACCACGAAGCAGAAAAACAACAAAACTTAACTTTTTTTCGAGCAAGATTTTTTTTTCCCAGCACAGCAAACGATATCCTCCGTCCATGATGGTTGCATGACCGTCAGTTGTAACGGTGAAAGTGAGGAAGATAGGGGCTGGTTTTTTTCCCCTACCACGGTGAATATTAATGAAAGGGAAATGAATGAGACGAAATGAAGACTAGCGAAAGTGCTTCCTCAGTTGCCAGTTACAACACCTCAGATGACGCAGTCAACGTCGCCTGGAGGCCTGGCACAGGTAATCGTACAGCAACATCTCACCGCAGGTACCTGGCCAGACCACAAGCACTGTGTGCAATGTTGTGGTGATGGTGCAGGAAGCTCTAGGCTCGTCATAGCGTGAGAGAGACCGCTGATGCACGCTCCGTTACCCTCCGCACCACTCCTGGAGCCTTACATCCATACACGGTTGTGTAGTGTCTGTGAAGGTCGCAGCGGCGTCATGCAGTACTCCTCCCTCCAGTACGCCCCAAGGCTCTCGTCCGGCTCGTAGCGTAGCCAGATTGGGCTTCCCAGTACACCTCCGTAGCCAGATTGGGCTTCCCAGTACCCCTCCGTAGCCAGATTGGGCTTCCCAGTACCCCTCCGTAGCCAGATTGGGCTTCCAGTACCCCTCCGTAGCCAGATTGGGCTTCCCAGTACCCCTCCGTAGCCAGATTGGGCTTCCTAGTACACCTCCGTAGCCAGATTGGGCTTCCCAGTACCCCTCCGTAGCCAGATTGGGCTTCCTAGTACCCCTCCGTAGCCAGATTGGACTTCCCAGTACACCTCCGTAGCCAGATTGGGCTTCGCAGTACACCTCCGTAGCCAGATTGGGCTTCGCAGTACACTTCCCTCCAGTACTCACCAAGGCTCTCGTCCGCCTCGTAGCGTAGCCAGATTGGGCTACTTGCAGCCCAATTGAAAACCCAGCTATGTATGTTGCTACTAACTACTCTTTTCGGCTTCTATTAAAATAAGCTGGCCTGTGTACTCTGAAAAAGGAATCAATCGAAAAAAAAAAATATTTGGCTAGTTATATTGTAAAATTCATGACTCATAGAAATCGAACATCACTGAGCTCCAAATCGTTTTATCAACGTCTTTTTTCTCATATTAATTGTCTTAGACGGCATTTACAGTGTGATGACATCTGCCGAAACTACCAAAACGTCACCGAACGATTAAACAACACAATTTGTTTATTATAAGAAAGGTTATACGTTTATTATATGTTTAATCATTATAAGAAACGACGAGAAACCGCGGCTCCGGTGATCAGCTGAGCGAAACGTTTACAGGAGCGACCGGACGCAGAGAGGTAGTGAAGTTGCGTCACTTCCGGGCTGCCCTGCGACGCAAATTTCGCCCGTGTTTGCGTCACCTTTAAGGGCCAGATTTGCGTGACCGTTCAGCGATGGTCACCTGAGAAGGTCATAATTCCCACCATGGAGCCTGAGGAATTACGTCTGGTTGATGATTGGACGAGCGTGAACCTGACTGCTTCCGCGAGCTGGATTCTGATTGGTTCCGCGACGGGATGATGAAACCAGTTACGTGGAGGCTGATTGGTCGATGTTTTCAATGACACTTGAATGTTTGATCATTCTGCGGAACAAACATTAATTTATTAACGAAACTAAACATGATTCTGATTACCTAATGGTGTATGTGTGTATCACAGCGTGTGTTTATGTATTATATGTATATTTATGTATATGTATATGCATATTGTATGCTCGAGCGTGTATATGTGTTCCCAAGTGTTCCTTTCGAGCAGTGAGTGCCAGTGTGTTTTTGTGTATATATTAGTGTATGTTTATATGTTTGTGTGTGTGTGCGCGCGCGCGTGTGTGTATACATGCGTGCGGGTGCATATTCTTTGGCCTTGGCTTCATTGACCACGGAATAGCGTAGATAATGATAGTCATAAAAAGATAAAAAAATTCCTTAAATAAAAACTCAAAATTACTTTTCTTGTTTTAGTTTACATAAACATTAAACCTGCAATATATATATATATATATATATATATAATATATATATATATATATATATATATATATATATATATATATATATATATATACTTTTGGTTGCTTCCGTTCCTGTTGCAGGGTCATTCGGTCCAATTTCTGCATTGATCCCGGACCAGTGCAGACGCTGGACCGAATGACCCTGCAACAGGCACGGAAGGAAACAGAAAGAATATATATATATATATATATATATATATATATATATATATATATATATATATATCTATATATATATATATATATATATATATATATATATATATATATAATATATATATATATATATATATATATATATATGCCGAATGAAAGGAAAAAAATAAATCACTGCACGAGAATTTCTAAGAATTGTTCACAAACTACAAAATCATTCTTTATCACCCATGAGTAACGACATGAAATTTTTCCTCTTCATGACGCCTTAAAAATTCTCTCAACACCTCCGAGAACACGAGAGTCTTGGTAGGAAATTAAGTGTGACATCACCAAAGTTTTACTGAGTATTCATCGTTCAAGTTACCGAACGGAGATTATCTAAATAATTACCTGGCGAGAACGGTTGGGTTTGAAAAGATAGATTTTGTTTTGTAGTTTGCTGTATTTTGTATTACTATTATTAAATTTTTTTATCCTTTATGTGTTTTTTGTATTATAATTATTATATGTATATTAATATAATTAAATTATTCATCAGTAGTGTAGGCCTATGCATACAAAGATAATGTATTTATCATTCACTCGTGTATATAGAACTGAGCAGAGGACAAGGCTCTTAAGGAAATGATTTATAAGTATTCATAACTCACAGCATGGTAACATCCTAGTGTTCACCAGTATGTTCAAAAGTATTCATATACCAAGTGTTGGATGACACCACATTGGCCTGTGTCAACTGGGAGATAATATCCAAACAAATCCTGCTTAAAAGAATGCTTTTTATGTTGAGCAGACCACACACTAGAAGGTGAAGGGACGACAACGTTTCGGTCCGTCCTGGACCATTCTCAAGTCGATTGTGCTGTGTTTCTGTGTTGCTGTGACAATCGACTTGAGAATGGTCCAGGACGGACCGAAACGTCGTCGTCCCTTCACCTTCTAGTGTGTGGTCTGGTCAACATACTTTAGCCACGTTATTGTAACTCATCGCCTGCAATGCTTTTTATCAATAGAATACTATTACATCGACAAATTTAAGGTGGCGATTATTTCTAGAGTATTTTCCAACCGCTGCTGTCTGCGATGACAAGTAAAAAAACCCCAAAACATGAATATATATACACGTCCAAATAATTATTTGGAATATTTCAGCTGACCTTAGCCACAAGAGGACCAATTATTAAGCAGTTCGAGACTGCATTAACAGCGCTCAATACAGGTTCACGTCGAATTATCAAGTACTTACTCCAGGTTTTCTGAGGCGTGTAACTCGCATCGTATAGATACGGACGTTCCTAATTCCCAGGGGAGGCCATGATACCCTAGAGGAACGCTGTGAACGTTGAATTTACGTTGATGATGTTGATCCGACTTCGAACGAACGGCACTCTTGGATATTGTGTTCATTGAGGACGTATTTCGTGGCGTTGAAATTGACGTTTTCACGTCAAACTATCCGTCAACATTATTCCTACTGACTTCAAAACGGCATGAACACGCGAGCATATAATAAATCCCGCTGTCGGGGACAGGAAGCCTGTGTGTATGTATATACGTTAGTCTTGTATCGAGGTCCGCAATAGACTAAACTACTGACTTTCCTCTGGATGCAACGCCCCTCAGCAGTTGCCTAACTATCAGGTACCTATTTGCTGCTGCAAGGTGAACAGAGACAGTAGCTGAAAGGAAATGTGCCCAATCATTTCTGTCCCGCCCGGGAATCGAACCCGGGTTCCCCGATAATGAGTCGAGAGGAGTTGTGTTATCAGACTACGTAACCTGTCCTCTTAACTAATGGGTCTTATTTAATACGGCTATGCCTCCCAACGTACAGATTACAGAGTATTATGAGAAACACCTGCTCATAGAAATCCACGTTTTCTATGTATTGTTGAGATAGGTTAGGTTAGGTTAGGTATATATTCTACTTTACAATATGCACCTAACCTGGAGTTCTGAAGCAATGGCACTGTAGAACCCTTAAGGGCAGTTATATGATGATTTCCTGATGTCTTAGAGCAATGAATTGCAAACTGTCACATATTTCTAATGGCTTTTTTACCAGCAGTTTTGAGTGGTTTCCCATTAACAACTTGGACAGACATGAGTTCGTTCTCTCGTACACACACATATGATCGACAATTCTGTATCAACAATACGGCCGTACAACAATGGGAGCTGGAACAAAGGGTGTGGCTGTATCACACTTTCAAGGCTTAAGGGGAAGGGGGAAAAAGGGGCAGGTAATTAGAGACTGCTTTCTCTTGTATACAAATGAACTCATTGAACTCCTTATTTCGTTTCCCTCGGCGCTCTGTCCTGCACAGATGCTGTTATCCTGGGCACTTGGTTTCACCTGGAAGACAACTGGTTTAAGGAGATCTCACAGGTTCTTGACATAGTTACTTCAACACTCACGTCAACGCATGGTCGCCTACACGACAAAAGAGTGTCAAATCGAGTGCGGACACAATGTTCACCAGTCTCGTTGTTTCACTCATGGAGGTCAAACATGCGATCTCTCTCTCTCTCTCTCATGTACACAATTGGCTGTGAGTCACAAATTTCTAGAGATTTTCACACACACACAGACACACACACACCACACACACACACACACACACACACACACACACACACACACACACACACAGATAACCACCTACAAAATTCTCAGGGGAATTGACAGGGCGGACAAAGAGAAACTCTTCACCACGGGTGGGACACGAACAAGGGGACACAGGTGGAAACTTAGTACCCAGATGAGCCACAGAGACGTTAGAAAGAATTTTTTCAGTGTCAGAGTAGTTAATAAATGGAATGCATTAGGCAGTGATGTGGTGGAGGCTGACTCCATACACAGTTTCAAGTGTAGATATGATAGAGCCCAGTAGGCTCAGGAATCTGTACACCTGTTGATTGACAGTTGAGAGGCGGGACCAAAGAGCCAAAGCTCAACCCCCGCACGCACAATTAGGTGAGTACAATTAGGTGAGTACACACACACACACACACGAGTCACCAAAGTCACGGATGCTTTGGGATAGAAACGATACACATACATAGCCACCACCTGGAGCGGAATGAGGGATTGTTGATTCTCTTCTCTTTCGTGGAATTGAGCTCCGGTAAGTGGATGAGGACCCCATGAACTCGAAGCTGTAGATTTGACTGGTGTCAGGAGTTTCAGTTCAGGAGGAAACTGATCTTGGTAAAATGAAAGCTATAGTGATATAATTAGTAATTATGACGAGGAAACGCTGGGCCAAACTGAAGAGCCTAAATGGCAACACATTCCACAGTCAAATATTGACATTCCACAGTCAAATATTGACATTCCACAGTCAAATATTGACATTCCACAGTCAAATATTGACATTCCACAGTCAAATATTGACATTCCACAGTCAAATATTGACATTCCACAGTCAAATATTGACATTCCACAGTCAAATATTGACATTCCACAGTCAAATATTGACATTCCACAGTCAAATATTGACAAATATTGAATAATGACTTGTTTCAATATGTATATTTAAACAAGTCAGTATTTCACTTAAGGAACAGAAACCCAACAAACGGGATGAATCTTTCGCACAGCGCAATAATTAACGATAATTTTCTAATATAAGAAATACAATTATTATATAATTTGGGCTTATGCATAGTCGGGTCAGTGTAAGATGTTGGGTTGATATAGTAAGTGTATACACTACATGTTGGAACTGAACGAAGCACGTATTGAGTCAGACTTCGAACATTGTCAAGTGGGCTGAATGTCAGATTGATTGACTGATGAAGATTAAGCCACCCAAGAGGTGGCACGGGCATGATTAACCTGTAAATATATATCAAATGATGACTTAAATCATTTTATAAGTAAATCTTATAAGTGAGCTCTTTGTTTTACTGAAGGACTGCGTGAAGGAGGTTATCTTATCTTGAGGTTATCTTGAGATGATTTCGGGGCTTTTTTAGTGTCCCCGCGGCCCGGTCCTCGACCAGGCCTCCACCCTCAGGAAGCAGCCCGTGACAGCTGACTAACACTCAGGTACCTATTTTACTGCTAGGTAACAGGGGCATAGGGTGAAAGAAACTCTGCCCATTGTTTCTCGCCGGCGCCTGGGATGGAACCCGGGACCACAGGATCACAAGTCCAGCGTGCTGTCCGCTCGGCCGACCGACTCCCCACTGAGACACTGCCGCCGTGCCTTTGTCTTGAAATGACACACGTCGGAAAGACGAACGAGATGAGTTACGTCAGAAAATGCAGATTCAGAGTTTCTGAACTTTAGTCATGCAGCTCTGGCCTCGAGCTGGCAATCACACATGGGGCTCCACCTTGGTCCCAAAGGGAGCAGCGCGCCTGTTGTTCATGTCACCTCCTTCATGCGTGCTAACAGCTCACTTCTCGTTTGAGTCCATCACCCTCCACACCAATTTCAAGAAAGAGGCCAGGTTTCATTTCACGTTTTTAGAAACTACCATTCCGCTCTCCATTACTGAATGACACAACTACCATTCCACACCATACTGAATGACACAACTACCACCGTTGTCCTCGCAGTCATTCATATGACATTTATTTTCCTAATTTTCTTGATCTCGCGAGACATAGATGATCATCTTTCCCAGTAATTTTGCGAGGCCGCCTCATTGGATTTGCATAAAGCAATTCATTGACACTAAACGGATCCAACACCCTGGGTAACCAGTCTGAGGCGCCACATCAAGGAAAACAAAGGTCCAGAACACAAACCAGTTATCCAGTTATCTCAGTTTCCCTGCTCAGGGCCTTAACCCTGACACTCATACTTGTCTGACAGCAGCATCTGAAAAACATTATATGAAGCCAGCACCAGTGTGCTCGAAGGCTCGCCCTCACTCTACTTTCTCCAACTTCTGGAAGATATAGAGGCTCCTGCAAGGCGACTCCACCCAAGTCTTGACGCTTGGTTGCTGGACTTGCTATTTCATCAGTTTTCAACTCAAGATAGATAGATATTGGCCATGGGCCAGATTCACGAAGCAGTTACGCAAGTACTTACGAACGTGTACATCTTTCCTCAATCTTTGACGGCTTTGGTTACATTTATTAAACAGTTTACAAGCATGAAAACTTGCCAATCAACTGTTGTTATTGTTATAAACAGCCTCCTGGTGCTTCGGAGCTCATTAACTGTTTAATAATTGTAAACAAAGTCGCCAAAGATTGAGAAAAGATGTACAGGTTCGTAAGTGCTTGCGTAACTGCTTTGTGAATCTGGCCCCCTGGCTGTTATGTACAAACCATCGTTTTCAATGGCTTCCACCTGACCCCAACTAAGGGACGACCGGAGAACGACTATTGAGCACAAACGCTTCAGCAGTTGAAACTTCATTCCGGCTATATCATTCTCCATAATGTAACTGTTAGCGATATGGTTTTAATATGGTTAACATATTTTCATAAAATATTGTAAAGAACGGAAATCACCTTGTGGACTCTGGGGTCTATAAATGGCTCCAGCATCACCAAACAACTAGTATGGTTGTAACCTAATACTGCACAAAGTCAATCAAATCATTAATTGGAATTTACTACAAAATATGTAATGTAGGATGACCTCGTAAGTTCGACAATACACATAGGAAAATTAATCTTAATCCTATTGAATCCTAATCTTAGCTGAGAGAGAGAGAGAGAGAGAGAGATAGAGAGAGAGAGAGAGAGAGAGACTATATATGTGTCTTTATGTGCGTGACTCAGTGATACTTAGAGTCACTACATTAATCAAATGTTTTTCTTAGCTTTTCATGGGCTAGCGCTTAAGAGACATGCGTTTCCTGATCCCAGAATCGCTCTCGACTCTCACTCACAGCAAGTGTAAAACACTGTCAATCAACCACTGTTTAGCAGCAAGATAATTTGGTTATCACCATCGCCTGATTGAATGAGCTTCTCGCTTTTGATATTTCGTGTTAAAGATAAGCTCGATGTATGTCAGAAGGTGCAATGGATCCTCTCTCTTGCCTCACGTCCCTAGATTGATGATGGGAAGCGTTCTAGGTGACTCGAACCGTTGACCCCATGTGTGTGAGACCAAAGCTCTATCAACCGAGCTATTGAGTAATCTTAATAAGGAAACAATAAGTCTTTTATTTGATGACGGTCTTGGAGACTAAGGCTCGCACAGTGGCTGGAATGGAGACCTGAAGGAACCGCCGCCAAGTTTCACCTCACAACCCGACGTCTTCAGTTGCCACTCTATAAAAACAATTCAACGAATGAACCCACTGAACCCACCAAACCGATCGAGTCGATGTATAGAAAACGTAGACATCTGTGAGCCGTTACTCTTCATATCAGGATGAGTTTGTAACATTCCAAAATGCAACCTAATATGTTGACCAGACCACACACTAGAAAGTGAAGGGACGACGACGTTTCGGTCCGTCCTGGACCATTCTTAAGTTGATTGTTTTGATCGACTTGAGAGAATGGTCCAGGACGGACCGAAACGTCGTCGTTCCTTCACTTTCTAGTGTGTGGTCTGGTCAACATATTTCAGCCACGTTATTGTGACTCCTCGTCCACAACCTAATAGTTCAGCGGTCGGGTTGTGTTAGCGAGAAGCTCTGTTACCAGAAGCCACGGAGACCCCAACAGGGCAGAGGTCCCCTTGTTGGGTCTCTGAGGGCCGGTGATGCTGCATCTTCACAAGAGATTATCCATGGCCGCTCCAGAATCCAGGGATGATGAGTGATGAAGGGGGAATGCGTGGAGGGGCGTGTCAGAGTGGCAGCTACCTCATCAACCTTGCTGGATTAATGAAAATGAATGTCTGATGGGAGAAGTGTAGAACACGGGGTTTCAACCCGTAATCTGCTGGGAGAATAGAGGCTCTTGCGTGCATCGGGGAGTTTGCTACCTACTCAGAAGTTAGGGTCGTAAAGACCTTGATTAATGACCCTTATCCATGTACATACGTACACACGCGCCCGCACGCGCACTCACTCACTCACACACACACACACACACACACACACACGCACACACACACACACAGGTAGGGGCCAGGTAGCCTGGTGGATAGCGTGCAGGATTCGTAATTCTGTGGCGCGGGTTCGATTCCCGCACCCGGCAGAAACAAATGGGCAAAGTTTCTTTCACCCTGTATGCCCCTGTTACCTAGCAGTAAATAGGTACCTGGGAGTTAGTCAGCTGTCACGGGCTGCTTCCTGGGGTGTGTGTGTGTGTGTGGTGTGGAAAAAAAAAAAGTAGTTAGTGTAGTTAGTAAACAGTTGATTGACAGTTGAGAGGCGGGCCGAAAGAGCAAAGCTCAACCCCCGTAAAATACAACTAAGTGATACAACTAAGTGAATACACACACACTCACTCACTCACTCACTCACTCACTCTGTTCTCTCTCTCTCTCTCTCTCTCTCTCTCTCTCTCTCTCTCTCTCTCTCTCTCTCTCTCTCTCTCACTAAAGCAGCCACATGCAGCTTAAACTGAAAGTTTATTTATCTTGGGAATAACACAACATGAACACAGGGAAGACTAGGCAAGAAGTTCCCTGAGATCATCATCCGAGATCATACACCACCGCATTTCTCAAGTTATTGCGTCTCTTTTTCATGTTCTAGAAATAACAAAGAAAAGTTGAAGACATCAGGAAAAATGCGCAATTAAGTTGACTCAGTTATCAATTAAGTTGACTCAGTTATCAATTAAGTTGACTCCGTTATCAATTAAGTTGACGCGTAGTTGACTCAGGGAAGAAATGCTTCGTATCTTTTCTAGATCTATATTTTTTTGTTCCTATTGTCAGTGACTGATGACTATGATGGAAGAGGTCCGGTGTTGTGTTAAGGGATGTTGAATTTTTATGATGATATCGTATCTAAAGATATCGTATCTTATATCCGGGGCTTTGCGTTCCTTATTCTTCTCAATAGTGGTGATAACATACACACTGTCTCTTTCTCTCTCTCTCTCTCTCTCTCTCTCTCTCTCTCTCTCTCTCTCTCTCTCTCTCTCTCTCTCATTCTTGCATGAATTGCTTCTATTATTTAATGCGATAAAATGAAAAATAATATTATTATAATCACATAACTGATAACTGTTAAGTAATAACAATAACAATTTATTAGAGTGTCTTAGTGACACATAAGAGATAAAATTGCAAGTGTCACCTATCGTGACACTGACCAATTGTCACACAGGGCAAATTTCTAGAGCAAAACACACACAGAATGATAAACAAGTGCTGAGAAACATGGGAGCGAGATCACCTGACAAAATAAGTGAGGACACAACACTGCATTATACACCACGTACACAAGTGACCAATACACAGAAAATACACAAAAAATACTTAACGGTGGTACGACAGAAGCCACCACTGGAAGATACCAGTAATGACTTAAGAGGACGAGGAGTCACAGTAACGTGGCTAAAGTATGTTGACCAGACCACACACTAGAAAATGAAGGGACGACGACGTTTCGGTCCGTCCTGGACCATTCTCATGTTGATTGTGGTCGGTTCGTCCTGGTCCATTCTCAACGTCGTCGTCCCTTCATTTTCTAGTGAGTGGATTGGTCATCAATTTACTTACTCCACTCATCACTAGAAGACGTCTCTTTCTAGTGTTGAAATCCCAGTCGTTTAAGTATGAATAAGACGTAGTACTGAATGGACAGATTCCTTGTCTTATTTGTAACAAATAATATACAGAAAACAATGAGGACAATAATAATAATTATATTAATAATAGTTAAATATAACAATAATTTGGTCACATGGACACGGGGTAAATAAAACATTTGCTGGAAGTATTTGTAATACTGAGACGTTTTTTTCTATAAGGACAACTGTGTACACTTGTGTACATGTGTGGGGACACACACACACACACACACACACACACACACACACACACACACACACACACACACAC
>WNGS01169498.1:32363559-32379299 GCA_020271785.1 Procambarus virginalis
TCTGTTCATACTCTCGTAACCACGTACGGAATTAGCCCTTACACTTGAACACAGCCCTTATGTGTTGTGTCGTAAGTGTAAGTATCTTATTGATGTATCTTATTGAGACAATAAGATACATTGCAAAATAATTGAGTAGGTTAATGTATTTTAACCCACAATGTATCATATCTCCACATGTGTTATGTTCTTGTCTTCTCTGTTCCTTCCCTTTGCTACCTTCGTGAGGCTTAGCTCCCTCATCTTTTCCACTTATCTCAGCCCTCTGGAAAGGAAGGTCAGCCTAGGAGCAAACAGGTTTATGGGAGAGAGGGAGAGGGAGGAAGAGAGGGAGAGGGAGGGAGAGGGTGGGAGAGAGGGAGAGGGAGGGAGAGAGTGATATGTAGAGAACCCTGCTTTCAGTGTTGGATACAACGTTGTGGACGGATGTGGCTGTAGTGGACAGATATGTGGCTGTAGTGGACGGATGTGGCTGTAGTGGACAGATATGTGGCTGTAGTGGACAGATATGTGGCTGTAGTGGACGGATGTGGCTGTAGTGGACAGATGTGGCTGTAGTGGACCGATGTGGCTGTAGTGGACGGAGAACTGTAAAACGAGACGCAAATCCAAACTCACCATTAGTGATGTCTCCCCATATCACATCGGACGATTAATCCTCGCGAGAATGGACCAGGAGCTGGAGCTTGACCATCACAAACACAGACAGTGAGAACACACACACACACACACACACACACACACCTACCATGAATTCCACGTTCCCAGCCAGATCACATCAAGTATACATCGAAGGTCATGCCCGAAGCCAGAAAAACATGCACATGTCAAATAATAATTTACACAAGCCGGGAAAATATACACACAAGCAGGAGAAAACGTACAGAGCAGACCCCATGTGCGTTAGACACACGGTCATAGTGTGTCATGAACTTTACAATGCAAGAGAGGGGGGGGGACTTGAGGGGTGACGTGGAGGGGAAAAAAGGAGGGGGAAACGAGAGACGGGTGGGACAGGGGTGGGGAATCTCCATGACGAGGTGTGGTAAGCTTTCATACGCTACCCTTTGTGTATGTCTGGTGGGGGGTTTAAGGGTGGTGGGGATTATGTGTGGTGGTGCCTAACTAACAGTGACTATACGAGCCAGTAAGGTCTAGCTCAGTGGCTCCGTCCAATCTCCTTCATGGTCCGCTTGCCGCATAATTCAAGCCCGTCATCTCGTATTGTCACAACGTCGGAAAAGTGATGTACTAAATTGCTCGAACCTTACCTAACTTAATCGCTGGATCCACCGTGGTTGTTTGTCACCGGCTGTGGTTTATAGTGCGTCATATTTTCTCCGTTGGGCATTTTCATGTCAAAATGCGATGAGAACAGGTTGGATTATTTAACTTTCGGGACTTGTAATCCTTTGTTGAGTCGGGCTTAAAGTTGTGGATGGAGGTGGCTTGTAGAACTTCTCCTTCCATTATCTTCCACTGGTTGATCAAACCTGTAGGGTATTTCTTATCATTTCTTCGACTCATTTAATTTTCCAGCTTCCATTCCTATCTTCTTGCCCTACTTTCTCTCAATTTATATTAGATTGTCCTTGTCCACCTTGTCTATTCCTCTCAGAATCTTGTACGTAGTGATCATGCCTCGTTTTAAGTCTGTCACTAACAAGAGATAATGTTTCTCTCTGATGAAACATTGGCAACAAAGAAAATCGCCTCTGATCTTAATGTTTTTCCACGCTGCTGTCATACAACCTTTCTCGGTCATGTCTGTCACGCCTAGAAAGTTATACGTAATTATTCTGCCTCCTTTGTGACCGCTTTCTTCCCCAGTTTTGAGACCAAGTTTCCATAATCTTCCCTCATAGTTTGGTCCCTTTCTCTCAGGAGCGAGTATTGTAACGTGGCTTTGGTCCACTTTTTTAAATTTTGTATTACCATTGCAACAAGCTACCGGTGACTGGTATGATAGTCCGGGGCGCTCATTGTTGCTTGCAGGTACACATTAGTGACTAAACTCGCACATATGAAAAACATTGCAACCAGAGAATATAGATGGAAGATAGGAACGCAAATTAGCTCAGATATGATTGAAGACTCTTTTGGCAGACGGCTGGTAAGGCGTGGCCAGAGAGCTGAAGCTCAACCCTCCACGCTGTTTTAAGACACCCGAACACGTAAGAAAATCGATGACACACAAGAGAAGCTCCACACACACACACACTGGTGGTTAATCCAACACAAATTCACAGGAATATTTAATTAATATTCAGTATTATACTAATGTCTTATCTAGTGTGTTCCTCCACATCTTGTCTGCAGTTTTATTCATGTTAACTACAGTGAGCTTCAGGAAACATGTTGCTGAAGAGGGCTGTTTGTACGTGTGATTACTGTCCTTGTATGGTAGGTTGAACTTTAGCTCCTGGGCCGTCAGCTCCCCAATGGCAGCAAGAAATGTGATGAGAGGTGCATTAATCTACCTCTTCGGTGGCTTAACTTTCATCAGTCAATCTATCAACTTAATCCAAACCAACCTTACTTATCCTAACTTAATCTACCCAAACTCATCCAAACTTATCCTAACTTATCCTAACCTTACCTCAACCTATCTTAGCACAACGTGACCCAAGCCAACCTAGCAATACAATTATTGTATTTAATCTATGATGTGAATGAAGTTGCAAAGGATGATCGATCGACTATTGTAATTAGCAGCAACGGCAGTACGGTTCAGACCGCCTCGCCTAGTGGGTGATGGGCTGGTGGGCGGGGATAGAAGCGGTTGGGCTGTAATCATGTGTGTGTGCTCGTGGACAATAATTTGTGGTGCGTTGTGGAGGGTTTTCATTCAGTCAGGTACTACAGAGCTCCAAGATTCAAGCATGGATCCTGCTTGGAAAATTGTCGTGTGTATGTTTCTGTTTCTGTCTGTCTGTCTGTCTCTCTCTCTCTCTCTCTCTCTCTCTCTCTCTCTCTCCTCTCTCTCTCTCTCTCTCTCTCTCTCTCTCTCTCTCTCTCTCTCTCTCTCTCTCTCTCTTCTCCCACCCACCTCTCCCCTGTTCGACAGTTCACTGTTAATCGCTCCAGCAGTCCCTCTCCCTCCCCTGGCAACCCCGTTACTGTGACTTAACCAAACCGGTTTACGGTTAAGTCTTATATTGACTTTATTCTTTCCTCTCTCTCCATTTTAACTTTCCTCTCTCATTCTCTTTATTATTCCTCCATCACTTTACATTTTATTTGATCTCCCTGTCATACCCATTTTCGATTTCTTTTCAGTATTTTATCTTCTATTTCTTTGTTTACTTTTCTCTCCCTTTTTCTCCTCCTTCACACTTCTCTCTTCTTTTTATTTCCTCGTACGCATCCTCTTTTTATACCATGTTATTCCTTTCTTTTTCTTCCATCCACTCTGCCCTTCCTTTCCACTCTTTCCCCTTCCAAAATGGGGAATCTTTAATTCGCCATTTTGGAGCTTAAAGATATAAATTTATAGATACTTGTGTGTGTGTGTGTGTGTGTGTGTGTGTGTGTGTGTGTGTGTGTGTGTGTGTGTGTGTGTGTGTGTGTGTGTGTGTGTGTGTGTGTACTCACCTAGTTGTGATTGCGGGGGTTGAGCTCTGGCTCTTTGGGCCCGTCTCTCAACTGCCAATCAATTGATTCCCCCCCCCCCCACACACACGCAGCCCGTAGGAGTTGTTTAACTCCCAGGTACCTATTTACTGTTAGGTGAATAGGTACATCAGGGTGATAGAAACTCTGCCCATTTGGTTTCGCCTCCACCGGGGATCGATCCCCGGACCCTAGGACTACGAATACCGAGCGCTGTCCACTCAGCCGTCAAGCCCCCACACAAATTGATGTGTGTGTGTGTGTGTGTGTGTGTGTGTGTGTGTGTGTGTGTGTGTGTGTTATTATTATTATTATTATTATTATTATTATTATTATTATTTAATGTATATACTATTACCTCTCAATAGTTTAAATTATCAATGCTGTTGTAATTTTNAATAGTGCCAGGAAGGAAAGAAGTAAAACACAATAATGACGATGAGTGGAGAAAGTTAGAAAGATGGAGAGGGAGAAACCCGCTCCCAGCCCCCCCCCCCCCTCTTCATCCTTCTCTCCTGAACACAGCAAATATCATGCCCTAAATGGAATAAATTTCAGTATTTGCTTTTATCAACTACTGGATAATTCAGCAGAGGGTCTACCCTATTACAGCTAATTAACCTTATTACAGGTGGGGTCTAACCCCTATTACATCAGGAGTCTCCCCAATTGCAACAGGGTTCTATGTCCCCTTAACTCCCCCTTGCCACTTCAGTGGGGGATAAGGGTACTGATCAAGCTAACGAGCCCAGCGACTCAACCACAAGGCATGGGCCGCATAGGCCCCGCACCAGTAACCATAAAAACATATTACAACTAAAAACAAACTAAAAATCTTGTATGTGGCCTACGATGTAAAAACAAAAATACAAAAATGAGTAATACAACAAGAGTAGTCGTTGATACACTTTGCTCACTCCTGCCGTTGCTCATCCTGCCTCCAGCTGTGGTGCTAAGCGTGCCCGACACGACCACTACACTAAGCGTGCCCAACACGACTACTCCACTAAGTATGCCCAACACAGCCTCTAATGCCCAACACGACTTTCTTGGGCTCAGGAGACAGCGGTCGAGATGCCAACACCGCTCTGGCCACCCTCAAGGAGTACCGACCTGTAAACCATTTACGTACGTGAAGACTACTGGTTTACCGATATTATTGTTTACGTACACAGCGAGTCGAGAGGAGTGTGTTTAGGTGGAGAAATCAACGTCAAATATGCATTTTTGTTTAGAAATCTAGATTGTACGGCCCCGTCTATTGAAGTCGATGTATATTAATCCCAGGAAGCATTTGCCATATTGGTGCATTATTTGTTGAGCATCCGATCGACACCGTCGAAATTGCAGTGCATTAGACGAGAGAGGAAGCTTGCAGGCTCGGAATGATGGGAATGCATGTAGCGAAGGAGCTCGCTAACTTCCTTTACATTCCTGTTCTCTTTCTCCTGATCGCTTCCCTTCGCCCGCTCTTCTTGCCCCCCCCCTCTCTCTCTCTCTCTCTCTCACTCTCTCTCTCTCTCTCTCTCTCTCTCTCTCTCTCTCTCTCTCTCTCTCTCTCTCTCTCTCTCTCTCTCTCTCTCTCCTTCTCGTGCTCCTTTACGAGCCCCTCAGTGTGGGTGTGAGAGCCAGCATGTGAGCGCCAGGGCTCCCAGTGGGGCTCACTCGCCGCTCCTGAAGCAGAATTATGCATGGACACTGTATCTCAAATATTTGCGCTGCACTAGCGACACGACACGACCTGAGTGACGATACAACACGTGACGGAAGGGAAGGGAAAGGAAGGAAAGGAAAGGAAGGGAAAGAGGCTGCGGTGGTGGAGAAGCGACGATTGATAGGCAGACAGCCATTGCTTCCTAGACTGAATTGCGAGTTGATAATCAGCTCGTCATTACCTGGTTGGGGTGAAATGGCTTTCAATTTCACACCCTTAAAGACGGGCGGGAGACGGGCACGTCAGGACGAGGGAGATGGGCACGTCAGGGCGAGGGAGATGGGCACGCCAGGGCGAGGGAGATGGGCACGTCAGGACGAGGGAGATGGGCACGTCAGGACGAGGGAGATGGGCACGTCACGACGAGGGGGATGGGCACGTCAGGGCGAGGGAGATGGGCACGCCAGGACGAGGGAGATGGGCACGTCAGGACGAGGGAGACGTGCTCGTCAGGACGAGGGAGATGGGCACGTCAGGACGAGGGAGATGGGCACGCCAGGGCGAGGGAGATGGGCACGCCAGGGCGAGGGAGATGGGCACGCCAGGACGAGGGAGATGGGCACGCCAGGGCGAGGGAGATGGGCACGCCAGGGCGAGGGAGATGGGCACGCCAGGGCGAGGGAGATGGGCACGCCAGGGCGAGGGAGATGGGCACGCCAGGACGAGGGAGATGGGCACGCCAGGGCGAGGGAGATGGGCACGCCAGGGCGAGGGAGATGGGCACGCCAGGGCGAGGGAGATGGGCACGTCATGACGAGGGAGATGGGCACGTCAGGACGAGGGAGACGTGCTCGTCAGGACGAGGGAGATGGGCACGTCAGGACGAGGGAGATGGGCACGCCAGGACGAGGGAGATGGGCACGTCAGGACGAGGGAGATGGGCACGCCAGGACGAGGGAGATGGGCACATCAGGGCGAGGGAGATGGGCACGCCAAGACGAGGGAGATGGGCACGCCAGGACGAGGGAGATGGGCACGCCAGGACGAGGGAGATGGGCACGTCAGGGCGAGGGAGATGGGCACACCAGGACGAGGGAGATGGGCACGTCAGGACGAGGGAGATGGGCACGCCAGGACGAGGGAGATGGGCACGCCAGGGCGAGGGAGATGGGCACGTCAGGACGAGGGAGATGGGCACGCCAGGGCGAGGGAGATGGGCACGCCAGGGCGAGGGTGTGTGAGGCAGGCTTGAACCGAAGGTTCAGGCCTCACTCCCAGATCGTCCGCTTCCTCCTGCTGCGGTTGTTGCTGTTGCTACTCATTCTTCTTCTCCTCCTCCTTCTCCTCGTCCTCGTCCTCGTCCTCCTCGTTCTCTTCCTTGTCCTCCTCCTTGTCCTCCTCCTCCTGCTGCCTCTGTTGTTGATCCAGCATACACTATTCCTCAACGGATCCTGCCACAAGCTCGGCCTCTATTCGTTACTGTCACAATTAATAAAAATTAACTAATAATAATAATAATAATAATAATAATAATCCACTCCCAGACTAAACTTCTCTACGGTCGTCGGAGTCCCGTTACAAAACTTTTAACTTTTTTTTCGACCATGATGACACTTTGAAAGGGAAAAGTAATTTTGTATATTTTGTTTTATGTTAAGGGTGTGGAGCTGAAAAAAGGGGACATTTTTAGTGGTGCTTGCAACTGTTGGGGGTTGTATTTCGCATTGGGTGAGCGTGCCAGACGTGTCCACGTGAGCTATATAGGCTTTCTCTGTAGTCGCCTTCCAAAGCTGGAAGAGTTCGAGGTACAAGGAAATTCGCTTTTCACTTTGTTCGGAGTTTTGATGCTGACTATGGCTAAAGTGTCTCTTCTCGCCTTCCCTATCCCCCCTTCTCTCTCTCTCTGTCTCTCTCTCTCTGTCTCTGCCTCTCTCTCTGTCTCTCTCGGAGTGAGAGAGTCTCACTAATGTCACACATCTCACAAATAAACAACAAAGGGAACGACACACAAAAGCCATACACACTTAAAACGCCCCTGTACAAAAGCTGTCTTTATATAAATATCTCGGCTTTTTAATATCTTTATTGGCAGTTTGCTCCACAAAGTTGGGTTTACTTATTGGTAAGGTTGGGTAAAGTCTAGAGCAGTGATGACGTGAAGGGTTGCACACTTTGTTGAGGTTTTAGACCCGACTCGTTTACTGTGGAGCTGAGCGTAGGAGGTCAGAGGAAACTCCTTATAGACTCGTGTCAACAGCGCAAGGGGAAACTTGAGTATGATTGGTTATTAACGTGTGCCAGAAGTTTGTGTCAGGACGGGTGGTAGAGAGAAGGTAACGGGACGGGAAGAGGGAAGGAAGAGGATGCAGGAGGAGAGTAGAAGGAATAAGAGAGATAGTAAGGACAGAGCTGTAGAAGAAATAATAAATATGAATTTTTTCGATTTAATTTCTGTGGTGCCATAATAACGCAGTCAATGGAGCCGTAATTTTTATATACACTTAAAAAATATATATATTTATCATCAGGATTTATTTACAATTCAGGATATTTTCCACCAGATCTTTACCGCAGGCTAAGGGCTCACATACACCCTCGGTATCACTGCAATCACAAAGATGTTAACGGTCTATTAACCCATAGACGGAACCGGTGTCCTGACAGGACTGTCTCTGACAGATAAAGAAAGAGCTGTATAGACAGGAGCAGGTAAAGAGGAAGGGGAAAGGGTTCGCGCGGTGGACCTGGAGGTAATACATGAGAAAAGCCGTAGGAAAAAGGGTTGAAGGGAATTCGGCGGAAAGCGAGAAGCCATTTCGACTATATGACACTTGGAAGGGGTCAGGATAAGGATTTGGGGTGGGACGGGAGGAAAGGAATGGTGTCCAACCATTTGGACGGTCGGAGATGGAACGCTGACCTGCATGAAGCGAGACCGTCGCTCTACCGTCCAGCCGCCCAAGTAGTTGGGAGAGAGAGAGTAGGTTAAGAAAGGGTTTTAAGAAATATATATATATATATATATATATATATATATATATATATATATATATATATATATATATATATATATATATATATGTTATTAAATATGACCGAAAAAGTAAGATTAATAATTCTAACACGAATTTTCTCAATTTTCCTTATGTTTGTTTTTACTGATGACGGTAAATTAAAAATCAATTCTCCAAAATTCATTCTTTATTTCTTAGTCTGACGCGACACTTGAGCGCGTTTCGTAAAACTTATTACATTTTCAAAGACTTTAGTTACACACACACAGAACAACTATAACTGAACAGAGTTTAAATACCTGCATTTGGGTGAGGTGACATGTTACAATGGTTTGGGGTGAGGTGAGAACAAACACAGAACACGAAACAATGGGTATAAGGGAAGAATAGATCTGTAACTGCAGAAGGCCTATTGGCCCGTATTTCTTGATGTTTCTATATTGGAGCGGAGTCTTGAAGTGGGTAGAATATAGTAGTGCGTTAATTGGCTGTTGATTGCTGGTGTTGACTTCTTGATGTGTAGTGCCTCGCAGATGTCAAGCCGCCTGTTGTCGCTGTATCTATCAATGATTTCTGTGTTGTTTGTTAAATCATTGATAGATACAGCGACAACAGGCGGCTTGACATCTGCGAGGCACTACACATCAAGAAGTCAACACCAGCAATCAACAGCCAATTAACGCACTACTATATTCTACCCACTTCAAGACTCCGCTCCAATATAGAAACATCAAGAAATACGGGCCAATAGGCCTTCTGCAGTTACAGATCTATTCTTCCCTTATACCCATTGTTTCGTGTTCTGTGTTTGTTCTCACCTCACCCCAAACCATTGTAACATGTCACCTCACCCAAATGCAGGTATTTAAACTCTGTTCAGTTATAGTTGTTCTGTGTGTGTGTAACTAAAGTCTTTGAAAATGTAATAAGTTTTACGAAACGCGCTCAAGTGTCGCGTCAGACTAAGAAATAAAGAATGAATTTTGGAGAATTGATTTTTAATTTACCGTCATCAGTAAAAACAAACATAAGGAAAATTGAGAAAATTCGTGTTAGAATTATTAATCTTACTTTTTCGGTCATATTTAATAACATATGTCTACAGGAAAGACTGCTACCAAAATATACTAATATATATATATATATATATATATATATATATATATATATATATATATATATATAGCAAAAAAGTAAATAAATGAGGAACTGAACTATAGCGAATGGAAAAGCTGGAGTATGTGGAATGGGTAAGGATGGAAGAGCAGAGGTTAGGGGAGCTGGAGCAGAGTAAACATGTTAGGTAAGAGCAAGGCAAACGAGAGAGTTGTGATCACCAGAGGTAAAAGCTAAGTCAACAGATAAGGCTGGCGACCACCGCTGGGGCTACCCTAGGGGTTACCCAAGGGGGGCTACCCAAGGAAGGCTACCCAAGGGAGGCTACCCAAGGAAGGCTACCCAAGGGAGGCTACCCAAGGAAGGCTACCCAAGGGAGGCTACCCAAGGAAGGCTACCCAAGGGAGGCTACCCAAGGAAGGCTACCCAAGGGAGGCTACCCAAGGAAGGCTACCCAAGGGAGGCTACCCAAGGAAGGCTACCCAAGGGAGGCTACCCAAGGAAGGCTACCCAAGGGAGGCTACCGCTGGGGCTATGAAGACAGATTTATATAAAAACATGATTGCCTTTATTACAAAGAGGTAAACAATATTATTCAGTTTCAAGTCAATTATTCAGTGGGTGAACTAAAGGTACTGACTACATATATTTCCGGAGAACGACAACTTTTTCTATTAACTCGATCTTACCAGGAACGCCCAAAAGAATGGGCTTGAGACTATGGTGATTTCTGGGGTACTTCGAGGTTCTGCTGGAGTTCGAGAGCCTCTGGGCGGGTTTGAGGACATCGGGCAGGTGGGACGAGGCCGCTGAAGACTTTTTCAGCCTCTTCGCGAGGCAAGACGGCCGGATGTGTCGTTTTAGTCTTCACATGACTGGTCTTGCCGGCTCCTTATTGTGTTGGAGCAGTTATGTGGCGCGGGCCAGCGCCCTCGTCTACCTGCATGGCTTTGTTTGTTTATTCTTTGTGTGTGTGTGTGTGTGTGTGTGTGTGTGTGTGTGTGTGTGTGTGTGTGTGTGTGTGTGTGTGTGTGTGTGTGTGTGTGTGTGTGATTTTGTGACTGAGTGGGATTCGTTGAGGAAGACGTTTTCCTCCTGGGTCTTAAGTCAAGCATTCCTTTCGTGACCTCCAGACACGTGTCCTTGTGCGCTGTCTTTGTTATTCCTCCAGTTATTATCGTGTTCTTGTTCCTCGTCTCCGCAGCACCTTCAGACAGCGAGGCTTATCACTAAACCACAGAGAGTTAAGTTTCTCAGCTCTCAAATCAAAGAGAGAACTTTTCCTCACTTCTCAAACTCTGATTACACCATTATCTCACCCCCACGCTGAGCCGGCTTGATAATGAGAGAAGTCTTCTTTACCTCTTTGTAGTTTAAGCGTAAAGAAAGACCCTTTTAAACTCCGCTTTTCACTCGGGGTAAGCGCATTCGTTTTCCATTTAGCGAAGACAAGTAGTCACTTCGAGTCTTTAAGATTGAAGGAGTTAAAGATGCCTCATGTTGTACTCTAGCGTTCACAACGCTTGCCCTTATCCACCCTTCCTTAACCTTCACAATAAGTCACGCATGCAGACACTTGCATGCACACACTAACACGCACATACATGCACAGCCATGCGGATGCTCATGCACTCAGTTCCTCGGACGGTGTGGGCAAGGGGGCCGGCCTCGGATGGCAGCCTGTATTAGTACGATACACTTTAGTGTGCATCGAAGAAATGTTATCCTTAATGGGTCAACCGGGCTGTGGTGGGATATGTGGGCCTGCGGGCCGCTCCAAACAACAGCCTGTTGGACCAAGTTATCACAAGTCAAGCCTGGCCTCGGGCCGGGCTTGTGGAGTAGAAGAACTCTTAGAACACCATCATCAAGAAAGGTATCAAGAAGGTTAAGTTACTTTACCTTTGTTTCTACCCTCTCTCTCTCTCTCTCTCTCTCTCTCTCTCTCTCTCTCTCTCTCTCTCTCTCTCTCTCTCTCTCTCTCTCTCTCTCTCTCTCTCTCTCTCTCTCTCTCTCTCTCTCTCTCGTCTTATGTCAAAAGTATCAAGAATAGTACCTGAAATTTCGAATTCCAAACAACACAAAGAAGGACAAGAAAATAAGGAATGAAAACAAGAAAATAAAGAATGGAAACAAGAAAACATCAAGAGACAGAACAATAGAAGAACATCATTCATAAACTTGTGGCACGAAGCTTCCCTCGAGAAACACTTAAGCCAGCACGAAATTTAATTTCATGTCATCCTTCGCCTCTTGTTTTAAAAACCTACAAACCCAATCTTCTCCCGGAAACTGTCCAACCCCTTGGGTTGGACGGTCTCGCTTCATGCAGGTCGGCGATCAGTCCCCGACCGTCCAAATGGTTGGGGCACCATTCTATCCCAAATCCTTATACTGACCCCTTCCTAGTGCTATATAGTCGTGTTGGCTTGGTGCTTTCCCCTGATCATTCCCTCCCTCCTCCCGGAAACACCCAGAAACCCATCCTCTACCGCCTATAATCCCCCCATTCACACCTATTCTTCTCTCATAAACTGTCCTTCTAACTCTATTCTCTGACTTCCAGATGTTATCACAGATTACAGATTCTGAACACTCAGGATGTTGCAACCCAAGCATCCTCGAGACCTCAGATGCTGCAACGCAAGCATCCTCGAGACCTCAGATGCTGCGACACAAGCATCCTCGAGACCTCAGATGCTGCGACACAAGCATCCTCGAGACCTCAGATGCTGCAACGCAAGCATCCTCGAGACCCCAGATGCTGCTACACAAGCATCCTCGAGACCTCAGATGCTGCAACCCAAGCATCCTCGAGACCTCAGATGCTGCAACCCAAGCATCCTCGAGACCCCAGATGCTGCAACCCAAGCATCCTCGAGACCCCAGATGCTGCGACACAAGCATCCTCGAGACCTCAGATGCTGCGACACAAGCATCCTCGAGACCTCAGATGCTGCGACACAAGCATCCTCGAGACCTTAGATGCTGCAACGCAAGCATCCTCGAGACCCCAGATGCTGCTACACAAGCATCCTCGAGACCTCAGATGCTGCAACCCAAGCATCCTCGAGACCTCAGATGCTGCAACGCAAGCATCCTCGAGACCCCAGATGCTGCTACACAAGCATCCTCGAGACCTCAGATGCTGCAACCCAAGCATCCTCGAGACCTCAGATGCTGCAACGCAAGCATCCTCGAGACCCCAGATGCTGCTACACAAGCATCCTCGAGACCTCAGATGCTGCAACACAAGCATCCTCGAGACCTCAGATGCTGCAACGCAAGCATCCTCGAGACCCAGATGCTGCGACACAAGCATCCTCGAGACCTCAGATGCTGCAACCCAAGCATCCTCGAGACCTCAGATGCTGCTACACAAGCATCCTCGAGACCTCAGATGCTGCAACCCAAGCATCCTCGAGACCTCAGATGCTGCAACGCAAGCATCCTCGAGACCCCAGATGCTGCTACACAAGCATCCTCGAGACCTCAGATGCTGCAACACAAGCATCCTCGAGACCTCAGATGCTGCAACGCAAGCATCCTCGAGACCCCAGATGCTGCGACACAAGCATCCTCGAGACCTCAGATGCTGCAACCCAAGCATCCTCGAGACCTCAGATGCTGCTACACAAGCATCCTCGAGACCTCAGATGCTGCAACGCAAGCATCCTCGAGACCTCAGATGCTGCGACACAAGCATCCTCGAGACCTCAGATGCTGCAACCCAAGCATCCTCGAGACCCCAGATGCTGCTACACAAGCATCCTCGAGACCCCAGATGCTGCGACACAAGCATCCTCGAGACCTCAGATGCTGCGACACAAGCATCCTCGAGACCTCAGATGCTGCGACACAAGCATCCTCGAGACCCCAGATGCTGCGACACAAGCATCCTCGAGACCTCAGATGCTGCTACCCAAGCATCATGGAGTAAACCTCTATTCATCCATTACTATCAGAAACCCGACCAATACAGAGTCCATCTCCATATTATAAACTCTGTCATGAAACTAATGTCTTGAAATTATAGCTCCCAGAGATTATGCACCAGTTTAACTCAGCCGGAATTTCTAATGAATCACAAATTCTTCGCCTCTCTGAAATCCCCTCAACAGTCCCATTCATTTTCCCCCACAACCTCCCCTTGGAGATATTCATTGTTTCCCAGAAACTCCCACTGAAGACCTAGTCACCTGCTTCCCAAAAGGGGTCGCCATTTACCACCCGTCCCAACTACCCTATTCCCTGTATTGTGGCGCGTGACGACCTTCCCTTGACTGCATAATAGACCACTAGATTCTCAGTTCTAATATACTGCGCTGAGGGCTGGCTTGTGGGACTTATTTTGGGGCTGCGGTTTTCGGCAGTGCTGCACGATATTTTTAGCCTCAGGTGGGGAAAAATCGATAAACAAAGGGATCGTACGTCTGGCAGTTGGAGGAGACCTGTTTTTAAAAGAATATTTAAACTCTATTTATAGAGAATTATTTTCTCGATATTCTTAGGTGGTTCTTGTGATATTTTCTCCTCTAAACCTCTATTATTATTATTATTATTATTATTATTATTATTATTATTATTATTATTATTATACAGGAACTATTCTTTATTTTATCTTTCGCATTATTTACTAAAATAATAAGTAAACAATACTGTTCTTTATTAAACTATAGCGGATCAAAACCCATTAAAAAAAATGGCATTAGGACTCCACACGGGGGTGAGTGGAGTCACACTTGCTCAAGGTACGGCCAGTAAGCAAGAGGAAAGAACCATAAGTATTAGAAGCCACCATCATCTGCAACTTTTTCAGCAAACATGAGACACTACACAGTAAAGGCATTATACAACGGGAAAATTGGATCCCAGGCGCTGAAGCTCAGTCCAGTAAACTATGTTAGGTAAGAATGAACATACAGACAAACTTATGGCTTTGAGAATATTGTGATATATTGCAACTGAACACACCGAAATGTTCACGTGAAATAGAGAGAGTTTCCGCAGATTTTGTCTTAATTCTCCTTGACTAATGGAAATGAGTACTTAAGCCGGGTGAATTCCTTAGGAGTAGGGTCAACCATTCCAGGAGTACGGGTTGGGAAGGGCCAGGGCGTGGGGTTAATATCTGCTGCTTTTCTTGTGGGAATTTAGCATCTCAAGAGGAAAGTGGATATCTGTCTCTGTCTGCTTTTGTGTCTCTGTCTCACTCTCTCTCTCTCTCTCTCTCTCTCTCTCTCTCTCTCTCTCTCTCTTAGTAATCATTTAGCCTTTAACTGTAATGAGAGGCAAAGCCATTTTTTTAGTTCAGGGATCCGTCGGATGCTATGGGGTGAGTAGGGAGAGGACGAGGTGAGAAGATGAGGGGAGTGAACGAGGGACGAGGACGAGGGGAGAGGACGAATGAGAGAGGACGAGGGGAAAGGGGAGGTTATTGGACCACTGAGATGATGTGTGGACTTACTCACCAGTGATGGAGTAAACTGTGTGTGTTTTACTCAGCAACTACACAATTCAGTAGCAAAAGTTACAACAGCAACAACAGCAAGTCACAGCACAAAACGGCGCTGGCAACAGCAGACCGCAACTACAGCATCCTTATCATGCCACCAAACGAAATTCGGTTGACAAGAGGCCTCGTGTGTGTGTGTGGCGTGATGCAGATCATCACTCTATCCCCAGTTATCAATCCTCGCCGTCCTGAAGACAATTACGCTTCACCTGACGTCATTACCCATTACCTTCCTGCACCTTACGTGTGTGGGTGTGGTGTGTGTGTGTGTGTGTGTGTGTGTGTGTGTGTGTGTGGTGTGTGTGTGTGTGTGTGTGTGTGTGTGTGTGTGTGTGTGTTGTGTAAGATACTCGTATCCACATATAGAAATCAACACAACACGCTTCAACCTCATACTGAACACACACACACACACACACACACACACACACACACACACACACACACACACCACACACACAAACCACACACACACACCACAGAACTCTCTTCAGCAGCAGTGAATGAGCTTGTCAGTCATGAATTTATATTCAATTTATATTGAGATAATAGAGTAAAAGCGAATGTTTCAAACAATCAGCACCTTTTGAGATGAGTGTCTATATTCTTCACGATCTATTAAAGCAAAAAACAATTTGAAGTTAACATAAAGCAAAGAAGTAAATTTAAAGTCTAAAGTCTTGTGTACTGAGGCTGAGAAGACAGCCTCACGTCTGGAATGAGTTGGACTTGACTCTAACTTTGAAACTATGGGATTACTGCGTCATACTGGAGAAGATGGGTGAGAGAGAGAGAGAGAGAAGAGAGAGAGAGGAGAGAGAGAGAGTAG
>WNGS01169498.1:32379324-32390673 GCA_020271785.1 Procambarus virginalis
ACAGTAGTTAACAGATGGAATGCATTAGGCAGTGATGTGGTGGAGGCTGACTCCATACACAATTTCAAGTGTAGATATATAGAGCCCAGTAGGCTCAGGAATCTGTACACCAGTTGATTGACAGTTGAGAGGCGGGACCAAAGAGCCAAAGCTCAACCCCCGCACGCACAATTAGGTGAGTACAACAAGGTGAGTACACACACACACACACACACACACACACACAACCCACACACACACACACACACACACACACACACACACACACACTTGCTACACATGCACGCGCTACACAAATATGAATGAATGACCGTGCGTGTGAAGGAAGAGAGAGCGACAGATTGCTTGAATGAAGTAACAAACGCCGTGAATGAAAGGGTGTGGTCCAATGACCTTTAAATAGAGTCTCTCTCCTCACTCCTCTCAGGAGTAGTGAGAGAGAGAGAGAGAGAGAGAGGAGAGAGGAGCAGAGGCACGCGCATGTGACCAGCAATATACCCATTGTCGAGTGGAAGTGGGTACAGCTATAAAGACTAGAGTAGTCTTGGAGAGGGATGGCTACAGTAGACGAAACAGAGCTATAGTGTATGACTATATAGAACTATATTCATATATATAATATACAGCTGGGCCACTTAGCCCAGCTGAGTGGCTCGGCTGGGGTTGACAGTAACACTACACTAGCAACACTACACTCTAGCAGCTGTAAAGTCTCAGACGGCACTCAAACGTCCCCCTGAATGCTGAGATAATCTTATTCACCTGATTTACCTGATGGCCACTAACACTGGTGGCCTTGACGAGGACAGGAAGCCGGCGACTTGTCGAAGGTCCCCGCCCATTTGCCCCGGTGATCTTTTCCAGTTTGACTTGGAAATTGAACAGTTTTTTTTATTTGCATTTACGACTTCGGCGTTATTAAAAGGATTTAATCCTTTTAATCCATCCGCTTTTAATCCTTTTCTTTAAGGATTAAAAGCATCCTAATCTACGCCAGATTGGATCTTGTATTAACGAGTCTCTGTCTCTCTCTCTCTCTCTCTCTCTCTCTCTCTCTCTCTCTCTCTCTCTCTCTCTCTCTCTCTCTCTCTCTCTCTCTCTCTCTGTCTCTCTCATATTACGGTACATAACGATGCTCTTCCAATAACCTCAATCTACCGTTCGTTAAGAGACCAATCAGAGGAAGCCGCAACACGCGATCTTCCTCCCAGTAACCTTGTTTGGGTCAGTATTCACGACCAGTCCATTGCACCTTGACTGCCCTTCTTGGCACGCCAACTACCATTAATTACCCTCTCGCTTGTTCAGAATAGGCCTCGGTTGTTGATCTTGCCATTGTTGTGTTGCTATGAAGAGTGACTTTGATATTAGTAGATGTTTGTGAAACTGTTGAATGGGCTGGATAATAGCACAGTATATAGATGCAATCATTGAGGTGGAGACATTCAGTCAGGATTACTGTGACACGGCTATCTTGAGATGGTTACCTTGAGATGATTTCGGGGCTTAGCGTCCCTGCGGCCCGGTCTTCGACCAGGCCTCCTTTTTGTTACACACCGCCCAGGAAGCAGCCCGTAGCAGCTGACTAACTCCCAGGCACCTATTTACTGCTAGGAAACACGGCTGTGACAGATTCCTGTGGTACTGACACGGCTGTGACAGATTCCTGTGGTACTGACACGGCTGTGACAGATTCCTGTGATCTTGACACGGCTGTGACAGATTCCTGTGGTACTGACACGGCAATAAGCAGCACCTTTGGTCTTAACAAAAGGGTTCTGCAGGATGTAGGAATCACATCAAGTAATAGCCAGAGTGGAAACTACAACATCTACATCAATGTAGTAGTCACTTGTGACTGTAGCTTCCATCCTGTAATTTATGTAACCCCTAAACTGATATTTAATTATTTGATCTGATACAATATCTAAAGAATCGGACTAATACAGTATCTTGGAGTCTAAGTCTTTGATACAGTATCATAGAGTAAAAGCCTTTGATACAGTTGCTTAGAGTCAGTCTTTGATACAGTAGCTTAAGTCTATGTCTTTGATACAGTACCATAGAGTCAACATCTTTGATACAGTAGCTTAGCAAGGAGAAGAGAGAGAAGGGACATGATACAGACGTATAAAATACTTAGAGGGATTGACAAGGTGGAAACTGAGAACATGTTTACAATGAATAACAATAGAACAAGGGGCGTCGAATGGAAGCTTGAGACTCAGATGTGTCATAGAGATGTTAGAAAGTTTTCTTTCAGCGTGAGGGGTAGTGAATAAATAGAATGACCTAAAGAAGCAGATTGTAGAGGCTAACTGCATTCGTAACTTTAAAAGCAGGTATGAAAGAGAACTAAGCCAGGAGTCATTGTATTAGACTACCAACGGCTCGAAAACCGGGGTCCAAGAACGAGAGCTCGATCCTGCAGGCACAAATAGGTGATAACACACGCGAAAGATCCTAAATAGCAAGGTAATTATTATCAAAGTGCCTCCAGGGGCTTCAGCCTCGTCAGAACAGCAGCAACAGAGACAGCAGCAGCCGCAACAGCAGCAGCTGCAGCAGCAACAGCAGCAGCTGCAGCAGCTGCAGCAGCAGCAACAGCAGCAGCTGCAGCAGCAACAGCAGCAGCTGCAGCAGCAGCAGCAGCAAGATAGGGGTCAGTAGCGAGCGTCTTCCATACTACATGACGGTGCTCTGGGGAGATGACATTTTTAATCCAGCTGGGAACGCCAGAGGTATGCCAGCGGCCCTTCGTCACCCCGGAAGTGGCCCCTTCGGGAGCCTCCTATTTTAGGTGTCGGAGCCCCTCGGAGGGGGAATAGGATGGTTCCCTTTGGGCACGTCCGGACCGGAATGGGCGGAACCGGTTGGTCCCCAGAGGCGCCTGTAGCACGCCACGTGCTTGCTGGGGATGGTCAGTGAGGGTGTGGCTGTGTGTGTGTGTGTGTGTGTGTGTGTGTGTGTGTGTGTGTGTGTGTGTGTGTGTGTGTGTGTGTGTGTGTGTGTGTGTGTGTGTGTGCAGACGCTCTAAGACGTGCACACAGAGGCGCCGGAGCGCGGTGATGCAGGGCCAGCAGTCTTGGCCGCCCGCCCACCACCGCATGCGGATCGATGCCGCCGCACCACACTGCATGACACAGGCGCCGGCTGGCTAGGTCTAGGCACGCATGACGGCCGCCGCCGCCGCCGCCGCCGCCGCCAAGTGGATAGGCTAGAAGAAGGGAGTCCACCGCAAGTGGATAGGCTTGAGGAAGGGAGTCCACCGCAAGTGGATAGGCTGGAGGAAGGGAGTCCACCGCAAGTGGATAGGCTTGAGGAAGGGAGTCCACCGCAAGTGGATAGGCTTGAGGAAGGGAGTCCACCGCAAGTGGATAGACTTGAGAAATGTTGTACATTATAAGAAACTATTATGAATAGTGCATTGTTGTTTTATCACTGACGGAGGGCCAGGAGGGACACGCACTTGTATCACTTAGGATAGAGGCGAAGGGGACCCCGCGGATAGTGCAGGAGCCGCACGGCCCGGTTATCAGCGTGACAAGTGCTGGCTCCCAGTCCCGGAATGTGGGCGTGGCAGGTAACGGAGAACGGCGGCGTGAACGTGTCTGTAATATTTGACGAGCAAATACCTCTGAATTGTTGGCATCTGTTAACCTCAACGGTGCTACAGAGGGGGGGTGGTGGACAGGTGGGGCGCTACAGAGGGTGGGTGGTGGACAGGTGGGGCGCTACAGAGGGGGGTGGTGGACAGGTGGGGCGCTACAGAGGGGTTGTGGACAGGTGGGGCGCTACAGAGGGTGGGTGGACACGTGGCAGCGCTTAAGAGGGAAGGTAGAACACATGACGCCACTTAAGATAGGTATAAATAAACTGAGAAACGTCAATGAGAAACAAAAGGTCAGGAAAGCTTTAATTCAGAACTCTGAAGGAAGTCCAAAATTAGTCGCTGACGGGACCTTTACCCACGTCGTCGGGGCTATTTCCAGGGGGAATATTAATGTTGATAGTTGTATACCTGCGTCATAATCTTATCTCCCTATTCATAGGCGTTCTTGGCCAGGAAGAAGCTCTTAGGAACTTATGATATCCTGCTTGCCTCTTGGTCCCCCCAACCCCCACCCTCTCTCCGTCTCTCTGTCTCTCTTTCCCTCTCTCTGTCTCTCACTCTCGCTCTCTCTCTTGGTGTGAAGATGTTTTTCGTGGTGTGGATGAGGTGACGAGGGGTCATGAGTCAAGGCACTCAAAAAGGGGCCCCTGCTGAAGGTCAGATGAAGGGGCAAATGCTAAGTCAGTCAACAGTTATGTGCAACATATCGTCTGAACTATTACGTTTCTCTCTACATCATGGTCCCCAACGTGCATATTGCAAGGTACTATGAAAAGTAGCGGTTTCCCCCCAAATCCACGTTTTCTATAATTCGGTAGGATGGGTTAGGTGGGTTGCTTGGGTTCGTAGGTTTTTGGTTAGGTTAGCACTTTGTATTATGTTCGTTGTGGCCAATCAAGAGAACGGACGGGTGTGTGAGGGACGTGAATGAGTTGGTTCATTGTGCACCCCATACTCATCCTGTGAGCGGTAGCGCATAAAAGAATACAGAGGACACAACATGACTTTATCAGACCTGAAAGGAGATTATTACTTTAACAGTTATATCTATCCTGCACACCTTATCATTTATAATGCCAGCTAGTTACAGAAATTTTTTCATTTCAATAGCTATGTATTTACAATTAGTCAGTCAGTCAATCAATCACCAGGTAATCTTGGCCAGTTCTAAAGCACTAGTTGATTTTCATCTTTAGATTATAACCAAGACACTAAATTGTCTCAAACAACCGTTATTAGTCAACCGAACTATCCAGTCTTATAAGAACCGCACAATATCACCCCAAACATCTTGTCAACAACCCTGTTTGGTCTCACCAAACCCCAATAGCTGGATGAGGCATCAGCCATCGTTGCGGAGCACTGGTTAACTGCTTCAAGTGTTTGACGAGGTTAAAATGCTCCCGGTGACAAGCCCATTGATCCTGGGGTTTGCAGCCAGTTGAGAGTCAGTACATTTGACAATTAACGTTTACAAAGCCGGGGTCCAAGAGCTATCAACTCGTACCTGCGGGCACAAATAGTAAATACACACACAGATCATCCACGGACAAGCACTGAAAAATCAGCCCATGCGTGAGCTCTGGAGTTTAACTATGGTATATCATCATACAACATTATACTTGATAATGTGGACGTTTTGTTTCCAAAAGTTGTCAGGGAGGGAATTCTCAGGGAAACGCGCCAAGCCATTACGACTGTACAGCACTGGGAAGGGGTCAGGATAAGAATTTAGGATGGGACGTGAGGGAAGGAATGGTGCCCAACCACTTGAACGGTCAGACCAAAAGCTGTCAGATAACCAGGATATCCCACGTAAACTGGCGGCTGAAACCATATTGGTGAGCATTCCTGCAACTCCTTTACCTGCCATGGGATGGGTGGTGGAATGGTGGAATTCCACATCTGGTGGAATGTGAACCTGCCATACTCACTACCAAAGTCATGCACATGTGAAAGACGTGATGTGTGGAGGCTTGCATGCACCAAAGTAGAAGGTGAGATAAATGTTGTGCATCATTATTGATGCATTGGACGATGGTAGGATCTTGTGAGCCCATTGTCAGGCCCGGAAAGTGAGAATTGTCATTCATTCGGTGTCATACCTGGTAAATAAGTGTCATCAAGTATCACTAATACTCGTATCAGAGTACAAATCCACAAGAGCCTTGATGAGGGTTCGAAACTATGCCCAGGGTGTTCACAGGCGCGCTCTAGTCGACTGCACCACGACATGGTGCATTCGTTTATGTTCGTGTCAAAGATGGCAGAGGTAGGAGTTGCCATGTCCAGCAGATGCCATGAGGGATATAGGAAGAGCTGTCAGACAGAAATGCCATTGTTGACATAGGCTTGAGCACCCAAAAAAGCATATGACCAATCCGTCTGATTTTCATAACCCACAGAGAGATGATACTGACAGAAGGATATGGATCACGCTACACCATAGATGCCATAAGAAGGTGAAGGGAGGACGATGTTTCGGTCCTGGATCATTCTCAAGTCGATCACAATCGACTTGAGAATGGTCCAGGACGGACCGAAACGTCGTCGTCCCTTCTAGTGTGTGGTCAGGTCAACATACTTCAGCCACGTTATTGTGACTCATCGCCTGCATGCCATAAGAGGTGGTAACAGAGAATATCAGCAACATCTTCCAAACGAGGCAAGACAGTGATTTCTACGAGGGGAGGAACTGAGGCGAGTTACACACGAATATCAATCAGCCATATGTCTCACAACCAGGCCAGGGGCAAGGTTACGGTGAAAGCCAGCATGCGGCTCGGTCATGCCGGAGCGCCGGTGATAATAGACAGTAGCAAGGGTGAACGTCACGCTATCAAACCATGTTGTATTATACCAGTATGAACGTGACCACAATTACAAGAGGGGTGAAAATACAGTGTTTGGATAGTTATGCTTCCAAGCGGATTAGACTATGATAAATTACATTGGACTCAAGATTTAAGATTTGTTTATTACTTATAAAGTAATCATTATGCAGGTGAAGTATATATATACAAGAAATTTGCAACACGAAGTTACCAAGAATTAGCTTAAATACAGGAATGCAGAACGCTACTAGGAATACAGTCGTATATAATCAGGAAATACAACCTTCGATACAAATTGTACAGCCAGATTCGACAAATAATTCGAACGTCAAAAAGAGTTATAAACCCCCCAAACAGGTACAACAAGGCTAGTATGCAGGGGCATAAACGGCTAGACCGAACACACTTGTCCCGTAATCACTGATAACTACTTAATATGTAAGTACACTTGCCGTAGGAGGTCACACACACATGACAGTTTGTCCTCCTAAGGTTTCGTAACATCAAGAAAACGGTAACATTAAAGTTTCCCCTCGTAACCTACCAGAGGACCCAAAACAGAAAACGGGACGGTACTTCACTTTCGCAAGCCACATCCATTTTTTAGTACGACAATTTTGTGTTTTAAGTAACGCACACGATCGTAATATATGACGTTGTTAAAGAGGACAGGTTGCACATGAAACCAACTTTACGCGAGATTGCTCTTCCGATAAACACGTAATTACTTTAGCATCGAATATACAGCTATTTGATGCCTCTCCTTTGACCATGAGGGAAGGCATGAAGTCAGTAGTTTGATGGTTAAGGTCTCACCTCATTCACTCAGAGTAACGTGACCTTCATACCTGGTTACTCGCCTGCAAATATGATTTGTTAGATATAATTCCAGTATTCTAATGTTCCTCCCTTAACCATTTGTGTTTGTTCACGTCAATGTATGTTTGTATGTCTCAAGAATCGTTTGAAGGTCAGGTCTTGAAAGTGTTTTATATATATCTAAAAATATACTATATTGCCAGCCAGTGAACGCTTCTCATAGATGTTGAAATATGCAGTACTGAAGTATGCAAAAGAGCCACCAGAAAGCTGGGCGTGGGTAGCTGGTGTGGGCGTGAGTAGCTGGTGTGGGCGTGGGTAGCTGGTGTGGGTGTGGGCATGGGTAGCTGGCGTGGGTGTGGGCGTGGGTAGCTGGTGTGGGTGTGGGCGTGGGTAGCTGGCGTGGGTGTGGGCATGGGTAGCTGGCGTGGGTGTGGGCGTGGGTAGCTGGTGTGGGTGTGGGCGGTGTGCAAGAGAAAAAAAAATTGGAATGGGGAATATCAAACGAAAATAAAGAAGGAAAACGAGCAAACAAAAAATAAAAACGTCGCAGTGAAAGAGACAAAGAGAGAGAATATAGGGCATGAGAGAACAAGCAAAGAAAGGGGAGCAGAGAGAAGGAAAAGGATGAAAGAGGAGAAGGCGAAGGTTAGAAGGGAAGTAGGTGAAAGAACCGCAGAAGGGAGAGGTTCAGTGAAAGAGGGAAATTAAGTAATGATGGAAAGAGGGGGACAAAGACTAAAAATAAGAAGGCAGAATAGTGGAGCGGCCATACATGTTGTGTGTGTGTGTACTCACCTAGTTGTTCTTGCGGGGGTTAAGCTCTGGCTCTTTGGTCCCGCCTCTCAACTGTCAATCAACTGGTGTTCAGATTCCTGAGCCTACTGGGCTCTATTAAATCTACATTTGAACCTATCGAGTCTGCCACCAGACACATCACTGCCTAATGCGTTCCATTTGTTAACTACTCTAACACTAAAAAAGTTATTTCTAATGTCTCTGTAGGTCATTTGGGTACAAAGTTTCCATCTGTGTCTCCCTTGTTCGTGTTTTTTTTTGGAGTAAAGAGGAAAAGGAGAGAAAGAGAGATAATGTAGCTAAAAGGCATTGCTTATGCGAACTGGACAGAGAAAAGTCAGACAACATAGCATAGGCTACAGGGATATTTATACAAAAAATAAGACTCGGACTGGAAATTTCGGAAGTCACTTCATTAGTTGACCGTCATTTGAGAAGGCAGAGCTCAGGAGCTGATGCTCTGCTTAGCAAACATTATAGGTAAAGACAGACACACACACACACACACACAACACACACAACACAACACACACACACACACACACACACACACACACCACACACACACACACACACACACACACACACAAAAGGCCGCTGCCATAGCTTAATACCATAAAAAAAAGAAAAAAGTCAAAAAAAGAAAAACAAATGTCAATCCCCTGTGAGACGTGATGAAGAAACACTCCTTGGTGGTTACAAGATATTTTTGTATCACAGTGCCCGGCTACAGTGGACATCAGGGCTGTAGTCACTGAAATTTTGTTCTAGTTACGCTGCTTTTAATACAGTGAAAAAAAACACTAACACTCATAAATCTCTTAGAAGTTGGTTAGGTTAGGTTAGGTTAGGTTAGGTTAGGTTAGGTTAGGTTTAGGTTAGAAGTTGGCAGAGTGCCAGCACCATGGAGTTGAGGATGGAACGATGTAATGGATCTAAGGCACTTGGGCTGTCAAACGTCCTTATAGAACGTAGTATTTTGACGTATACTCTACCTAAACAAACATTGTCGTACTAGTAAATGGAGGGCTCGGGAAAGTGAGTACTGTCCTTTTCTGTTTGGGTCCTCGGTAGGTTAAGGATAAGGGCACCTTTAGTACGACGTTCTTTGACTTTGGAGAACCTGAGGAGGAAAGGACTGGCGGGGAATCGAACTTCTACTCCGAAAGTATGCCAGAGCGCCGCTGTACCGACCAGTCCAACACTACAATAGATAGTGGCACTCCAAGTGTATTCTCCCGACACTCGACATCGAACCCAGGCCTTGCAGATGTGAAGTCCACACACCAAACCCACTTCACCAAGACGGGCCAATTTATTTCTTGACTGCTGCTAAATTGCTAAAGAAAGGACAGAAAAAGAATCATCATAGAGCCCCGAGGAAAGCAAACACTGACAATACCCACAGATAATTATATCACAAATTGACCCCGCGAATATATTTTTGCTTCCCTTCGAGGCAAGAAATTAAATGCAAATGAGCGCGCAAGTTTCTGTGGTAAAGTTATATTGAGTTCAGAGATCTAATAGAACTGCAGGAGTGTTTTCTCTGTCTCTGCTGAGGACGTCTGATTTTGGAGCGGTGTTGAGTGTCTAGACGCAATGTGAGGCAAAGTTATTTCCATTCTCGCCTTCCAGCCTTGACCACCAGGTATGTTATTCATGAGACAGCATACAACAGGCATGAGACACACGGCAATACACAAAGTGCTGTAGAGTAGCCATCAGCGCCGTCATTTCGCAGCAGAAAGATCCTGGGTTGGATTCCCCCTAATAGGGAGATTTTTGGACTACGTTTCCTTTCACCTCATACCTATAGCAGTATATATGTACCCTGGAGGTAGCAACTGTTGTAGGTTGCCTCCAGAAGGTCAGTAGGTTGCCCTAGTCAGACGTCCTCGATAACTCTACAGTCTTCCTGCCCACAACACCAGAAACCCAAGAGGCGTGAAATTCAAGAGACCCTATATAAAAGTCCCTTTACAAAAGACATGAAATACGAGAAACATAAAAGGACAAAACATGAAAAAAAGCGACCCGATGAAGGCAACAAAAGCCTGAATGGTCCCTTATTGCCCAGGGCTTCCAATCACAGGGTCGAACTTGGTTCAGAAATTGACATGAAACACAGAAACACTGTTACAGCGACCTTATAATTCACAGTCTTGGTACAGTGTCACCGTGAAGCAGCTGGGGGTCACTCATACCACCGTAGGGAATTGTCCAGCCATACTAACCACCCCAGATGACACCACAGCCCTGTAGAAGATCACGGACATGTAGAAGATCACGGACCTGTAGAATATCACGGCCCTGTAGAAGATCACGGACCTGTAGAAGATCACGGCTCTGTAGAAGATCACGGACCTGTAGAATATCACGGACCTGTAGAAGATCACGGCCCTGTAGAAGATCACGACCTGTAGAAGATCACGGCCCTGTAGAAGAGCACGGCCCTTTAGAAGATCACCCTGTAGAAGCACGCCTGTAGAAGATCACGGACCTTGATCACGCTGTAGAAGATCACGGCCTGTAGAAGATCACGGCCCTGTAGAAGATCACGGCCTGTAGAAGATCACGGACCTGTAGAAGATCACGGACCTGTAGAAGATCACGGACCTGTAGAAGATCACGGACCTGTAGAAGATCACGGCCCTGTAGAAGATCACGGACCTGTAGAAGATCACGGACCTGTAGAATATCACGGCCCTGTAGAAGATCACGGCCCTTTAGACGGTCAGGAACCTGTAGAAGACCACGGACCTATTTATGACTGGTGACCTAGAGGATATCAGGAAGCGATCATGACCCCCCGTGACCTACAGGAGACCAGGGACGTGTTCGTGACCCCCAGGTGATCGGATACCCGGTCATTACCCCCTAGCTTGCATACCCTTGGGGAAAGTTGTGACCAGGGCCACCACATCCCCGGCGTGGCGCCGCACTGCTTCCAGTAACAACCTTTCTCTCAACTCTCAACTTTCTCGTCAATTCTTGTACTAATTTAAAAGACAAAACCCTGAAACGAGGTTGTAACTAATTTTAGAAACTCTTCACATCAATAAATGTTTAGGAAAAGATATATATTAACTACGTTAGTAAATGGTAATTACATCTTGAAGGTTTGAAATGTTATATATATATATATATATATATATATATATATATATATATATATATTATATATATATATATATATATATATATTATATATATATATATATATTTACTTTTTAAGAACATTTGGTATTGCTTACAAACGTGAATGTGTTAAGTATAGAGGAG
>WNGS01169498.1:32398089-32422742 GCA_020271785.1 Procambarus virginalis
AACACCACAAGGGCGTGTACACCACCACAAGGGCGTGTACACCACACCGAGGTGTGAAAACCGCCATTAGGGAAGACAAAGACTCCAGGTGTTGAATCACGCTTCTATGTCCATATTAACAATTGCTCCTGCTGCGCTCTGCCGCAATAAAGAATGGACAGATGAAAGTAGAGAGAGAGAGAGTATACTGTTGCTGTAGAGATGTGCTGTTATTGGGCACCTGCTGCTGCTATTTCTCTTCCTTCTGCTGCTATTACTCTTCCTTCTTCTTCTTCTCCAATTCCTCTTTTTCTGTCGCTGTTACTCTTCTTTTCCTCTACACACTGAGAACATGAGGCACTTTGAAACTATGATATATCTGCCCCGAAACCCGAAATTATCTGATCTGCCCGAAACGCTGCGCGTACTAGTGGTCTTACAAGATTGTAATACTATGCTATTATTGTCTCTAACCCAATGTACCTTCTTGTAATATAATAAATAAATAAATAAATAAATAAATAAATAACACAGACTTAATCGTTATAACCATTTTGCTGGCCATAAATTAATTTTATTTAATAATAATAATAATTATAGTAACATAATAATATTAGTACAAAGAGAATTCATATTGACGTGATATATCAAATAACAAATCCACAGGAGCATTGATGAGGTTCGAATCTATGTGATGGGTGTTCCCAGACGCGCTCCAGTCAACTGTACCACGACATGGTCAAAAGAAATGTTTGACTAGAGCGCGTCTAGGGAAACTCAGTGTACAGGTTCGAACTCTCAGCAACGCTGCTGTTGATTTAATAATAATAATAGTTTCTAGTAATAAGACAACAGTAATGGAATTTTTTTTTTTGCATGCTCATGTTTTTGCACATTAATATTATAATGATACCAATATTTTCCTAATCTCTAACACTATCATCATCTCTCTTCCCATTTCTACTGTTAAATCCTTTTCTAAAAGGTCAAACTTACCCATCTTACCTTATAGTCTCCCCATTCCCTTCCCTTTCCCCTTCTGTCCCCCTTCTCTGATCGACCTTTTCCCCTCCCTTAATTTTACCATTTCCGCTGGTAATGCCAGCTATCCCTGGAGGAGGGGGAGAAGAGAGAGAGAGGGGCGGAATGGGGGAAATGTTACGAAATTCAACCAGGTGGAGGTGAGGGCAAATGGGATGAAAATTGGCTGAGGCGAGGAGATTGGCTGCTCTAGTGTGGGCCTCGACAGTCCTCCAGGGCTTGTGAGGACTGCTGTGGGGATGACAGAGAGAGAGAGAGAGAGAGAGAGAGAGAGAGAGAGAGAGAGAGAGAGAGAGAGAGAGAGAGAGAGAGAGCAAATGGTTATTTGTTTACCTTGACTGGCGCCAGCAGTGACAGTCGTATATAGTTCAGTTTAGACTGACATTGCATTCTTACGTATTAGAAACCCCGTGATAGTATTGAAGAAGGTCGTGTGAGTGCAGGCTAGTCATCTACATCTACACACACAGTCCTCTACATCTACACACTGTCCACCCACTTCTGCACACACAGTCCTCTACATCTACACACTGTCCACCCACTTCTACACACACAGTCCTCTACATCTACACACTGTCCACACACTTCTACACACACAGTCCTCTACATCTACACACTGTCCACCCACATCTACACACACAGTCCTCTACATCTACACACTGTCCACCCACTTCTACACACACAGTCCTCTACATCTACACACTGTCCACCCACTTCTACACACACAGTCCTCTACATCTACACACTGTCCACCCACATCTACACACACAGTCGTCTACATCCCACACATCTACAGTACACAACAAAATACACAGCCGCCGATGGCTTGCTTGTCTTGTCCCTTCAGATTTAACTCGAAGGTGAATCTTACGAAATGAAATTGTATGGAAGTTGTTTTCCTCTAGTTCAGATACCTTCGTAAACGTGTTCATCCGTAGTTCACGTTCTGTATATACGCATATTTAACTGCTTCAGACATCCTGTATAAAATATAGAGTTCTGTTCAGAAATTAAATTGACAGGAGAGTTCTGTGACATGACGGTACCCACAGCAAGGCTGGCTAAACCAAAGTAAAACTCTATACGCTAATAAACACAGCACTCACCAGTATCACGTAGTGGCTAGGTTTGACTTGGGAGAGTTTGATCCAACAGACTGTTGCTTGAAGCGGTATAGTCAATTGAAGCCTCAAATGAATGTGAGCTTACTTCTGTGACCTGAAAAGATGTTGTTGCTATGAAGAGGATCATTCTATTGGCCTTAGTTGGCTCCGCTACGATCTTCCCGTCGTTTTTATAGATCAGGGATTTGTAAGGATTTTGTCAGGAACGTAAACACGCTGCTATAGCCTCGGTCAGCGCCGGCCATCTCGGGAAAGGTTCGGATGCCCATGAAGGAGGCCGCCAGGAGGCCGCCAGGAGGTCCAGCTTGCCACGGGCGAGATCGATGCTGATTAGGGCATGAGTCTTCTTCCCCCCAGAAGGGCATGGAGGGAGGGCATGAGTCTTCTTCCCCCCAGAACATGAGCTGAGGAGGGAGGGCATGAGTCTTCTTCCCCCCAGAAAATGTGCTGAGGATGGTGGGCATGAGTCTTCTTCCCCCCAGAACATGGACTGAGGAAAGAACACTCCTCTCACGGGGTACCATTTTCCCGGCTTGACAGACATCTTAACATTTCAACAACAGCACTTGTAAACTAACTGATTTTGGTTATATTTTGTTTACGAATGTATAAAAAACATCTTCAGGTTTTGAAAGTAAATGAAGTATACCCCGTACATCCTCATATTGTTTTGGTTCTTAGTCTACAAATCTTAATATGCGTTCAATTCTTTTTAATTTCTTTTAGGAATGGATTAGTAATAAATATGATGGGATTGGCTACATCTCCCAGGTGTGGAGCCTTGGTGAGGCTTCGAGTGTCAGGGTGTAGTATGACTAGTTGTTGGTGTGGTGAGGGAAGGTTGGTGGTGAGAGAATGTTGGTGGTGAGGGAATGTTGGTAGTGAGGGGTTGGGTAGTAGGATTCTCACAAAACTGGCAGGCGTCAGGTTCCCTGGTGGCTGCCTTCACCACTACGGCCACCATCACCACCACCACCAACATGACCACCTCGACCACCATCACCACCACTCCCACCATCACCATCAACACCACCACCACCACCACCACCACTACCACTATCGAGGTCGATGCATAAGACACGTCAATATGCCGGTGTTTGAATTTGTACCAATGCGTCGCATTTTCTACGGAGTTGTTGATTCCGTTACAGATACAACGTATTGTATTAAAAGACAGGTTGGACAGTAACTTAACAGGTGTAGTCGTCCCCTCTCTGAACGCACTCTATGTTTTACGCAATGGTAACCACCGTAATATTTGCGGTGGTTTAGAAAAACGTAAAGCCTTGCAATATTGACGCATCCCTCGTACTGGCCGTCTAAAATACTTACGATTTTGAAGTGTTTAATGAGGCTAAACTACTGCATTTTCAACGCTTGGGGTGAAGCCCTTCGCTCATGGTGTACCCAGGAGGCTGGAGAGTCTTCCTCATACATTTAAAGTGAGGTTCTAAACTCATTTCCTTTCTCATCGCTGGTGAGTCACATTCACTTGATTTTAACTATCTCTCACTTTCTCCGGCTGCTCCTCCTTCCCCTTCCCTTGCACCCTATTCAAGCTGGCTATCTCCTCATACTCATACTTCAATCGACCTGCCCCTCTCCCTCTTCCTCCCCCCCACCCCCTTCCACAGGACCTGACTAGCTCGCCACTCCTCCAAAGCGAGTTACTGCACCTCACCCCCTCCCTCCCTGCCTCTACGTGAATGACCCAACCTCACCCCTCACCTAACGTGACGTGCACTACCTCATTCCCTCTCCCCCCCCTCCAACCCGCCCCCAAAGCGACTCGCCCCGCCTCACCCCACTCGACCTGCCCCACCTCCCCACCCCGCCCCACTACCTTATCAACACCACTAACACAGGTATCGCGTGATACGATCGCCCTTGAATACGACATGCCGAAGAGAGTATTGACGCCGCTGCGCCACCTGCCGCCTTACACCAGCTGTGGGTACCCCGAGTGCCTTCACTCTGCGCCACCTGCCGCCTTACACCAGCTGTGGGTACCCCGAGTGCCTTCACTCTGCGCCACCTGCCGCCTTACACCAGCTGTGGGGTACTCTGAGTGCCTTCACTCTGCGCCACCTGCCGCCTTACACCAGCTGTGGGTACCCTGAGTGCCTTCACTCTGCGCCACCTGCCGCCTTACACCAGCTGTGGGGTACTCTGAGTGCCTTCACTCTGCGCCACCTGCCGCCTTACACCAGCTGTGGGTACCCTGAGTGCCTTCACTCTGCGCCACCTGCCCCCTTACACCAGCTGTGGGGTACCCTGAGTGCCTTCACTCTGCGCCACCTGCCGCCTTACACCAGCTGTGGGGTACTCTGAGTGCCTTCACTCTGCGCCACCTGCCGCCTTACACCAGCTGTGGGGTACCCTGAGTGCCTTCACTCTTCGCCACCTGCCGCCTTACACCAGCTGTGGGGTACCCTGAGTGCCTTCACTCTGCGCCACCTGCCGCCTTACACCAGCTGTGGGGTACCCTGAGTGCCTTCACTCTGCGCCACCTGCTGGCTTACACCAGCTGTGGGGTACCCTGAGTGCCTTCACTCTGCGCCACCTGCCGCCTTACACCAGCTGTGGGGTACCCTGAGTGCCTTCACTCTGCGCCACCTGCCGCCTTACACCAGCTGTGGGGTACTCTGAGTGCCTTCACTCACACAGGTGGCGCAGATGTAAAAACTTACATCCACCCATACATGGAGCCAGGTCCACACACACACAGGGAGCTTCGCGGCTGAGTGGACAGCACTCAGGAGTCGTAGTCTTAAGGGCCTGGTTTCGATTCTCGTTCTACCTATGAAGGGGCAGAATTCCTTTCGCCTAATTGTTCTGTTAATCTAGTAGTACATAGGTATTTGGGAGTTAAACAGCAGCTACGGGCTGAATTCTGGGAGTATGTGTGAGTGTGTACTCACCTAGTTGTGGTTGCGGGGGTTGAACTTTGACTCTTTGGTCCCGTGTTGGTGTCTAAGTGTACTCACCTATTTGTGCTTGCGGGGGTTGAGCTTTGGCTCTTTGGACCCGCCTCTCAACTGTCAATCAACTGGTGTACAGATTCCTGAGCCTACTGGGCTCTATCATATCTACATTTGAAACTGTGTATGGAGTCAGCCTCCACCACATCATTGCCTAATGCATTCCATCCGTTAACTACTCTGACACTGAAAAAGTTCCTTCTAACGCCTGTGGCTCATGTGGGTATTCAGTTTCCACCTGTGTCCCCTTGTTCGCGTCCCACCAGTGTTGAATAGTTTATCCTTGTTTACCCGGTCGATTCCTCTGAGGATTTTGTAGGTTGTGATCATGTCTCCCCTACCCTTGTGTTGTGTGTGAGAGAGAGAGAGAGAGAGAGAGAGAGAGAGAGAGAGAGAGAGAGAGAGAGAGAGAGAGAGAGAGAGAGAGAGAGAGAGAAATATATGTAGTAGATATGATAGAGGAAAACAGACTGGGAGTCAGTACATTAAACGTCCGACGGTTAGAAAGGCGGGGACCAAGAGCTAATAGCCCGTACAGGTGCAAAGGTTAAATACACACACACGCGCGCACGCGCTATTTACCAAACTTTCACCGTTTAATTAAACTATTAAAGCATTCCAGAATACACAACATGTCTGCTGCATTTTATAATATACAGTCATACTTCCTCTATACTTAACACGTTCACGTTTGTAAGTAATGTCAAATGTCTTAGAAAGTAATATATATATATATATAACATTTTCAACCTTCAAGATGTAATTTCTATTTACTAACGTAGTTAATATATATCTTTTTCCTAACACATTTATTGATGTGAAGAGTTTCTAAAATTAGTTACAACCTCGTTTCAGGGTTTTGTCTTTNTAAGATACAGTGATATCAGAATAAACTGTTTCAGTATCAGATTAGTGGATGAATTATTTGAGCTCATATGTAAAGTGGTGGATGAATACTCTATATATAGCCTCAGATGTATCGTCAGAGCCCAGTAGGCTCAGGAACTTGTACACCAATGGAATGACTATTAAGAATCGTGTCCAACGATCAAGGGTCATAGTGAGGACGGAATGTTATAGTTCAAGGTCACAGGAGGTCACGGTTTAAGGTAACAGGAGGGTTTAAGATCAAGGTCACCTGACCTCTCACTCTTATGTTAACCTCAGTATTAAATTTATACATTTCTTAATGCCTTCCGGAGATGTTTAAACTTCCTTTGACTGTATCTTGTTACTAATTTATATGAATGAGTTATAGTGTTATAATTGGAAATATATAATATATATTTCCAATATATATATATATATATATATATATATATATATATATATATATATATATATATATATATATATATATATATAAATATATTTCCAATGTGTGGGTTTGTTGTCTGGTATATTGGCTTCAGATATTGGTAGTGGTGATAGTGGTGGTCCTCAGGGCTCCACACTGAGGGTGGTGGTGGTGATAGTGATAGTGATGGTGGTGATAGTGGTGATGCTCAAGGCTTCACACTGGAGAGGTTTACTCCCGCTGACATTTTCAATGTGAAAAAGATTTACATTTGCTTACAGTTCTTCGCTCTGAAAGTCACTTGAGTGAAAAGTCTTCCATAAACCAACAATGCGTATGACTGAACTTTTCCGGCTTGAAAAGTCAGTAGTCAAGCAACTGGTCATATTTGTATGAACTTTCCAGCCGATGGGTATGATTAATAATGGGTTCCCACGGCTGACCTTTTAATCATTCAGAGAAGTATTGCGTGACCTTTGTTGCACGGAATGGCCAGGTATGTTGGCCTGTTTGCAACTGGCCAACATACCTGGACAGTTGTTTGAGTTTACAGGTAAACAAAGCAAGTTTAAGTGCTTGTTTTTCTCTGTATATGAGAGACTTCAGTTGATTATCAGTATAAGCTGTGCAATTGTGGGGAAACATCCTGGCCTGGCTGTTAGAGTGATGGTCATGTATGTCTACCAGTCTCCTTCACACAGCGACCACACCCAGTAATACACCAGCCTCACACCTTCATACAGCGACCACACCCAGTAATACACCAGCCACACACCTCCATACAGCGACCACACCCAGTAATACACCAGCCTCACACCTTCATACAGCGACCACACCCAGTAATACACCAGTCACACACCTCCATACAGCGACCACACCCAGTAATACACCAGTCACACACCTCCATACAGCGACCACACCCCCAGTAATACACCAGCCATACACCTCCATACAGCGACCACACCCAGCAATACACCAGCCTCACACCTTCATACAGCGACCACACTCGGCAATACACCAGTCACACACCTCCATACAGCGACCACACCCCCAGTAATACACCAGCCATACACCTCCATACAGCGACCACACCCAGCAATACACCAGCCATACACCTCCATACAGCGACCACACCCAGCAATACACCAGCCATACACCTCCATACAGCGACCACACCCAGCAATACACCAACCTCACACCTCCATACAGCGACCACACCCAGTAATACACCAGCCATACTTCCGGCATACAGCGACCACACCCAGTAATACACCAGCCACACACCTCCATACAGCGACCACACCCAGTAATACACCAGCCTCACACCTTCATACAGCGACCACACCCAGTAATACACCAGCCACACACCTCCATACAGCGACCACACCCAGCAATACACCACCTCACACCTTCATACAGCGACCACACCCAGTAATACACCAGTCACACACCTCCATCCAGCGACCACACCCAGTAATACACCAGCCATACTTCCCGGCACACGAGCGTATGCAAGAGATACTTTAGACTCTCCAACTAAGCATTTATTCAATAAACCAAGACAAAAATTGCTCACATAATATTTTTGTAGCAAATACTGTAATTATTAGGAGAGTTGTGACTTCTGAAGTGCGTCCTTCACGCTGATGGGGTGAGTACAACACCACAACTGTGTGTACAACACCACGAGTGTGTGTACACCACCACAAGTGTGTGTACACCACCACAAGTGTAAGTACAACACCACAAGGGCGTGTACAACACCACAAGTGTGAGTACAACACCACAAGTGTGTGTACAACACCACAAGTGTGTGTACAACACCACAAGTGTGAGTACAACACCACAAGTGTGAGTACAACACCACAAGTGTGAGTACAACACCACAAGTGTGAGAACACCACCACAAGTGTGAGTACAACACCACAAGTGTGAGTACAACACCACAAGTGTGAGTACAACACCACAAGTGTGAGTACACCACCACAAGTGTGTGTACACCACCACAAGTGTGAGTACAACACCACAAGTGTGAGTACACCACCACAAGTGTGAGTACAACACCACAAGTGTGAGTACAACACCACAAGTGTGAGAACAACACCACAAGTGTGAGAACAACACCACAAGTGTGTGTACAACACCACAAGGGCGTGTACAACACCACAAGTGTGAGAACAACACCACAAGTGTGAGAACAACACCACAAGTGTGTGTACAACACCACAAGGGCGTGTACAACACCACAAGTGTGAGAACACCACCACTGAGGTGTGAAAACCGCCATTAGGGAAGACAAAGACTCCAGGTGTTGAATCACGCTTTCTATGTCCATATTTAACAATTGCTCCTGCTGCGCTCTGCCGCAATAAAGAATTGGCAGATGAAAGCAGAGAGAGAGAGAGTATACTGTTGCTGTAGAGATGTGCTGTTATTGGGCACCTGCTGCTGCTACTACTCTTCCTTCTACTGCTATTACTCTTAATCCTTTTGCAATTGCTTTTCCTTCTTCTCCAATTCCTCTTGTTTCTGTCGCTGTTACTCTTCTTTTCCTCTACACACTGAGAACATGAGGCACTTTAAAGCTATGATATAACTGCCCGAAACTCGAAATATCCGAAATATATCTGCCCGAAACGCTGCGCGTACTAGTGGTTTTACAAGATTGTAAATACTATGCTATGTATTCTAACCCAATATACCTTTTTGTATATAAATAAATAAAAATAAATAAATAACACAGACTTAATCGTTATAACCATTCTGCTGGCCATAATTAATTTTAATTAATAATAATAGTAATAGTAATAATATTAGTACACAGAGAATTCATATTGACGTGATATATCAAATAACAAATCCACAGGAGCATTGATGAGGGTTCGAATCTATGTGATGGGTGTTCCCAGACGCCCTCCAGTCAACTGTACCACGACATGGTCAAGAAATGTTTCACTAGAGCGCGTCTAGGGAAACTCAGTGTACAGGTTCGAACTCTCAGCAACGCTGCTGATAATTGATAATAATAATAGTTTCTAGTAATAAGACAACAGTAATGGATTTTTTTTATTGCATGCTCATGTTTTTGCACATTAATATTATAATGATACCAATATTTTCCTAATCTCAACACTATCATCATCTCTCTTCCCATTTCTACTGTTAAATCCTTTTCTAAAGGTCAAACTTACCCATCTTACCTTATAGTCTCCCCATTCCTTCCCTTTCCCCTTCTGTCCCCCTTCTCTGATCGACCTTTTCCCCTCCCTTAATTTTACCATTTCCGCTGGTAATTCCAGCTATCCCTGGAGGAGGGGGAGAAGAGAGAGAGAGGGGCGGAATGGGGGAAATGTTACGAAATTGAACCAGGTGGAGGTGAGGGCAAATGGGATGAAAATTGGCTGAGGCGAGGAGATTGGCTGCTCTAGTGTGGGCCTCGACAGTCCTCCAGGGCTTGTGAGGACTGCTGTGGGGATGACAGAGAGAGAGAGTGAGAGAGAGAGAGAGAGAGAGAGAGAGAGAGAGAGAGAGAGAGAGAGAGAGAGAGAGAGAGAGAGAGAGAGAGCAAATGGTTATTTGTTTACCTTGACTGGCGCCAGCAGTGACAGTCGTATATAGTTCAGTTTAGACTGACATTGCATTCTTACGTATTAGAAACCCCGTGATAGTATTGAAGAAGGTCGTGTGAGTGCAGGCTAGTCATCTACATCTACACACACAGTCATCTACATCTACACACTGTCCACCCACTTCTGCACACACAGTCCTCTACATCTACACACTGTCCACACACTTCTACACACACAGTCCTCTACATCTCACCACTGTCCACCCACTTCTACACACACAGTCCTCTACATCTACACACTGTCCACCCACTTCTACACACACAGTCCTCTACATCTACACACTGTCCACCCACATCTACACACACAGTCGTCCACATCCCACACATCTACAGTACACAACAAAATACACAGCCGCCGATGGCTTGCTTGTCTTGTCCCTTCAGATTTAACTCGAAGGTGAATCTTACGAAATGAAATTGTATGGAAGTTGTTTTCCTCTAGTTCAGATACCTTCGTACACGTGTTCATCCGTAGTTCACGTTCTGTATATACGCATATTTAACTGCTTCAGACATCCTGTATAAAATATAGAGTTCTGTTCAGAAATTAAATTGACAGGAGAGTTCTGTGACATGACGGTACCCACAGCAAGGCTGGCTAAACCAAAGCAAAACTCTATACGCTAATAAACACAGCACTCACCAGTATCACGTAGTGGCTAGGTTTGACTTGGGAGAGTTTGATCCAACAGACTGTTGCTTGAAGCGGTATAGTCAATTGAAGCCTAAAATGAATGTGAGCTTACTTCTGTGAACTGAAAAGGTGTTGTTGCTATGAAGAGGATCATTCTATTGGCCTTAGTTGACTCCGCTACGATTTTCCCGTCGTTTTTATAGATCAGGGATTTGTAAGGATTTTGTCAGGAACGTAAACACGCTGCTATAGCCTCGGTCAGTGCCGGCCATCTCGGGAAAGGTCCGGATGCCCATGAAGGAGGCCGCCAGGAGGCCGCCAGGAGGTCCAGCTTGCCACGGGCGAGATCGATGCTGATTAGGGCATGAGTCTTCTTCCCCCCAGAAGGGCATGGAGGGAGGGCATGAGTCTTCTTCCCCCCAGAACATGTACTGAGGAGGGAGGGCATGAGTCTTCTTCCCCCCAGAAATGTGCTGAGGAGGGAGGGCATGAGTCTTCTTCCCCCAGAAAATGTGCTGAGGAGGGAGGGCATGAGTCTTCTTCCCCCCAGAAAATGTGCTGAGGATGGTGGGCATGAGTCTTCTTCCCCCCAGAACATGGACTGAGGAAAGAACACTCCTCTCACGGGGTACCATTTTCCCGGCTTGACAGACATCTTAACATTTCAACAACAGCACTTGTAAACTAACTGATTTTGGTTATATTTTGTTTACGAATGTATAAAAAACATCAGGTTTTGAAAGTAAATGAAGTATACCCCGTACATCCTCATATTGTTTTGGTTCTTAGTCTACAAATCTTAATATGCGTTCAATTCTTTTTAATTTCTTTTAGGAATGGATTAGTAATAAATATGATGGGATTGGCTACATCTCCCAGGTGTGGAGTCTTGGTGAGGCTTCGAGTGTCAGGGTGTAGTATGTTAGTTGTTGGTGTGGTGAGGGAAGGTTGGTGGTGAGGGAAGTTGGTGGTGAGGGAAGGTTGGTGGTGAGGGAAGGTTGGTGGTGAGGAATGTTGGTAGTGAGGGGTGGGTAGTAGGATTCTCACAAACCTGGCAGGCGTTAGGTTCCCTGGTGGCTGCCTTCACCACTACGGCCACCATCACCACCACTCCCACCATCACCATCAACACCACCACCACCACCACCACCACCATCACCACCATCGAGGTCGATGCATAAGACACGTCAATATGCCGGTGTTTGAATTTGTACCAATGCGTCGCATTTTCTACGGAGTTGTTGATTCCGTTACAGATACAACGTATTGTATTAAAAGACAGGTTGGACAGTAACTTAACAGGTGTAGTCGTCCCCTCTCTGAACGCACTCTATGTTTTACGCAATGGTAACCACCGTAATATTTGCGGTGGTTTAGAAAAACGTAAAGCCTTGCAATATTGACGCATCCCTCGTACTGGCCGTCTAAAATACTTACGATTTTGAAGTGTTTAATGAGGCTAAACTACTGCATTTTCAACGCTTGGGTGAAGCCCTTCGCTCATGGTGTACCCAGGAGGCTGGAGAGTCTTCCTCATACATTTAAAGTGAGGTTCTAAACTCATTTCCTTTCTCATCGCTGGTGAGTCACATTCACTTGATTTTAACTATCTCTCACTTTCTCCGGCTGCTCCTCCTTCCCCTTCCCTTGCACCCTATTCAAGCTGGCTATCTCATACTCATACTTCAATCGACCTGCCCCTCTCCCTCTTCCTCCCCTACCCCCCCCCCTTCCACAGGACCTGACTAGCTCGCCACTCCTCCAAAGCGAGTTACTGCACCTCACCCCCTCCCTCCCTCAACGTGAATGACCCAACCTCACCCCTCACCTAACGTGACGTGCACTACCTCATTCCTTCTCCCCCCTCCAACCCGCCCCCCCCCCAAAGCGACTCGCCCCGCCTCACCCCACTCGACCTGCCCCACCTCCCCACCCCGCCCCACTACCTTATCAACACCACTAACACAGGTATCGCGTGATACGATCGCCCTTGAATACGACATGCCGAAGAGAGTATTGACGCCGCTGCGCCACCTGCCGCCTTACACCAGCTGTGGGGTACTCCGAGTGCCTTCACTCTGCGCCACCTGCCGCCTTACACCAGCTGTGGGTACCCCGAGTGCCTTCACTCTGCGCCACCTGCCGCCTTACACCAGCTGTGGGGTACCCTGAGTGCCTTCACTCTGCGCCACCTGCCGCCTTACACCAGCTGTGGGGTACCCTGAGTGCCTTCACTCTGCGCCACCTGCCGCCTTACACCAGCAGTGGGTACCCCGAGTGCCTTCACTCTGCGCCACCTGCCGCCTTACACCAGCTGTGGGTACCCTGAGTGCCTTCACTCTGCGCCACCTGCCGCCTTACACCAGCTGTGGGGTACCCTGAGTGCCTTCACTCTGCGCCACCTGCCGCCTTACACCAGCTGTGGGTACCCTGAGTGCCTTCACTCTGCGCCACCTGCCGCCTTACACCAGCTGTGGGGTACCCTGAGTGCCTTCACTCTGCGCCACCTGCCGCCTTACACCAGCTGTGGGTACCCTGAGTGCCTTCACTCTGCGCCACCTGCCGCCTTACACCAGCTGTGGGTACCCTGAGTGCCTTCACTCTGCGCCACCTGCCGCCTTACACCAGCTGTGGGGTACCCTGAGTGCCTTCACTCTGCGCCACCTGCCGCCTTACACCAGCTGTGGGGTACTCTGAGTGCCTTCACTCACACAGGTGGCGCAGATGTAAAAACTTACATCCACACATACATGGAGCCAGGTCCACACATACACAGGGAGCTTCGCGGCTGAGTGGACAGCACTCAGGAGTCGTAGTCTTAAGGGCCTGGTTTCGATTCTCGTTCTACCTATGAAGGGGCAGAATTCCTTTCGCCTAATTGTTCTGTTAATCTAGTAGTACATAGGTATTTGGGAGTTAAACAGCAGCTACGGGCTGAATTCTGGGAGTATGTGTGAGTGTGTACTCACCTAGTTGTGGTTGCGGGGGTTGAACTTTGACTCTTTGGTCCCGTGTTAGTGTCTAAGTGTACTCACCTATTTGTGCTTGCGGGGGTTGAGCTTTGGCTCTTTGGACCCGCCTCTCAACTGTCAATCAACTGGTGTACAGATTCCTGAGCCTACTGGGCTCTATCATATCTACATTAGAAACTGTGTATGGAGTCAGCCTTCACCACATCACTGCCTAATGCATTCCATCCGTTAACTACTCTGACACTGAAAAAGTTCCTTCTAACGCCTGTGGCTCATGTGGGTATTCAGTTTCCACCTGTGTCCCCTTGTTCGCGTCCCACCAGTGTTGAATAGTTTATCCTTGTTTACCCGGTCGATTCCTCTGAGGATTTTGTAGGTTGTGATCATGTCTCCCCTACCCTTGTGTGTGTGTGTGAGGAGAGAGAGAGAGAGAGAGAGAGAGAGAGAGAGAGGAGAGAGAGAGAGAGAGAGAGAGAGAGAGAGAGAGAGAGAGAGAGAGAGAGAGAAATATATGTAGTAGATATGATAGAGGAAAACAGACTGGGAGTCAGTACATTAAACGTCCGACGGTTAGAAAGGCGGGGACCAAGAGCTAATAGCCCGTACAGGTGCAAAGGTTAAATACACACACACGCGCGCACGCGCTATTACCAAACTTTCACCGTTTAATTAAACTATTAAAGCATTCCAGAATACACAAACATGTCTGCAGCATTCTTAATTAACAGTCATACTTCCTCTATACTTAACACATTCACGTTTGTAAGCAAATACAAATGTGTCTTAAAAGTAAATATATATAATATATAATAATAATATATAGATATATATATATATATATATATATATATATATATATATATATACACATTTTCAACCTTCAAGATGTAATTACCATTACTAACGTAGTTAATAGATATCTTTTCCTAAAACATTATTGATGTGAAGAGTTTCTAAAATTAGTTACAACCTCGTTTCAGGGTTTTGTCTTTTAAATTAGTACAAGAATTGACGAGGAAAGTTGAGAGTTGAGAGAAAGGTTGTTACTGGAAGCAGTGTGCGGCGCGCCGGGATGTGGGGTGGCCTGGTCACAACTTTCCCCAAGGGTATGCAAGCTAGGGGGTAATGACCGGGGTCTCCGATCACCTGGGGGTCACGAACACGTTCCCTGGTCTCCTGTAGGTCACGGGGGGTCATGATCGCTTCCTGATATCCTCTAGGTCACCAGTCATAAATAGGTCCGTGGTCTTTAACAGGTTCCTGACCGTCTAAGGGCCGTGATCTTCTACAGGGCCGTGATCTTCTACAGGTCCGTGATCTTCTACAGGTCCGTGATCTTCTACAGGGCCGTGATCTTCTACAGGTCCGTGATCTTNGTTCAAGCAAAGTTATATTTCCTTTGGAATGTTCCTTCTATAGATTTCTTTCCCCCAAGAACCCAAGTGCGCCTTGCTCTACACCTCTTAGTCCCGCCCTCTTCTGCTGTCGTGTCTGTCAAGTCCTGCACTATTCTCTGTCAAGTCCTGTACTGTTCTGTGTCAAGTCCTGCACTATTCTCTGTCAAGTCCTGTACTGTTCTGTGTCAAGTCCTGCACTATTCTCTGTCAAGTCCTGTACTGTTCTGTGTCAAGTCCTGCACTATTCTCTGTCAAGTCCTGCACTGTTCTGTGTCAAGTCCTGCACTATTCTCTGTCAAGCCTGCACTATTCTCTGTCAGGTCCTGCACTATTCTCTGTCAAGTCCTGCACTATTCTGTGTCAAGTCCTGCACTATTCTCTGTCAGGTCCTACCCTATTCTCTGTCAAGTCCTACACTATTCTCTGTCAAGTCCTGCACTATTCTCTTTCAAGTCCTGTACTATTCTCTGTCAGGTCCTGCATTATTCTCTGTCAAGTCCTGCACTATTCTCTTTCAAGTCCTGTACTATTCTCTGTCAGGTCCTGCATTATTCTCTGTCAAGTCCTACACTATTCTGTGTCAAGTCCTACACTATTCTCTGTCAAGCCCTACACTATTCTGTGTCAAAGCCTACACTATTCTGTGTCAAGTCTTGCCCTGTTCTCTGTCATGTCACACACCTCATGCATGTCAGTTAATTCTGTTAGCGACAGTTACAGATTCCCAGGTCTTGGAAATATATATTAAATGTCATTTACCTGTGAATTAATATAATTAAAATCAGTACAAAATTTATTATGTAATAGCAATATGCTGGGAAGGACTAATTTATCTTAAGACTTAGACTCATTACATCCGGAAGGAAAATTGTAACTGCATATTAGCGTGATATTCTTTAGAAACATAATTAACATGATTTCCATTCAAATTGTCGTTATGCTTGTTAACTGATAGGGCAATTTTTTGTTTTCTAATCTTTTGCTGTAAGGTAAAAGATTAGAAAAGTCAAAAGATTGGTTATCCTTCCTGTTCGTTATACAGGATAGCCAATATAACATGGGTCTTTCGACCGCAGCGAAGCTCACCAACCTTGGCTTAACCTTCCGTTTGCCGTTGTTTTGGTGGAAAAGTCTGTTTTATATGGCTTGGTCGGAACCGGTTGTGGTGTCAGCTGGCGGGCTCTGTGGTCGACGGCACGTCGCACGCGCGCGCGCGGGAGTGCGGTTCCTGTTGTATGTATTTGTAGTTGTACAAGTATTGTGTTTCTGCGAGTGTGTGTAGTGGGGGTGAGGGGCGGAGGGAGGTGTGTGTGTGTGTGTGTGTGTGTGTGTGTGTGTGTGTGTGTGTGTGTGTGTGTGTGTGTGTGTGTGTGTGTGTGAAAGCTTCAAAACAGGTTAAAGCCTACCAGTTGGCCCTTACCCATGCCTCAAATGCCCGAATGGAGAGACAGACGCGACTTGAAGCATTTCTGTCTTATGCTACCGCCTCTCCCCCATCTCCCCATTCCCCCACACCCCCATCCATCTTTCTCTCCTTCATAACTCCTCTTCCTCTGACGCAGGCGCCCCACTGTACTTGGGAAAGGAAGGTGGGGGAGGGGGGGGGGGGAGGGAGCGCAGGCCAGGCAAGGCCGCAGCTACTGCGCAGCTGTTTATGAGTCACTGCGCAGGTCTCTCGCCAACTTTGTAAACAAACCGCAAATTGCGTGTGTTGCGTCTACTTAGTATCCGTCATTCTTGACACAAACAATAGAATAATACTTGTCTGGGCTGTACATTCTTATTTCTAAATTAACATCCGTTGCGTCTCATTTAAGAATTGATATATATATATATATATATATATATATATATATATATATATATATATATATATATATATATATATATATATATATATATTGATCACTGCTAGTGTATTTCCTGTTCTGTGACATTGACTCTGCCTCAATTGTCTCTCAAGCAGGTAGTCCTGTTGTAAATAAATTAATTACATTGGTCAGTTTATTGTGAAAAATTTTTTGTGCAGGAATATTTGTGAGCGGGCCTTTAACCTCTGGCTGGCCCACTAAGTGATACCCATTTCAGATTAGACGATGGAGGAGTGTTAGAACAAGTATGACGACAATTGAAACTTGTAACATTCCTTCGCCTGTGCCTTACTATTAAACTGTATAAAGTTCATAATTTAAATCTACAATCCATCGTAGAAGCCATTGTATCAGATTGTAGTTAATTTGATAGTCATTTAAGCTACGTTGCAATGCACTATTGAAGTCATCAAGTTAAAAGTTAATTTGTTATATGCTTATTATAACCTCTGGCACGTACTTTTAACTAGACGGCGCCTGGATACAGAGAAAATAAAGTTATTATTAAGTTCATTCTCGTATTCTGAGTCAGTAAACGAGTACCTACCTATCAGTACTCACCTAGTTGTGCTTACGGGGGTTGAGCTTTGGCTCTTTGGCCTCGCCTCTCAACTGTCAATCAACTGGATGTAGGCTTCCTGAGCTTACTGGGCTCTATCATAGCTACACTTGAAACTGTGTATGGAGTCAGCCTCCACCACATCACTGCCTAATGCATTCCACTTGTTAACTACTCTGACACTGAAAAGGTTCACTGTAATGACTCTGACTTTCCCAACAGTGACCACTGAGGCGTGTGTGAGAATAGTGAACACCGAGACTCGAGAATATAGTGAGACTTTGCTCTCACAATACCTGATATCGGCATATATTTAGGTGGTTATTGAGTGGGATTTAACTACCAAAGGACCGCAACTTACTTTATAAGAGGGGAAAGCGCCAAGCCATTACAATTATATAGCACTTGGAAGGGGTCAGGATAAGGATTTGGGATGGAGACGGAGAGGAAGGAATGGTGCCCAACTACTTGGGCGGTCGGGGATTGAACACAGACCTGCATCAAGCGAGAGCATCGCTCTACCGTCCACCCCAAGTGGTTGGACTCCAAGGACCGCAATCTGAGGTTTACTATAGAGATGCTCAAGGTTTAATCCTGCGAGCATTTCTAGGTAATCACTGGTAGGTGATTACCTGTGTGGACTTGTGCACATGTTTATATTCCAGGATGTTTGGGCCGTTAGCTTCCCCTGGAACAATAGTGAACTGTGAACAAATCCACAAGGGCCGTGACGAAGGTTCGAACCTACATCCGAGAGGATCCCAGACGCGCCTTAATCTTGCAATCCTCTTGCAGTCGTGACGGCCACTTTATTGTGGCCTTACCTGGAAGGACCACAGTAAAATAGCTGTCACGACTGCAAGAAAAATGACAGGTTGCACACACAGGCACTGAAACCCGCCGCTTCGTTACTCCCCCCACACGATGGCATTAAACCCCCTCTCCTCCCCCCATTAAAATCTATGCCAGGCATGAGCCGGGGGGTGTAAGGGGGGGGAGGGGTAATTACGTAAATGCAATGTGGTCAAACCTGACAGCTCTCAGGCACTAAACTAGATTTATGCCATCATCCTACCCCTTGACCCTACCCCCCTTCCTCCTTCCTTGACACCCTTCCCCTCCTATCCCCTACAATCTCCCCCCCTCTCCTCCCCCCAACTCCTTCCTATCCTTGACCTGTATATAGTGTCCTTGAATATCAACCTGCCGTAATGCCGTCTGGTCTGGCAATATGTGTGATTTCCAGCTTAGTATATGAGTGCAAATTTAACATTGTGGAAAATTTGAGGATGGGATTTTTTATTTAGTTAACAACGATGTACATGGATAACTAGATTGCATGCTGTATAGCAGTCTTTTGTTTAAAGTGTTGTGCTAGCAATTATACCCAGTAAGAACTACCTTGGAAATGAGCGGCACTCAAATGATTTTGGAGATCCTTGATAGCAAACTTTATATCTTGTGTCGATGGTTTGCATAATGTTGTGACCTTGAGAACATTGATATCGAGACTTAGTGGCAAGATTCAACATAGATAACGAGGTTTAGAGGTCAGACTGAACATTACGACATAAAGAGGTCAGACAGAATGTTGACCAGACCACACACTAGAAGGTGAAGGGACGACGACGTTTCGGTCCGTCCTGGACCATTCTCAAGTCGACTGAGAATGGTCCAGGACGTCAGGCAGAATATTTAATTATGATGTTTCAGTGCTAAATACTCAATATAAATATAAGAAAATACTCAAGCAATGATTTTATGCTAATAACTTGGACTCACAGCTGAGTGTTGATATGACCATCACGTCAATACTGAATATAAAAACGAAAATCTCAATGAGGTCATTGAACGGCTCATCTGAGGCTCCGGGCTGACTTTATGTAAGAATCTAATATCATAAACTCATGTCTGTAGGAGCTAGAGGCCAGACCTAGACCCGAAGCGTTTGTTTACTGAGAGGAGACTGCATCAGTCCTCAAACTGACCCAGTCCTCAAACTGACCCAGTCCTCAATCGTACGAGACATCCCACTTTTTAAGCTCCGTAACTCTAATGTACTCTCTAACATATCGGACCTACTGATGCAGTACGTTTTTCTGACATAGGTTTCTTTGACAAAACTAAAAGGTATCTCTAAAAATAAATCTAAAATATCCTAAAATTGAGCTTTAAAATGCAGGATCTATTGAAAATTATTGCCTCTTTGGAGGTGGAAAACTCATAATATATAACTATTCATTGGTTCCAATAGATATCGAAGAATGCAGTGATGTAAAATATGTACTACAAGTTTATATAGTCTAGAGTCTTGACTCTAGAAGTTGAGAATAGAAGAAATGTTATCGTTCCTGTTTATCAAAGCTTTATTGCCGTCAGTCAAGCAAGCTGACGAAGAGAAACTTAAACAGTTTAGTCTGAATCTAGTGAAGGTCTGCTTTTGACACGTCGTAATAATGATCGGTCTGGCACTGCTGCAGTCGCTCTATCCACCAACACAATTTTGTATCTGAAGATGAAATTTCGAGTTCGAGTTGCTTAGAATTATGAAACTCTCTCTCTCTCTCTCTCTCTCTCTCTCTCTCTCTCTCTCTCTCTCTCTCTCTCTCTCTCTCTCTCTCTCTCACACACACATAGTAACCGAAATATCTTAAACATCCCCGACTGTTAAGGCTTTTTACTTAGTGGGGAATGTTTAGAAAGAAGCTTCCCACACTTCACACAAACATTTCTTTCACCTAAACACACGTGGTAAATATTTAGCGCCTTAATAATTGGTGAATAAATTTTGTAATTTTACGTATAAACACTTGTTCTTATCATTTGTGTTCTTTTACTTCAGGATTAGTAACTAGGCCAATAATTTCTTGAATAATAACATTAATATTGAAAAAAAGTTGGTGTCCTTATATCTCAGGTCCCTGCCCTCATATCCTACCTTCTTGTCTTCGAATCCCGGCTCCTTTTCCTCATATCCTAACTCCAGGTCCTCATATCCTAACTCAGGGTCCTCAAATCCAGCTAATTGTCTTAATATCCCTGCTCCTTATCCTAATATCCCAGCTTCGTAGATAGATATTACCCTTGCATCTCAGCTCCGTGCCCACACACCTTCCAAGTGCTATTTAGTAATAATGGCTTAGAGCTTTCCCCTGATAATTACCTCACCCAAGTGTACTACCACTGGATAGAATGATACTAATCAAGTTGCTCTACGGTTGTGTGCCTTGTGGGATTCGAACGTGTTTAGGGACGGGTTAAACTTTAGGTTGAGAGTGAACCACGAGTGTTGCCGGGTGATGGATGGTCGTTGGAGTCTGTGCGGAAACATGTGGGTTCCAGGACCATTTATTCGTAGTATTAGATAGCCAGTGGGACGACGTTCGAATCCTAGAGCTGGTCATAGAGTTTATAGTGACTGACAGCTTTGGAGGGGGGGGGGGACCATTCAAGCTTTGGTTCATAATACTAGTAAATATAATTGTGATACCGTTGTGTTAACTACTGTTGTTGACGCCGCTACTAACTACCCAACCACCCGTCACGCGTGTTACTAGTCACGTCACGCGTCACTCTGACGGACAGACTGGTCACGTCACGCGTCACTCTGACGGACAGACTGGTCCGTCACGCGTCACTCTGACGGACAGACTGTTATGAAAGGTGAGTCTGTCTCAGATGCGGGGCTTCTTGCAGTGTTGCCAATCACTCTCTGCCCCACCCTACACCTCTGGTACCTGCAGTGTTGCCAGGTAAGTTCCCTACCCACACGGGTATCACGGACAGCTGCTAGCTACGGGCTGCTTCCTGGGATGGAGGTCTGGTCGAGGACCGGGCCGCGGGACATTAAACCTCGAAATCACTCAAGTTCCCTACCCACACGGGCATCANGCTATGAAGAGGATCATTCTATTGGCCTTAGTTGACTCCGCTACGATTTTCCCGTCGTTTTTATAGATCAGGGATTTGTAAGGATTTTGTCAGGAACGTAAACACGCTGCTATAGCCTCGGTCAGTGCCGGCCATCTCGGAAAGGTCGGATGCCCATGAAGGAGGCCGCTAGGAGGCCGCCAGGAGGTCCAGCTTGCCACGGGCGAGATCGATGCTGATTAGGGCATGAGTCTTCTTCCCCCCAGAAGGGCATGGAGGGAGGGCATGAGTCTTCTTCCCCCAGAAATGTACTGAGGAGGGAGGGCATGAGTCTTCTTCCCCCCAGAAAATGTGCTGAGGAGGGAGGGCATGAGTCTTCTTCCCCCCAGAAAATGTGCTGAGGATGGTGGGCATGAGTCTTCTTCCCCCCAGAACATGGACTGAGGAAGAACACTCCTCTCACGGGGTACCATTTTCCCGGCTTGACAGACATCTTAACATTTCAACAACAGCACTTGTAAACTAACTGATTTTGGTTATATTTTGTTTACGAATGTATAAAAAACATCAGGTTTTGAAAGTAAATGAAGTATACCCCGTACATCCTCATATTGTTTTGGTTCTTAGTCTACAAATCTTAATATGCGTTCAATTCATTGTAATTTGTTTTAGGAATTGATTAGTAATAAATATGATGGGATTGGCTACATCTCCCAGGTGTGGAGTCTTGGTGAGGCTTCGAGTGTCAGGGTGTAGTATGGTTAGTTGTTGGTGTGGTGAGGGAAGGTGGTGGTGAGGGAAGGTTGGTGGTGAGGGAAGGTTGGTGGTGAGGGAATGTTGGTAGTGAGGGGTTGGGTAGTAGGATTCTCACAAACCTGGCAGGCGTTAGGTTCCCTGGTGGCTGCCTTCACCACTACGGCCACCATCACCACCACTCCCACCATCACATCAACCACCACACCACCACCACCACCACACACCACCACCATCGAGGTCGATGCATAAGACACGTCAATATGCCGGTGTTTGAATTTGTACCAATGCGTCGCATTTTCTACGGAGTTGTTGATTCCGTTACAGATACAACGTATTGTATTAAAAGACAGGTTGGACAGTAACTTAACAGGTGTAGTCGTCCCCTCTCTGAACGCACTCTATGTTTTACGCAATGGTAACCACCGTAATATTTGCGGTGGTTTAGAAAAACGTAAAGCCTTGCAATATTGACGCATCCCTCGTACTGGCCGTCTAAAATACTTACGATTTTGAAGTGTTTAATGAGGCTAAACTACTGCATTTTCAACGCTTGGAGTGAAGCCCTTCGCTCATGGTGTACCCAGGAGGCTGGAGAGTCTTCCTCATACATTTAAAGTGAGGTTCTAAACTCATTTCCTTTCTCATCGCTGGTGAGTCACATTCACTTGATTTTAACTATCTCTCACTCTCTCCGGCTGCTCCTCCTTCCCCTTCCCTTGCACCCTATTCAAGCTGGCTATCTCCTCATACTCATACTTCAATCGACCTGCCCCTCTCCCTCTTCCTCCCCCCCACCCCCTTCCACAGGACCTGACTAGCTCGCCACTCCTCCAAAGCGAGTTACTGCACCTCACCCCCTCCCTCCCTCAACGTGAATGACCCAACCTCACCCCTCACCTAACGTGACGTGCACTACCTCATTCCCTCTCCCCCCCCTCCAACCCGCCCCCCCCCCCAAAGCGACTCGCCCCGCCTCACCCCACTCGACCTGCCCCACCTCCCCACCCCGCCCCACTACCTTATCAACACCACTAACACAGGTATCGCGTGATACGATCGCCCTTGAATACGACATGCCGAAGAGAGTATTGACGCCGCTGCGCCACCTGCCGCCTTACACCAGCTGTGGGTACCCCGAGTGCCTTCACTCTGCGCCACCTGCCGCCTTACACCAGCTGTGGGGTACCCCGAGTGCCTTCACTCTGCGCCACCTGCCGCCTTACACCAGCTGTGGGTACCCTGAGTGCCTTCACTCTGCGCCACCTGCCGCCTTACACCAGCTGTGGGGTACCCTGAGTGCCTTCACTCTGCGCCACCTGCCGCCTTACACCAGCTGTGGGGTACCCTGAGTGCCTTCACTCTGCGCCACCTGCCGCCTTACACCAGCTGTGGGGTACCCTGAGTGCCTTCACTCTGCGCCACCTGCCGCCTTACACCAGCTGTGGGTACCCTGAGTGCCTTCACTCTGCGCCACCTGCCGCCTTACACCAGCTGTGGGGTACCCTGAGTGCCTTCACTCTGCGCCACCTGCCGCCTTACACCAGCTGTGGGGTACTCTGAGTGCCTTCACTCACACAGGTGGCGCATATGTAAAAACTTACATCTACACATACATGGAGCCAGGTCCACACACACACAGGGAGCTTCGCGGCTGAGTGGACAGCACTCAGGAGTCGTAGTCTTAAGGGCCTGGTTTCGATTCTCGTTCTACCTATGAAGGGGCAGAATTCCTTTCGCCTAATTGTTCTGTTAATCTAGTAGTACATAGGTATTTGGGAGTTAAACAGCAGCTACGGGCTGAATTCTGGGAGTATGTGTGAGTGTGTACTCACCTAGTTGTGGTTGCGGGGGTTGAACTTTGACTCTTTGGTCCCGTGTTGGTGTCTAAGTGTACTCACCTATTTGTGCTTGCGGGGGTTGAGCTTTGGCTCTTTGGACCCGCCTCTCAACTGTCAATCAACTGGTGTACAGATTCCTGAGCCTACTGGGCTCTATCATATCTACATTTGAAACTGTGTATGGAGTCAGCCTCCACCACATCATTGCCTAATGCATTCCATCCGTTAACTACTCTGACACTGAAAAAGTTCCTTCTAACGCCTGTGGCTCATGTGGGTATTCAGTTTCCACCTGTGTCCCCTTGTTCGCGTCCCACCAGTGTTGAATAGTTTATCCTTGTTTACCCGGTCGATTCCTCTGAGGATTTTGTAGGTTGTGATCATGTCTCCCCTACCCTTGTGTGTGTGAGAGAGAGAGAGAGAGAGAGAGAGAGAGAGAGAGAGAGAGGAGAGGAGAGAGAGAGAGAGAGAGAGAGAGAGAGAGAGAGAGAGAGAGAGAGAAATATATGTAGTAGATATGATAGAGGAAAACAGACTGGGAGTCAGTACATTAAACGGTCCGACGGTTAGAAAGGCGGGGACCAAGAGCTAATAGCAAGTACAGGTGCAAAGGTTAAAATACACACAACACGCGCGCACGCGCTATTTACCAAACTTCACCGTTAATTAAACTATTAAAGCATTCCAGAATACACAACATGTCTGC
>WNGS01169498.1:32436465-32461408 GCA_020271785.1 Procambarus virginalis
ACCCCGGCCTACCCCGGCCTACCCTGGCCTACCCTGGCCTACCCTGGCCTACCCTGGCCTACCCTGACCTGCCCCGGCCTACCCCGACCTGCCCCGGCCTACCCTGACCTACCCTGGCCTACACATTGCGATGATGTGGGAAACAATTTGCAACTCTTATATTTATTGAATAATAATTATTAATCTAATTAATTACTTATTTTATATAATTACAATGACTATGACAATAATAATAATTACAGTAAAGTTTACTTCTCTGTTCATAATAACAATTTAGAAGTTTAAAAATATAATAATAATAATAATAATAATAGTAATAATAATAATAATTATAATAATAAATAATTAACATATAATGAGAAAATCAAGATGGGCCATGACAAGGATTCGAACCTACACACTGGGCACTCCCAAGCTCACACTCTCTACCACTAGACCACGATAGATGCTACAAAAGTAACACAACCTGAGATTCCACTGAATCCTCGAGGGATTTCTGAGGCCATCTTCTCATCCTAAATCATGGGTTTCACCCATGGCCCCCCACTCACTCTGGCTGGGGGTATGGGATTTCTACCCCTACAATGTGTCTTTTCAAATGTACAAAGTAATCAAATTAACGTGATGAATGAATGAAAAAAATCACGTTAGACGCTGTGATATTGAGCTGATCCTTGACGGTAATGAGCTGAAGTATAAGGACATGTAACTGGGTTAGACAAATAGACATTCCCTTCTATAGATATATACCCAACCACTTGGGCTGGACGGTAGAGCGACGGTCTCGCTTCATGCAGATCGGCGTTCAATCCCCGACCGTCCAAGTGGTTGGGGCACGATTCCTTCCCCCCGTCCAATCCCTTACCCTTATCCTGACCCCTTCCCAGTGCTATATAGTCGTAATGACTTGGCGCTTTCCCTTGATAATTCCTTCCTTCCTTCCTTCTATAGATATAGATAACACAAACAACAATCATTCCCATTTTCGAGATATCAGGACACAAACTTGTTATCATACATCACTGCAAAATGGACCCAGAATGTAGACTGGGGAGATAACATATGGGTTGCAACCTTGGATATCGCTGCAACATTGGATAGGACCTGCAATGAGGCTCTGGTGTGTGCACGCTAATGCAACATCGGGTTTATGGATTTTTGTTTGTTTCAGGGGCAGGGGTATCGAATCGCTGGTTCGAATCCTCGTCACGGCCCTTGTGGATCTGTTCAGGGGTATCCTGTATTTTTTTAGGGGAGGGGAGGTACACCCAAGGAAGTACACCCCAGGGTAGTGTACCACACAGTCAAGTATTCAGACAACCCTTGATAAACATTAACTTCGACGATATCCTGAAGGTAATTCCAGAGACCTGGACGTATGTGGATGATGGCTTTACGAAACACGTGAAATATATAACGAGAAGTCACGACAGCGTAAGTCTCAAACTAATTATAACAATATAACGACCTGGGCCAAGCTTCACGAAGTTGATACGCAAGTTCTTGCGAACCTGTACATTGTTTCTCAATCTTTGGCGGTTTTGTTTACAATTATTTAACAGTTAATGAGCTCCGAAGCACCAGGAGGCTGTTTTTAACAATAACAACAGTTGATTGGCAAGTTTTCATGCTTGAAATCTGTTAATAAATGTAACCAAAGTCGTCAAAGATTGAGGAAAGATGTACACGTTTGTAAGTACTTGCGTAACTGCTTCGTGAATCTGGCCCCAGGTCAGGTGTCAATTGCCCAAGGAAAGTTCTAAATGATGACATCCGCACGACGTAGCTAAATATACTGCTCTAGCTTGATGTTAAGGTTACATAGATAGGGTAACTTGTATAGTCTCCTGTATGTAACCTCTATCATACACACATATGCACTCCAGCCTATCTTCTTAAGCATACATACACATAACACGTGGATGTTAGGCGGATATTGAGATAAATCTGTCCTCTAGAAGGAGAGAGTTCTCCTTCTCTCTCTTCTAGAGGACAGATTTGCACTCTAGATGTGTATAGATATATATCTAGATAGATCTAGATAGATACATATATCTAGATAGATCTAGATAGATACATATCTAGATAGATCTAGATATATGTGCACTCTAGAAGGTCTTTATAAGATGCTGGGTTGATTTCTCACTGTCGGGGACAGGACATCTGTGTAGCGTTCCGTCCCCCCAGGGCTCTTGGAGACTCGAACCCTGGACTCCCCGTGTGTGAGGCCGAAGTTTTATAGTCAGTTTTTACTGTCTAGCATTATCGACGTCCTGCCAGGCCACCTGCAGGGATGCAACACACAATAGTTTGTTAGCTCCTGAGGTTAGTATATACTGTTAGAAGAAACGAGGCATCAGGTGAAAGGAAATGGTGCCCAAACGTATCTGTCCTGCTGCAGGAATCGAACCCGAATTTGGTTGTGAGCCGACTGTAGCAACGACTCCCACTACACCAATGAACCCGTGCATGGGGGTGCCGCTTGTCACCTAAATACAAGTGGTGTGATGTACGACTGAGAGGACGACCACTGAGAGGACGACCACTGAGAGGACGACCACTGAGAGGACGACCACTGAGAGGACGACGACTGAGAGGACGACGACTGAGAGGACGACCACTGAGTGGACGACCACTGAGTGGACGACCACTGAGAGGACGACCACTGAGAGGACGACCACTGCGAGAACGACCACTGAGTGGACGACCACTGAGAGGACGACCACTGAGAGGACGACCACTGAGAGGACGACCACTGAGAGGACGACGACTGAGAGGACGACCACTGAGAGGACGACCACTGAGAGAACGACCACTGAGAGAACGACCACTGAGAGGACGACCACTGAGAGGACGACCACTGAGAGGACGACCACTGAGAGGACGACCACTGAGAGGACGACCACTGAGAGGACGACCACTGAGAGGATGACGACTGAGAGAACGACCACTGAGAGGACGACCACTGAGAGGATGACGACTGAGAGGACGACCACTGAGAGGACGACCACTGAGAGGACGACCACTGAGAGGACGACCACTGAGAGGACGACCACTGAGAGGACGACCACTGAGAGGACGACCACTGCGAGGACGACCACTGAGAGGACGACCACTGAGAGGACGACCACTGAGAGGACGACGACTGAGAGGACGACCACTGAGAGGACGACCACTGAGAGGACGACGACTGAGAGGACGACGACTGAGAGGACGACCACTGAGAGGACGACCACTGAGAGGACGACGACTGAGAGGACGACCACTGAGAGGACGACCACTGAGAGGACGACCACTGAGAGGACGACCACTGATAGGACGACGACTGAGAGGACGACGACTGAGAGGACGACGACTGAGAGGACGACCACTGAGAGGACGACCACTGAGAGGACGACCACTGAGAGGACGACCACTGAGAGGACGACCACTGAGAGGACGACCACTGAGAGGACGACCACTGAGAGGACGACCACTGAGAGGACGACGACTGAGAGGACGACCACTGAGAGGACGACGACTGAGAGGACGACCACTGAGAGGACGACCACTGAGAGGACGACCACTGAGAGGACGACTACTGAGAGGACGACCACTGAGAGGACGACCACTGAGAGGACGACCACTGAGAGGACGACCACTGAGAGGACGACCACTGAGAGGACGACCACTGAGAGAACGACCACTGAGAGGACGACCACTGAGAGGACGACCACTGAGAGGACGACCACTGAGAGGACGACCACTGAGAGGACGACCACTGAGAGGACGACCACTGAGAGGACGACCACTGAGAGGACGACCACTGAGAGGACGACCACTGAGAGGACGACCACTGAGAGGACGACGACTGAGAGGACGACCACTGAGAGGACGACCACTGAGAGGACGACCACTGAGAGGACGACCACTGAGAGGACGACCACTGAGAGGACGACCACTGAGAGGACGACCACTGAGAGGACGACCACTGAGAGGACGACCACTGAGTGGACGACCACTGAGAGGACGACCACTGAGTGGACGACCACTGAGTGGACGACCACTGCGAGAACGACCACTGAGTGGACGACCACTGAGAGGACGACCACTGCGAGAACGACCACTGAGTGGACGACCACTGAGAGGACGACGACTGAGAGGACGACCACTAAGCACTCACCATTAAGAATCTTGTACACGAGCTTATCTTAAAACGATGAGCAAAATAGATACCGGAGCACCAATCTAGAGAAGCACTGGAGCAAATCCAGTCGACCCAATGCCTTACATTCAGGCTCTCTAACACTACAGATGTGGCTGCTCTCTGTGTGTGTTTAAGAAAGCTCACTCAGATCATAGCTACCACTTACCTGGGCTTCCACATGTGACTTCATCACGTATAATCACGAGCCACGTGTGTGACTTCATCACGTATAACGAACAGCAGTTATGCTGCTAGGTCATGCAATATAATTTTTTTTTAATGCACGAAAGACTGCAACGGAATCATACATCACTCTGAGTCAAACATCTCGTAAATTTCGAACTAATAACGAAAACATATTTTCAATTACTGTGAAGTACAGAGACTGTGCGCTTTTTTTTATATATTATCATTTTCTACACAGACGTGGCCAGACATTTACAATGCTAACCAACATATATACATTTCTTCTGTCCTCCATGGACAGGGTTAGAGATCTGTTAAACATATAAAATTTTAATAAATTCAGGGATTTATTGAACTGTGCACTGCTAGCACCCAGTGATCTTGTACAATATAAAGCTTGATGTAATCCCAGCAATGATAATATCAAAATTATTAATCAAATTATTTAATAATTTCATTAAAATCGGTATCAATATATTATGGTCATTACTATTTATTTATTTTATATTTTTATTTCCCGTCACTGCATAGACGAAGTTTGTAGGCTAGATCTGTATTTTTCTGTAGCAATGNCCCCACCAGCCCCCACCCACACCACCCCACCAGCCCCCACCCACACCACCCCACCAGCCCCCACCCACACCACCCCACCAGCCCCCACCCACACCACCCCACCAGCCCCCACCCACACCACCCCACCAGCCCCCACCCACACCACCCCACCAGCCCCCCCCCCACCACCCCACCAGCCCCCTCCCACACCACCCCACCAGCCCCCACCCACACCACCCCACCAGCCCCCACCCACACCACCCACCAGCCCCCACCCACACCACTCCACCAACCCCCACCCACACCACCCCACCAGCCCCCACCCACACCACCCACTAGCCCCCACCCACACCACCCACTAGCCCCCACCCACACCACCCCACCAGCCCCACCCACACCACCCCACCAGCCCCCACCCACACCACCCCACCAGCCCCCACCCACACCACCCCACCAGTCCCCACCCACACCACCCCACCAGCCCCACCCACACCACTCCACCAACCCCCACCGTGATGAATGACAATATGCTGGAACCGACGACCCATAAAACTGATGTGACACATTGAACACAGGCGCGCGTGTCCCCCATTTCATCCCGGGACTCTGGTGGTGTTTGAAGAGGATGGTATGGGGTTGTGCAGGGGGATGGGGTGATATGGGGCTGGGTCGGTGTAGGAAATGGGGTGATGGGTGGACAGGGGGTAAATATGCAGGGAATTGGGGTGCTGGGCAGGGGATTGCGGATGACCGTTGAGTACTCAGCCTTTACCCAACTCAAATATCCCTCAGTGTCAACTTGGTCTGGTAGAAGGGGTTCTTCAGGGGTTTTCTTCATCAAGTGAAACAATTGCTGCTCTTTAGCTCTTCTGATGGATGAATTATGGAGCTTCAATCAGACGAAGCCTGAACAGAACACTTCAGGTGAGCACCTGTTGATGTACGACTTCTTAGATCATCCATAAATCTTCACTTCCAGTGACGTGACACATTGGTTACTGAAGAGATAACATTGATATAACCTGATAACACAATCACTGTGAAATATTAAGCATGATAACTTTATTTCTTGGCAGTCTTATATAATGGTATTAGGCAAGCTTTGACAGATAAAGTACTATTTTCTCTGTACCATTTGAATCTTTAATGGTTATCCTCAATTTTTTTAAGGCGGATTCGACAGGAAATGTCCCGAGGGTTTCAATTGCCGTATATAACCTAAATATATATTTTTTGATTGTTCATATCCCACCTTCACGAAGTGAAGTACGAAGCTCCGAGCCCAGAGACTTAACCAGTACACAGTTATTAGACCGTTACCTGTGGCAGGTGGCTACAGATGACGGATCTCCCAATCCTGAGCACTCCAGTTGCAAACTCTGTGAGCAGGAACTACGGCACGATCTCCCGCACTACATCACTGAATGCCCAGTTATTAGACCTTTCAGACCAGTTGGCATGAGGTACCTGGAGCTTTGCAATTACTTTATTCACTCTCGTATTCTTGAAGATATCCTCACAGTGTACCCAAAATTTGCCAGTGCAGGCTACTAAACATATGGCCCTGTATGACTAACCATCCTGCGAGATAGGGACTTGTATTACCACTGCTGCCTTATTCACTCTTGTGTTGATGATATCCTCAAAATGCATCCGGAGTCTACCAGTGTAGACTGCTTATCACATGCCTCTGTATGACTAACCATCCTGTGTGATGGGGATTTTTTAGCACCACGTAGCTAGCTTTATGACACACACTGTACTCCCCTTCATATAGTATAAGGAACCTACACAAATGGAGATGTACCTAAATGTGTTAATCAAAAACATCACTCCTGTGTTCGTGATGATATCCTCATAATGTACCCAGAGTCTGCCAGTGCAGACTACTTATCACATGCATAATTTTTAACATCACGTATCTAGTTCTTAACGCTCTCTATACTCTCCTTCATATAGTCAAAAGTAGTTGCATAAATGTAGATATAGCTAAATTTGTTAATAAAAAAGTATCATCTGGTAATAGAAACAATAGATTATATTACAATGGTTATAGAATCACACTATCAGTGTTAAGTTAAACAACTGGCTGAACTCTACATAAATAGAACTAGCTTCCAGTACGATAGAAAACACAAGAGGAGGAATAATTTATGTGATTAAAGTCTGTTCTTTAAGCACTTGAAAACTTCAGCAAGATCAACAGCTAGAACCTCATAATAGCAATTATAAATACCGTGCTCGCTGCACAGAATAAAGGGTTCAGAAGACATTTCTCACATAAATATAATCCATCACAATGACACAGACATTGTACCCAAATTAGCATTCAAGATGGATGACAATGAATTAGACCTAGGTATTCCCATCTTTCTTGTTAATACAGAGATGGGGATTACTGTTTTAAACATTCGAGTCTGATAGAAGAAAAATTCAGACTCTTAAAGGCTTGAAAACACTAGCATAAAAAGCTGTTATTTAGTTAGATTCGAAACCTATGCTTATGGTCAGCCCAAAACGTGCTGCCCATAAGACTGTGCGACACAGTGATTGCCAGGATCAAGTTTGTGATACTAACAGTAGGCTAACTTGATCCTTGTAATTACTGTGTTGATTTTATTTTCAGTTAACATTCATAGATACATTGGAATTTATACAGCTACCCTAGACGATAAGAAGGGTTACATATATTGTGTCAAGAACTAGCTATGTGATACTAAAATCCTCATCCCTCTCAGGATTATGTCTCCAACCACTTGGGCTGGACGGTAGAGCGACGGTCTCGCTTCATGCAGGTCGGCGTTCAATTCCCGACCGTCCACAAGTGGTTGGGGACCATTCCTTTCCCCCCCCCCCGCTCCATCCCAAATCCTTATCCTGACCCCCTTCCCAGTGCTATATAGTCGTAATGGCTTAACGCTTTCCCCGTGATTATCCCCTTCATAGGATTATTTGTTCGTCCATGGGCATGTGATCAGGAGTCTACACTGGTGAACTTAAAACTTCTTTAAGCATGCCTTCTTGACTCGGCACAGACTTCCGCTTCTGTGGTCGGGGGTTCGAGTGATTATATGTAGTAATTGTTATGTGAAAGAAAATATGTTATGTGTAATGATCATAAAAGCCAATTATCAAGAAGAGTGAGAGATATCTCAGAGGCACCTTAGAAGGTAATAGTCATGAAGGCTGGTTCATGATTGTCGACAGAGTTACGACAATTTCTTTGGCTGAAGCGATAACAATCGTGATAGGTTGTGTTAGATCTCATGAGGTAACCTACTCATGATATTATACATTATACATTATACATTAATTTATTATACATTAGGGTGGGATTCAGTTGATGTTTTCACTGTATAGGAGTGAAAATTGCTAGTAATGGCTTCGTGAGTGTGAATACAGTAACTTTATTATCTGTAGGTAATTTTCCAAGGAGCATAGTCATTTAATAAAGAATCTTTGTTACATTCTCTCGGTTTCTATTGACCAGAATTCTTGCAAATATCTTTATTGCACCTGTCTTGTAGACGTCCACCTGGGCTTCGAAAATATATAATATAAAACAACTGGAAGTTTGTGTTAGCCGTTGGTAATTTCATCAGAAATGAGTGTGTCCTTGTTAAATGTGTACATAATGTACACACACATGCATACATCAAGGTGTACATATTGTACACGCACACATACATCAAGGTGTACATATTGTACACACATGCATACATCAAGGTGTACACAATGTACACGCATGCATACATCAAGGTGTACATATTGTACACGCACACATACATCAAGGTGTACACATTGTACACGCACACATACATCAAGGTGTACACATTGTCCACGCACACATCCATCAAGGTGTACACATTGTACACGCACACATACATCAAGGTGTACACAATGTACACGCATGCATACATCAAGGTGTACACATTGTACACGCATGCATACATCAAGGTGTACAAATTGTACACGCACACATACATCAAGGTGTACACATTGTACACGCACACATACATCAAGGTGTACACATTGTACACGCACACATACATCAAGGTGTACACATTGTCCACGCACACATACATCAAGGTGAACACATTGTACACGCACACATACATCAAGGTGTACATATTGTACACGCACACATACATCAAGGTGTACATATTGTACACGCACACATACATCAAGGTGTACACATTGTACACGCACACATACATCAAGGTGTACACATTGTACACGCACACATACATCAAGGTGTACACATTGTACACGCACACATACATCAAGGTGTACACATTGTACACGCACACATACATCAAGGTGTACACACTTTGTACACACACATCAGCCACTGTTCATAAACACTAATCTCATGTATTCTGGTGAATAAAATTTGATAGAAACAATGTTGTTGTTGTTGTGTTAAAGATTCGCTACCTGGAACAAGAAGTTCCAAGTAGCACGGGCTATGGTGAGCCCGTAGTTGGTAGAAACAAGGTAATTCTTATTGACTGTTTGGTTTTACATGATATGAACTCAGATTAGTCTTTCACAGTACATAATATGACCCCAAATTAGTCGTCATTCTCCTATGATTTAATTTACTACATGTCAAAACGCAGATAATTGCACAGATTTAATGATTAAGCTTCTTGTTGCCGAACTTGCTCAGTACAACTTGTCTTGGTAACAGACTCGATTCTCACAGGAAATAACATTATAATAGTAATATTACCACCTCTACCATCTTCACTATTTCCACTGTACCATTAACTAATATTACACTATGAATGAGGACGAAATATTCTCCTCTCTCACTATCAATGGTCTTTTCATCCCTTACAAATAATTTATCTCTCAAAGTACTTAAAATATCTAATATTATCCTCCTTTTCAAGGTGCTGAATCTCCGCCCTGTTGCAGATCTCTGTAAAGAATATATGCACTTGTAGTTAGTGAACTTCGAAGTAAAAATACACTAAGTTACTCAAAAAACTATAGTATACATATACATATATTCCTTTCTAACACACACACACACACACACACACACACACACACACACACACACACACACACACACACACACACACACACACACACACACACACACACACACACACATCCCCAGGCAGCAGCCCGTAGCAGCTGTCTAACTCCCAGGTACCTATTTACTGCTCGGTAACAGGGGCATCAGGGTGAAAGAAATTCTAACCATTTGTTTCCGCCATCGCCGGGGATCGAACCCTAGGATTACGAATCCCAAGCGCTGTCCACTCAGCCACACGCCCCCGGTGTGTGTGTGTGTGTGTGTGTGTGTGTGTGTGTGTGTGTGTGTGTGTGTGTGTGTGTGTGTGTGTGTGTGTGTGTGTGTGTGTGTGTACTCACCTAATTGAGCTTGCGGGGGTTAAGCTTGATTTGATTTGATTGTTGCCGCCGAAGGCGGCTAGTTTATTGTGCACCCCATACTCATCCTGTGAGCGGTAGCGCAAAAGCATTACAGAGGGCACAAAAGGTCTTTATCAGACCTCATCTTAGATTATTTCATAAACAATTTCATCTATCCTTCACACCTTATAGTTAAAATGTCAGCTAGTTACAGAGAAAGTGCTATTTCAAGAGCTACATATTTACAGTAAGTCATCATATTGTCTCTTTGGTCCCGCTTCTCAACTGTCAATCAACTGGTGTACAGATTCCTGAGTGTGTGTGTGTGTGTGTGTGTGTGTGTGTGTGTGTGTGTGTGTGTGTGTGTGTGTGTGTGTGTGTGTGTGTGTGTGTGTGTGTGTGTGTGTACATATATATATAATCCATCACGTTTCAGCCAACCTCCAAAATAAACACAAGAAGCTTCCAAATGTTCAAATGGACAGTTAAGACAGATTTTACAAATTCCCAGAAGAGTTACGTGGTCAGGGAGCCACATAGTGCCACACCACAACATCACCGGAGATTAAAAGATGATCTATAAGAACAGGAGAACAAATGACCCCGGTGAGGGAGCTGTTCACGGCTGGCTTGTTCCCTAGAATTTCATTGGAGAACAGACAGGTGTGGAACGTGAAGCGTTTCGAGGAGCAGACATGAAGATGGGGGGGGGGAAGGGGGGGGGGGTGTTCTTGTGGGGGCTGGAGGGGGGGGGGGCGCTGGGTAGGGGGTGACGGGAAGGGAAGGAAACTATCAGTGGGGGCGGAAAGTGCCAAGCCATTACGACTATACCGCCTTTGGAAGGAGGGTCAGGATAAGGATTTGGGATGGGACGGGGGGAAAGGAATGGTGTCCAACCGTTTGGACGGTCGGGAATTGAACACCGACCCGCATGACGCGAGACCGTCACTCTACCGACCTGCCCATGTAGTTGGGTCTTGGTGTAGGGGTGAGGAGTGAGGGGTAAGGTGCAGGGGAGGCAGAAGCTGGAGATATAGATACAGATATAGAAGCAGAGGATGAAGAACTAGATTTAGATATAGAAGATATGGTGATATGTAAGGCAGGGGGAAGATGGTGATGATGTATGGTGATAGTGACACGACGAATGGTATGGTGTAGGGAAGCAAGGATGATTGGGATAGTGTAAGGTGAGAGGAGAGAAATATAGGCATGAAACAGGATGAAAGATTTTGATGGTGAAGGGACGCTTATCCCCACTCCTCCTCTAAGGAGGAGTGGGGGATAAGATAAGGATGTTGCAGGTTGGTAGGAGAGAAAAATAGGGAAGATGCAAGGTGAGAAGGGAGGAAGATTGACACGTTGCAGGGAAGGGAGATAAGAATGTTGCAATTAGAAAGGTATCTTCGCAGTATTTTTCATGCTTTGCTTATACGAACAGCGTTTAAAGCAAATGAAGTTGCAGGTATGATATCCACACTTGTGTGATATCATACCTGATATGATATCACACTTGTGTGATATCATACCAGGTATGATATCACACAAGTGTGATATCTTATCACTATCACTTGTTTTGATTGATTGTTGATTGATACCTTATCACTTGTGTGATATCATACCTGGTATGATATCACACTTGTGTGATATCATACCTGGTATGGTATCACACTTGTGTGATATCATACCTGGTATGATATCATACAAGTGTGATATCTTATCACTATCACTTGTTTTGATTGATTGTTGATTGATACCTTATCACTTGTGTGATATCATACCTGGTATGATATCACACTTGTGTGATATCATACCTGATATGATATCACACTTGTGTGATATCATACCATTCTCCGTTTCTCATCGTCTAAAGACACCACAAAGTATTGCTGTGGTGGTGGTTGAGGCGCCAAGCCATTACGACTATATAGCACTGGGAAGGGGGTCAGGATAAGGATTAGTGAAGGGGGTCAGGATAAGGATTAGTGATGGGGGTCAGGATAAGGATTAGTGATGGGCCGGTGGAAGTAAAGGAATAGTCCCCTAACCACTTGTGGACGGTCCGGGGGGATTGAACGCCGACCTGCATGCAGCGAGACCGTCGCTCTACCGTCCACCCCAAGAGAGAGATGGAGAAAAAACAGAAAGGTAAGATATAAATAGCAGCTTAATGAACTAACACGAAGTGAAATAAGAATATTTATAAGAATAGAAATAAGAATAAGAAAAAAAATACAAGTAAGGTGAATACGAAAATAGAATAAAGGTGAATACGAAAATAGAATAAAAGGTGAATACGAAAATAGAATAAAGGTGAATACGAAAATAGAATAAAAGGTGAATACGAAAATAGAATAAAAGGTGAATACGAAAATAGAATAAAGGTGAATACGAAAATAGAATAAAGGTGAATACGAAAATAGAATAAAAGGTGAATACGAAAATAGAATAAAGGTGAATACGAAAATAGAATAAAGGTGAATACGAAAATAGAATAAAGGTGAATACGAAAATAAAGAAAGTGATTAGTCTTAATGAAAGAGGAAGAGAGGTCACAGGAAAGCATGGGTGGGGGGGGGAGGGGAGAGAGAGAAGGGAGAGAGAGAGAGAGAAAGGGGGAAATGACCCCCAGGAATTGGGGGGGGGGGCGGGAGTAGTGATGATGGTGAGAACGCTCGTCTGTCTCTAGTGTGAACAATCTAGCAATAACAGCCCTTACAGCCTCCTGCCATACGGCAGTGTGACGAGGCAGGAAATATGACCTCTATCGCCTCCTGTCAGTAGGTCGGTGAATGTGGAAGCGGAAGAGAGCTCGGTAATCCAAAATGCGTGTCTCATCCTGGTAGTGAATGTAGAGCCTACAGTGGCCTACCCTGGCCTACCCTGGCCTACTGTGGCCTACTGTGGCCTACTGTGGCCAACTGTGGCCTACTCTGGCCTACCCTGGCCTACCCTGGCCTACCCTGGCCTACTGTGGCCTACTGTGGCCAACTGTGGCCTACTGTGGCCTACTGTGGCCTACCCTGGCCTACCCTGGCCTACCCTGGCCTACTTTGGCCAACTGTCGCCAACAGTGGCCTACTGTGGCCTACTGTGGCCTACTGTGGCCTACTGTGGCCTACCCTGGCCTACCCTGGCATACTGTGGCCAACTGTGGCCTACCCTGGCCTACTCTGGCCTACCGTGGCCTACCGTGGCCTACCGTGGCCTACCCTGGCCTACTCTGCCTACTGTGGCCTACTGTGGCCTACCCTGGCCTACTGTGGCCTACTGTGGCCTACCCTGGCCTACCGTGGCCTACTGTGGCCTACCCTGGCCTACAGTGGCCTACCCTGGCCTACCGTGGCCTACCCTGACCTACTGTGGCCTACCGTGGCCTACTGTGGCCTACCCTGGCCTACCGTGGCCTACCCTTGCCTACCGTGGCCTACCCTTGCCTACCGTGGCCTACCCTGGCCTACCCTGGCCTACTGTGGCCTACCCTGGCCTACCCTGGCCTACCCTGGCCTACCCTGGCCTACTGTGGCCTACTGTGGCCTACCCTGGCCTACCCTGGCCTACTGTGGCCTACTGTAGTCTTCATTGGCCTACCCTGGCCTACCCTGGCCTACCCTGGCCTACTATGGCCTACCGTGGCCTACCCTGGCCTACCCTGGCCTACCCTGGCCTACTGTGGCCTACCCTGGCCTACCCTGGCCTACTGTGGCCTACTATAGCCTTCCATGACCTACCCTGGCCTACCCTGGCCTACCCTGGCCTACTGTGGCCTACCCTGGCCTACCCTGGCCTACTGTGGCCTACCCTGGCCTACCCTGGCCTACTGTGGCCTACTGTAGCCTTCCGTGGCCTACCCTGGCCTACCCTGGCCTACTGTGGCCTACCGTGGCCTACCGTGGTCTACTGTGGCCTACTGTGGCCTACCGTGGCCTACCCTGGCCTACTGTGGCCTACCCTGGCCTACTGTGGCCTACTGTAGCTTTCCGTGGCCTACCGTGGCCTACCCTGGCCTACTGTGGCCTACCGTGGCCTACCGTGGCCTACCCTGCCTACCCTGCCTACTGTGGCCTATCGTGGCCTACCGTGGCCTACCCTGGCCTACTGTGGCCTACTGTGGCCTGCCGTGGCCTACCCTGGCCTACCTTGACCTACCCTGGCCTTCCGTGCCCTACCCGGCCTACCGTGGCCTACCCTGGCCTACCGTGGCCTACCCTGGCCTACCGTGCCCTACCCTGGCCTACCGTGGCCTACCCTGGCCTACCCTGGCCTTCCGTGCACTACCCTGGCCTACCGTGGCCTACCGTGGCCTACTGTGGCCTACTGTAGCCTTCCGTGGCCTACCCTGGCCTACCCTGGCCTACTGTGGCCTACCGTGGTCTACCGTGGTCTACTGTGGCCTACCCTGGCCTACTGTGGCCTACCCTGGCCTACCCTGGCCTACTGTGGCCTACTGTAGCCTTCCGTGGCCTACCCTGGCCTACCCTGGCCTACTGTGGCCTACCGTGGCCTACCGTGGTCTACTGTGGCCTACCGTGGCCTTCCCTGGCCTACCCTGGCCTACTGTGGCCTACCGTGGCCTACCCTGGCCTACTGTGGCCTACCCTGGCCTAACCTGGCCTACCCTGGCCTTCCGTGCCCTACCCTGGCCTACCGTGGCCTACCCTGGCCTACCGTGGCCTACTGTGGCCTACTGTAGCCTTCCGTGGCCTACCCTGGCCTACTGTGGCCTACCGTGGCCTACCGTGGTCTACTGTGGCCTACCCTGGCCTACTGTGGCCTACCCTGGCCTACCCTGGCCTACTGTGGCCTACTGTAGCCTTCCGTGGCCTACCCTGGCCTACCCTGGCCTACTGTGGCCTACCGTGGCCTACCGTGGTCTACTGTGGCCTACCGTGGCCTACCGTGGCCTACCCTGGCCTACTGTGGCCTACCGTGGCCTACCCTGGCCTACTGTGGCCTACCATGGCCTACAGTGGCCTATTGTGGCCTACTGTAGCCTTCCGTGGCCTACCCTGGTCTACCTGGCCTACTGTGGCCTACCCTGGCCTACCGTGGCCTACCCTGGCCTACTGTGGCCTACTGTGGCCTACTGTGGCCTACCGTGGCCTACCGTGGTCTACCGTGGCCTACCCTGGCCTACCCTGGCCTACTGTGGCCTATCGTGGACTACCGTGGCCTACCCTGGCCTACTGTGGCCTACTGTGGCCTGCCGTGGCCTACCCTGGCCTACTGTGGCCTACCCTGGCCTACCGTGCCCTACCCTGGCCTACCATGGCCTACCCTGGCCTACCCTGGCCTACCCTAGCCTTCCGTGCCCTACCCTGGCCTACCGTGGCCTACCGTGGCCTACTGTGGCCTACTGTAGCCTTCGTGGCCTACCCTGGCCTACCCTGGCCTACTATGGCCTACCGTGGCCTACCGTGGTCTACTGTGGCCTACCCTGGCCTACTGTGGCCTACCCTGGCGTACCCTGGCCTACTGTGGCCTACTGTAGCCTTCCGTGGCCTACCCTGGCCTACCCTGGCCTACTGTGGCCTACCGTGGCCTACCGTGGTCTACTGTGGCCTACCGTGGCCTACCCTGGCCTACCCTGGCCTACTGTGGCCTACCGTGGCCTACCCTGGCCTACTGTGGCCTACCCTGGCCTAACCTGGCCTACCCTGGCCTTCCGTGCCCTACCCTGGCCTACCGTGGCCTACCCTGGCCTACCGTGGCCTACTGTGGCCTACTGTAGCCTTCCGTGGCCTACCCTGGCCTACTGTGGCCTACCGTGGCCTACCGTGGTCTACTGTGGTCTACCCTGGCCTACTGTGGCCTACCCTGGCCTACCCTGGCCTACTGTGGCCTACTGTAGCCTTCCGTGGCCTACCCTGGCCTACCCTGGCCTACTGTGGCCTACCGTGGCCTACCGTGGTCTACTGTGGCCTACCGTGGCCTACCGTGGCCTACCCTGGCCTACTGTGGCCTACCGTGGCCTACCCTGGCCTACTGTGGCCTACCGTGGCCTACCGTGGCCTACTGTGGCCTACTGTAGCCTTCCGTGGCCTACCCTGGTCTACCCTGGCCTACTGTGGCCTACTGTGGCCTACTGTGGCGTACCGTGGCCTACCGTGGCCTACCCTGGCCTACTGTGGCCTACCGTGGCCTACCGTGGCCTACCCTGGCCTTCTGTGGCCTACTGTGGCCTACTGTGGCCTACCGTGGCCTACCCTGGCCAATCCTGGCCTACTGTGGCCTACCGTGGCCTACCGTGGCCTACTGTGGCCTACTGTGGCCTACTGTGGCCTACCGTGGCCTACCCTGGCCTACCCTGGCCTACTGTGGCCTACCGGGGCCTACCGTGGCCTACCCTGGCCTACTGTGGCCTACTGTGGCCTACCGTGGCCTACCCTGGCCTACCTTGACCTACCCTGGCCTTCCGTGCCCTACCCTGGCCTACCGTGCCCTACCCTGGCCTTCCGTGCCCTACCCTGGCCTACCGTGGCCTACCCTGGCCTACCCTGGCCTACCCTGGCCTACCCTGACTTGCCCCGGCCTACCCCGACCTACCCTGAGCTACCCTGGCCTACACATTGCGATGATGTGGGAAACAATTTGCAACTCTTATATTTATTGAATAATAATTATTAATCTAATTAATTACTTATTTTATATAATTACAATGACTATGACAATAATAATAATTACAGTAAAGTTTACTTCTCTGTTCATAATAACAATTTAGAAGTTTAAAAATATAATAATAATAATAATAATAATAATAATAATAATAATAATAATAATAATAATAATAATTATAATTATAATAATAAATAATTAACATATAATGAGAAAATCAAGATGGGCCATGACAAGGGTTCGAACCTACTCACTGGGCACTCCCAAGCTCACACTCTCTACCACTAGACCACGATAGATGCTACCAAAAGTAACACAACCTGAGATTCCACTGAATCCTCGAGGGATTTCTGAGGCCATCTTTTCATCCTAAATCATGGGTTTCACCCATGGCCCCCACTCACTCTGGCTGGGGGTATGGGATTTCTACCTCTACAATGTGTCTTTTCAAATGTACAAAGTAATCAAATTAACGTGATGAATGAATGAAAAAAATCACGTTAGACGCTGTGATATTGAGCTGATCCTTGACGGTAATGAGCTGAAGTATAAGGACATGTAACTGGGTTAGACAAATAGACATTCCCTTCTATAGATATATACCCAACCACTTGGGCTGGACGGTAGAGCGACGGTCTCGCTTCATGCAGATCGGCGTTCAATCCCCGACCGTCCAAGTGGTTGGGGCACGATTCCTTCCCCCCGTCCAATCCCTTACCCTTATCCTGACCCCTTCCCAGTGCTATATAGTCGTAATGACTTGGCGCTTTCCCTTGATAATTCCTTCCTTCCTTCCTTCTATAGATATAGATAACACAAACAACAATCATTCCCATTTTCGAGATATCAGGACACAAACTTGTTATCATACATCACTGCAAAATGGACCCAGAATGTAGACTGGGGAGATAACATATGGGTTGCAACCTTGGATATCGCTGCAACATTGGATAGGACCTGCAATGAGGCTCTGGTGTGTGCACGCTAATGCAACATCGGGTTCATGGATTTTTGTTTGTTTCAGGGGCAGGGGTATCGAATCGCTGGTTCGAATCCTCGTCACGGCCCTTGTGGATTTGTTCAGGGGTATCCTGTATTTTTTTAGGGGAGGGGAGGTACACCCAAGGAAGTACACCCCAGGGTAGTGTACCACACAGTCAGGTATTCAGACAACCCTTGATAAACATTAACTTCGACGATATCCTGAAGGTAATTCCAGAGACCTGGACGTATGTGGATGATGGCTTTACGAAACACGTGAAATATATAACGAGAAGTCACGACAGCGTAAGTCTCAAACTAATTATAACAATATAACGACCTGGGCCAAGCTTCACGAAGTTGATACGCAAGTTCTTGCGAACCTGTACATTGTTTCTCAATCTTTGGCGGTTTTGTTTACAATTATTTAACAGTTAATGAGCTCCGAAGCACCAGGAAGCTGTTTTTAACAATAACAACAGTTGATTGGCAAGTTTTCATGCTTGAAATCTGTTTAATAAATGTAACCAAAGCCGTCAAAGATTGAGGAAAGATGTACACGTTTGTAAGTACTTGCGTAACTGCTTCGTGAATCTGGCCCCAGGTTAGGTGTCAATTGCCCAAGGAAAGTTCTAAATGATGACATCCGCACGACGTAGCTAAATATACTGCTCTAGCTTGATGTTAAGGTTACATAGATAGGGTAACTTGTATAGTCTCCTGTATGTAACCTCTATCATACACACATATACACTCCAGCCTATCTTCTTAAGCATACATACACATGACACGTGGATGCTAGGCGGATATTGAGATAAATCTGTCCTCTAGAAGGAGAGAGTTCTCCTTCTCTCTCTTCTAGAGAACAGATTTGCACTCTAGATGTGTGTAGATATATATCTAGATAGATCTAGATATATGTGCACTCTAGAAGGTCTTTATAAGATGCTGGGTTGATTTCTCACTGTCGGGGACAGGACATCTGTGTAGCGTTCCGTCCCCCCAGGGCTCTTGGAGACTCGAACCCTGGACTCCCCGTGTGTGAGGCCGAAGTTTTATAGTCAGTTTTTACTGTCTAGCATTATCGACGTCCTGCCACGCCACCTGCAGGGATGCAACACACAACAGTTTGTTAGCTCCTGGGGTTAGTATATACTGTTAGAAGAAACGAGACATCAGGTGAAAGGAAATGGTGCCCAAACGTATCTGTCCCGCTGCAGGAATCGAACCCGAATTTGGTTGTGAGCCGACTGTAGCAACGACTCCCACTACACCAATGAACCCGTGCATGGGGGTGCCGCTTGTCACCTAAATACAAGTGGTGTGATGTACGACTGAGAGGACGACCACTGAGAGGACGACCACTGAGAGGACGACCACTGAGAGGACGACCACTGAGAGGACGACCACTGAGAGGACGACCACTGAGAGGACGACCACTGAGAGGACGACCACTGATAGGACGACCACTGAGTGGACGACCACTGAGAGGACGACCACTGGGAGGACGACCACTGATAGGACGACGACTGAGAGGACGACCACTGAGAGGACGACCACTGAGAGGACGACCACTGAGAGGACGACCACTGAGAGGACGACCACTGAGTGGACGACCACTGCGAGAACGACCACTGAGTGGACGACCACTGAGAGGACGACGACTGAGAGGACGACCACTGAGTGGACGACCACTGAGAGGACGACCACTGAGAGGACGACGACTGAGAGGACGACCACTGAGAGGACGACCACTGCGAGAACGACCACTGAGTGGACGACCACTGAGAGGACGACCACTGAGAGGACGACGACTGAGAGGACGACCACTGAGAGGACGACGACTGAGAGGACGACCACTGAGAGAACGACCACTGAGAGGACGACCACTGAGAGAACGACCACTAAGCACTCACCATTAAGAATCTTGTACACGAGCTTATCTTAAAACGATGAGCAAAATAGATAACCGGAGCACCAATCTAGAGAAGCACTGGAGCAAATCCAGTCGACCCAATGCCTTACATTCAGGCTCTCTAACACTACAGATGTGGCTGCTCTCTGTGTGTGTTTAAGAAAGCTCACTCAGATCATAGCTACCACTTACCTGGGCTTCCACATGTGACTTCATCACGTATAATCACGAGCCACGTGTGTGACTTCATCACGTATAACGAACAGCAGTTATGCTGCTAGGTTCATGCAATATAATTTTTTTTTAATGCACGAAAGACTGCAACGGAATCATACATTCACTCTGAGTCAAACATCTCGTAAATTTCGAACTAATAACGAAAACATATTTTCAATTACTGTGAAGTACAGAGACTGTGCGCTTTTTTTTTATATATTATCATTTTTCTACACAGACGTGGCCAGACATTTACAATGCTAACCAACATATATACATTTTCTTCTGTCCTCCATGGACAGGGTTAGAGATCTGTTAAACATATAAAATTTTCAATAAATTCAGGGATTTATTGAACTGTGCACTGCTAGCACCCAGTGATCTTGTACAATATAAAGCTTGATTGTAATCCCAGCAATGATAATATCAAAATTATTAATCAAATTATTTAATAATTTCATTAAAAATCGGTATCAATATAATTATGGTCATTACTATTTATTTATTTTATATTTTTATTTTCCCGTCACTGCATAGACGAAGTTTGTAGGCTAGATCTGTATTTTTTCTGTAGCAATGCGGGTATTTTATACAGTATTTTTATTTATTCTTATTGTAAATTATTGGCCTTTCATATATAAGATTATCTCATTATTAAATTAATTATAAAAATAAATCATTATTAAATATTACTTTAAGCATTAGAATTACTACTAATAATATTTTTATTGCAAATTTAAATTAAAACTATGTTACATTTCAATGTCTGGAAATAAAAAAAAAGTATTATTCAAGTTGTTAACATACTTTTGACTTACTTTCACATTTATATTTTCACCAGTTTATCATATTTAAAAACCGAGAATTCCTCAGCATATTAAAAGTGAATAATATTGTGAATGAGGCAGTGAAATGTATACTGTTGCAGGAAGTGTTTATGTATGATGACTTTTATCAATGTTGGCGCCGTTTTGGCTGCGAAATTCGTGAATACAATTCATGCATTTGTGTGGCTAAATTCGTGAGCTTTGCATTCATTAGTATGTTGAAATTAGTGGAGGTTGCAATTGTTTAGGATGTAAATGGGGGTGTACATTGCATGCGTTCGTGAATAATGCAGATTTTATGTGGTTAAATTTATGAGTATTGCGGATGTTTGGGTGACAAAATAAATGTGTGTTGCAGGTTTTTGGCTGACCAATTATGAGTGTTGCATGGCTTGTAACACTCATATTTTGTAAAAAAAATGAGTGTTGCTTGTGCTTGCGTGACAGAATATGAGAATTGCAGATACTGTGTGTCAAAATTAGTGTATTTTTGAGGTGTTTTCAATGCAATATTCGTGAACGATGCATTCGTTTGTGGGATGTTTTAACGACCTTTTCGTCAATTTGCTTAATATTCAGTCGACAATCGACTTGAGAATGGTCCAGGACGGACCGAAACGTCGTCGTCCCTTCACCTTCTAGTGTGTGGTCTGGTCAACATACGTCAGCCACGTTATTGTGACTCCTCGCCTGCATTCAGTCGACAAGTTACAATAACGTGGCTGAAGGACCAAGCCAGACACTAAGAGATGAGGAAACGACGACGTTTCGGTCCATCCAGGACCATTATCAAGTCCATTGTGAACTTGATAATGTCCACAATCGTCCTTTTTGCACAATGATTGAAGATTTCACAATCGATTTGATAATGGTCTGCATTGCTTAATATTGTTTAATATTTAATTGCACTTGTTTTATACTGATAACGTGCGAAAATTTTGTAGTTTTTTTGGATTTGTTAAGGAAAAGCGCATAAATATAGCATATGGCTTTGGGTTTGCGTGGTATAAGCCCATAATTAATGTATATGGCTTTGGGTTTGCGTGGGCGGAATTCACGAATACTGCAAGTGTTTGTTGGTTTACCTATGGTGACAAATGGTTTACCGATGACCATTATAATAGGGAAACTTCAGAAGGCCTAATGGCTCGTGCAAGGCAACTTCTATTTATACCCAACAAAACTCATTCACATGTGTCTAACCTACGCTTGAAACAGTCCAGTGATCTTACGTCCGTTATGTTACCCTGCAATTTGTAACACAAATCAACACCCTAAATGGTTGAAAACATTACCTGTGGCAGAAAAGGGCTTACCCATGGTAGAAAAGGGCTTACCCATGGTAGAAAAGGGCTTACCCATGGCTGGAAAAGAATACCAATGGTTACAAATGGTTTCCTTATGTCAACACATGAATTACCATCGGTAGGATATGGTTTACCAGCGACTGGAAATACTTTACGTATAAGGCATTGAAACTTAGCAGCAGGAGAATGGATGCAGCACTCCAGGGATGGAAGCCTCCAGCCCTTGGGTATTTCAGCACTAACTTACTCCTGCTGGGTAGTTATTTATACTCACCCAACACCTGACTGGCCGGCCGCGTCTGGAAGCGAAGGCTAGCAAATGTTGACAAGTGTTCCTGCTTGTCGGTTCCCTGATCACGGCGGTTGTCGGCGTTTTGGCATCTGTCGCAAGCTTCGTTTTCCGAAATGTCACGAACGTTTGCGACCAGGAGAAAATTAATCAGGTAATTTAAGGTTTTATAAGGTGAATGTTTGATAGGCGTGTCTGGAGAAGCCAGTGGAAGCCCCGCCCCTGCGGAGACGGGGAAGGAGCCAGGGCCGCCACCAACAGGATATCACTAGCAAATTTGCGTTCCTATTCTTACCTAAACCCTTAATAATGCAATATATTCATATTCGACAGTGTCCCAGAGATTAGGACGAGTGTTCTACTATAAAGAACGACGCATTGCTGAATATAGCGGAATCTTGCATGCCAATTTTCGCACATCGGCCACAGCGCCACCGCCTGAGCCGACAGGAGTCGCCGGCCGGCTTTCTGCAATCATAAAAATTCGTGTAAGAACGAGTTGTTGCACATTTAGGATTATTTAGGCAAATTCGGCCTTGTTTCATCCGAGTGTAGAGGTTGACAAGCAATCTCTAGTTAGCGTGAAAATGGAGAAAATCTGGTAGAGAGAGAGACAGATGTCGCTGTAGTCGAGCCGGCATGCGCGCGCAAGGCGACTCTAGGCGGGCGAGCGGCGGGGAGGAGAAGAGTCAGTGTGGCGAGAGGCAGCCGCGGAGTCGAGTCATGGCCGACCCGCCGCCCCCTGCCGCCCCACAACCCCGCGGGGAGGGGGCCTTGTCCCCCTTATCCGGCTCGTATCTCCTCATCGTAGTGGCCGAACCACACGTGGAGCAACACAAGGATACTATTCTCAGCAGAATCTCAAAAGGTAAGTCAGGATATTTTTACTGGGAGTTTAAAGTGGAGTGGATTACCAGGTGGGGTGAGGCCGCGCCCAATCAATGCCGCCTGCCACGTGAGGCGACCCCAGCCGGCACCCCTGGGTGATGTCAGCTGATTGTGGCACCGCGCTCACTCCCGACATCTTCATCTGGCACCCAGCAAGTTACCTGTTATCTCACCTGGACCGTGGGGAGACTCGTGCGCTCGTAGGGTGAAGCAAGATGGCGCGCGGTGGGTGCCAGGCTCGCTGGAAACCTCCTCGTGGGTGAGGAATGGGAGGAGGGGGGGCGGGGCGGTAAGTGTGCCCCCCCCCCCCCCGGCCGGTGATTTGCGATCCTGGAGGCTCTGGTGCCAGGCTCTGAAGGATGGGGGACGGGAGAGTCGTTATGGGCGGCACTGCGGTAATGCGGGGTCATGGGTGGCACTGCGTGGGTGGGTGCCAGACTCCCATGATTGCCGGGGTGACAATCAATACTGGAGTGACGCGTTGCCCGCAGTGCTGCCCCTCCCCCGTCGCCACCCACCGCCACCCACCGCCACCCACACACACATACACGATAATTTACCTTCACAATATATTCTTAACGGCCCGGTAGCGTCAAGAGATAAACGCCACTGCCCATCTCACCGGAAATGGAACAGTTGGCACACTTGCCGGGGTAGTGAGGTAGGCGTTGACCTTGAAATGCTCCCGGCTGCATTCCTGTTTCATGAACTGCCAAACCGCTTCCACTCTCCCCCAAAGAGCCTACGGCTGGAAACCCCGAGATGATTTTTCAGGAACATGCCCCACGGCTGTAGCTTACAGGGTGAATTTCCGCCACTTAACTGTCTGGCCTGACGGGGGAGTCGACCCGAGGCTGCCACAGTGATGGATCACGACGTTTCCCGAAGTGGAAGAAACTCTTGCCAACTTTCTAACTACAAACTGAATTATCCGGAGAAAACTTAAGAGTTAGAAAAATCTGAAGAGAAGAAACGTCAGCTGCTTACCCATTATTAGGGTATAAACGACAGCACACTTTAAACGGAGAATTAAATCCCATGAAGAGAGTGAGCAATCATATTAGTAACAAACCAGTGGCTGGTCACCCATAATTCGCTGACGCACAGCTGATGCATAATTCGCTGAATGCACTGAAATATTCACTCGCATGTTTCCATTCTTGTTTGTTTGCTGTTGCCACACAAGCCGTCCTTCGTTTGTCCAGACAATAATATAGAAACTAAGAAGAGGATGATTGGGGATAAGGGACAGACGAAGCCCCTGGTAGACAACTACACAGCGTAGGGACAGATAGGGATGGTGTTTCAGCTGCAGGAGGAAGTGAGGACTGGCTCTGGCTCCTGGAGGGCGCTAATTACTGAGTGTTGCCATTAACTCCTGTAGAAGGGGAACGGTGGGAAGGTCGCCTCTGGTTAAGAATGTAACCTTTACTCCTGTGATGTGGTGAGGGGGGCAGTGTGTTATCCTGCCCCTGCTGCTGTAGTAGGGATAACGATGTATTACCCTGCTCCCCCTGGCTACTGTAGTAGAGGGAAGGTGGGTGGTGAGCGGCAATATATTACCCCTGCCACTGCTGCTGTCGTAGGGATAAA
>WNGS01169498.1:32464956-32487253 GCA_020271785.1 Procambarus virginalis
CTGTTACAGTTTCCCGTCTCATAGTATAGGAAATATAGCCAACAAAATATATTATATTATCCAGCATTCCCGCTCACTCAGTATTGTATGTTTATTGTGAGCCTAAACCATTTCAGTAATACTCAGCATAATACTAAAAAAAAAAAATCCCTCTCACGGTGACATTCCATTTACAATTCTGAGAAATGTAAAATTCCATAATACTGGGTCCAAAATCAACTACATTCTCGAGATGATTCAAAACACTGCATTATTGCTGTTGGATCTAACTCGTGAAGCAATATCCGTGGAAGTAGCAATTTCCCTTGGGTCTCTGCAGCGTTTTAAAAGCAGTAAATTTAAGTCCCTCACCTTGCTTAACCTTACTAAACAAAATAAAGCAAATATTTTTCTTGAATGGGAAGCGATATCGCGCATGATAATACAATATATATAAGAAATCATAACCCACCTACTGAAACATGGCGTATTATATCCGTAGAGTTATTTTACAAAACATTATAATTCAATGAATATGTTTAACTTAAGAAAATATAATAATAATAATAATAATAATAATAATAATAATAATAATAACAATAACAATAACAATAATAATAATAATAATCCACAACTCTTGTTAGAACTATAAATATATAAATCAAACACAATTTTTAAGATGTTCATTATATTTAACAAAAAAGTTATACTCTCATTAATGAATTTCGTATCGGGCATGTAGCATTGTTGTTGACGAATATCTGGCAGCATCTTGCAAGAACTTGTTAACAAAACCCTCAATTGACCATAGTCATTATTATATATATTACGCTGCCACTTACGAAACTTATACATTTTTCCTCTATCATGGCGGCTCTGGTAACTTTTATTAAACACTTTAATAGCACCGTAGTTATTACGGAGTTGTTTATAGCAATACTAACCTTGGGTTGTGAAATTTCCATGCGCCTATGCGGTGGATATTATGTAAACAAAGCCGCTATGATAGAGTAAAGATGCATAAAAGTGGATGAATCCTGAATCCTGGATTCAGGATTCAGAATTTGCTGAATCCTGGCCAAGGCGGGTTGAAGGTTTTGTTAAAGAAGTGCTTGGAAAACATTGCCAGATATTCATCAATAACAAGTTTATACGGAGGATGTCTCGCGCATCAATACATTTATGTAACTCACGCCGTTTATTAGTCATTAGTGTTTCCTTACAATTTTCTACAGATAAATTAATATATATATATATATATATATATATATATATATATATATATATATATATATATATATATATATACATATATATATATATACATATATATATATATATATATATATATATATATATATATATATATATATATATATATATATATATATATATACACATATATATTTATCATTTAAATTGTAGTTAGTCACGAAACCTTGTGATAACAGGACTTAGACAATGCAATTCACCAACATTTGATTCTATAAGTAAATAGAAAGTATTGGCTTACCACTCTTTACAATGTGAGACAAAACCATGTGTTTTACATATTAAAAATAACTCGATTCAATAACAATTGAAGTATCGCGTAGCTTGTGCAATATCACTGCAAAATATAAAATATAAATACAAATAAAGTCATATATATAGATGTATTATATCTATATATCTGAAGGATTCCTGGTCATAAATCACCGGAGAAGTGAATTTGGGAGATCACAAACGGCTTGGCATGATAAAGATGGGATTTCGGTCTTTAGGAAATAGAAGCGAATGACGCAAGATCATCCCGAATTTGGAAGACACGTCTTGAATTAGGGGAAATGGATTCAGGGCGTGGAAAGAATTGGTCTGCAAGAGCCATCGATGGTTGAAAATGGATCAGACTTCGTAAAATTGGCCAGAATTTGAGAGAGAATGTGTTGAACTGTGAAGTTTGAAATCTTGTGGACTCTTAGAAGAGCATCGAAGAGATTCCTGGTGCTTTAACAGCTTGAATATGTGAAACAGAACGTAGCATTATTTCATTTGTATTACGGAGTGAATATAACACTCAACAAAGCTAGTTCTAGGACTGATAATTTCACCACTCAATCTGAGTTATGAAATGTTATGGTTCTACTGTAAATATTTAATCCTCGCATATTCGTGTTTCTGAATAATACCAGTATATTTGTGGTAGTAAACAAGGAGTAAATTACGTGTTGACCAGACCACACACTAGAAGGTGAAGGGACGACGACGTTTCGGTCCGTTCTGGACCATTCTCAAGTCGATTAATTGCAGTAAATTACGTGGATTGCCTCGCCACATTAGTAATCATCCCCGGGTATAATTCCGGGTTGTGTACTGTAAAGGTGTTCGCTCCTCACTGCTCCTCCTCGTCTCCCTCATATCTCACCATCAATCAAATAAGTCAAGCAGCGGAATGACAGACTGGTGGAGTGAAAGACGTATTCATTGGTCGTGATGAGTGTCTCTCAATCATCAGATTATGGTTCTTGGAGTCTTTAGACGTGGTTTCGAGGCCTCGTTCTTAGTTTCAAATCTTGTTATATGATTTTGAAGAAACTCTGGGTTTTGTGTTTAGTTGTTGCTGTTAATGGCCTTAATTACATGACCTTTGACCTAGTTTTTTTCTTTTTGGGGAGGAGGGAGCTGAATTTGGTTTCGTGAATACAGTTTTTGTGTCGCAACAATAATAATCTTAGACCTTGGGTCTCTTGAATCTAGGGGCTAAGTCTCATGGGCTTCGGTTGAATGTCTTGAAGCGTAAGGTTCTACATCTCACCATCTTTACATCACGGCTCTAACAGTTAAAGTTTATGATATTGGGCCATTAGGCATCATTGGTTTGGGGTTATTGAGCACCCATGGTCTAGTTCACTTTGCTCCATTGTTTAAAACTCTTGTGTCAAAGGGTTAAGAAAATTGTATGTTAATGAAACTCTCCTGGAGGGATGGAGTACAATACATACAATATGTAAATTTCTGATGTCGAGGCGAAATATAAGTGAAAAGATTTGTAAAATCTTTCTAATTCATTAACGTAATCAGTTACCGGAGACACGGTACACGAACCTGTTGTCAGATACTCTCCAGGCTGGCAACACTGCCTCTTGTAAACACGTCAGTCTCTATACAGTTATACACCAGCCGCACAGGCTATCACATCTAGGACACCACCACCCATGGGAGGCCGCTGCCACAGGAGGCCACCATCACTGGGAGGCCACTACCACAGGAGGCCACCATCTCCTGAAGGCGACTGTCCAAGGAAGGCCACAGGCCCCAGGACGCTACCTTGCCAAGAGTCATGCTCCTCCAGAAGACCACAGCTCTCAAGAGCCCCGCCCAAAGGTCATATAACCTCTGAGGGTCAGAGTTCTTGTAGGCCATAACCCTTTGGAAATTTTCCTTAGATATTCCAAAAATTTTCTCTACAAAATTCGCCTGACAATTGAAAGAATCCTAATGTTAATCATCGAGTAATAACATATAAGAACTTCACAGAAGAACAGGTACAGTGTCTCTTAAATGTTGTACCAGTGAAACTGGTCTCTGTGATTCAGAGCCGTTAACATGTCCCAGACGCTGGCATATTATGGTTGATCTTTCTCCCTTAATTAACCTCAGCAGTGATCCAGAGTCCGCAAGAGGGTATGTAGGACGCAGGTTCGAATCCTCGTCACGGCCCTTGTGGATTTGTTCAGGGTATGTAGAGGCTGCTGCATTACCCTGGAAGTATTCCCAGGTCATTGTCCTCCATAGAGGTCACAGACAGGGTTTTGTCACCCTGCAGGAGTAACGGTATTGATCCATATCACAGTAGTGAGGAGAGTTGTGGGAGCCTGTCTGGCTCGGCAATACATACTATCGCCACTCTTTTTCTTTGTCTTTTTCGCGGTTTATCTCGACTTTTATTTCTCAATTATTGTATTTGTTTTTGGCGTTCCTGTTTCATCCATTTGTAGCATTTTTGTCTTGCCTTATTGGTTCTAGTTTCTCCGATATTTTCTGTCTCTTCTATTGTTTCTATATCCTCTCTTATTTTCTCTCCTATAACTTCCTTTCATCTGCCTAACCCCATAACACCGTTTTGCCAAAGTTGCATCCTGGGAAGGCCTAAAGTTCCAGTTGGACAGGAAATGGGTGTCTCTGCCATCCTTCGCTATTGTGAGTGCTGGTGACTCAGTCTATATAGATCAATTTTCCAGATAAAACGCGGCCTAAAACATATTGCGTAGCAGGTCAACTGAACATTTTCTAACATTTGATATTTGTGGGTGGCGGCTCTGAAGACACGACAAGCGCTGGTGAAGCCGGGGGCGTAGAGAGCCACTTTAAATTCAATAAAGCGTCTTGTCTTCGGGGCCTTTCACACAAGACACTCATTCATTTTCTTGAAGACGCTGCCGGGCTCTTCTGCTGAAAGGCGCCCGCCGTCCTGGAGGCCTCGAGACGAGAGATAAGACAGGGTCTGTGGACAGCTCGGTAACTGTACCCAGATATTTTAGCTTTTGTCATAGTGGTGGAATTCACTTTGCTTTAAATGTGCAAGTATTGTGCATGATAGAGCTACGGGAGTGGATTCGCGGCGTTGTGCACCCAATGCACAAGGTTATGTGACTCCTGACAAGGTTCTTATACTGCTCTCGATGCAGCGAAGATAATTGTGTTTACTGTCGTCAGGAAGAGCACGATATGAGCATGGGCAGATCCTACACAAGGAAGATGTTCAGTTATCTGAGTATATATGTATTCAGCTATGTTGAGTCATGAGGAGTTTGGTGCAGCACAGAGAGAGGCTTGGCTGAGGTTTGAAGTCATTAATCTCTCTAGGGATCGGTTGACGCTACTGATCAGGTCAGTCAACCAAGTTTCAGGTCACTTTCAAATGTATTCTCTCTCATGTAGTCACTTTCAGGTCAAACGTAAAATGAAGAATGTATTCTACATTCTTTACCCATTTGAGGAACTCCACTTTCCCGAGATGGTCCAAGAGCAATTGGTCAGTTATGATTCCTGTCATTTCATTGGCTTGGACATCTGTCTTCTTAGACAAAGACCAACTCACCAGTTGCTGGGTGAGACTGGGTTCGATATTCTATACAAATAGTCCACATCCTTGAAATTCTCTTTGATTCCCCCCAAACCAAAGTCTCTAAACTCAAAGTTGAAGTTGTCTTCTGCATATCACATGTTCCCGACTTGCGTCTTACAGAATCCCAAAATCTTGTTCTCGCTATAGTCAAAGTATATGGGAACTTTGTGCAAGCGTGGATATAGCATGACTGATCCCAGGTGATAAAGTAATAACAGGAGTAAGCAGGCGATGAGGCACAATAACGTGGCTAAAGTATGTTGACCAGACCAATAGTGTTAAACTATCGCTTACTATGGTTTAAAGTAAGTATAACAGTATAACATTATATAACATTTACAGTATAACAACATTGGTGAGAGAGAAAGAGAGGTAAGTTAAGGTAAATATAAAAGAGGAAAAATCATGTTAGTGTGACTATATAGCACTTGAGCACTCTATAACAATAAATATGCGGACAAGGAGCTTGGATAGACGGAAGGGACAGTCCTCAGTCAATTAGACCTTCCAGGATAGTGCGTCGACCTGCAAGAAACGAGATCGACGCTTACGGACAAGTCATTGAGCCTGAGAGAAAAAAAAGAGTTTAACCAAAAAATAAACATTAAATTGTCTGCACGAATTAATTCCTCCTCTCTGTAAAATTTCCTTTCTTATTTCCTTGCGCCAAATTAAGCTCTTGTATCAGAATTGTTGAGGACCTGAATTACTCCTCCCATTGTCTGGCCTGGCCAGAGGACCCTCTCGGGCCGGACTCAAGGAGACGAAGGTGAGGAAAAAACTCCTCCAGCAGAGAGCAGGTTCTTATATCAGGATGCTGAGGTCAGCAGCAGGAGATGAGGCGCCCATTGCGTCGTCTGGGATAAAGATGGAAAGATAGCTGGATCAACAGCAAGAGGGAAAGATAGGTAGAAGCTGCAGCTAAATAAGGAAGCGAAATGAGAACAGAAATTAAGAAGGAAATATCGAAGAAAGTGATAAATGAGAGCAACTCACATACATGGAGAAGCCATTGGAAGGTTGATGACGTTAGCCAGAGCTGCGAATAGAAAGGAGACGATGATGAAGCCGGCAATACTCACTGTACTCGTTCTTATTATGTAACAAGCGTCCAATGTGTACACTTTTGTTGCACTTGTGTGTACGATCCTATACCACCCCGCCTGAGCTCTCGAAGCCGATGATCATTAGCCTTGAATACGTATAGTTCCATATATTTGTGTGCCCACTAAACATTACTAATAGGCTTGTATCCCGGGCCTACAAATATAGGGAAATTGCGTTGTAAGAGAGGAAGGAAGAGAATAGAGAGGAAGTATTGAAGAGAAAGTTCTAAAGGAGCAGCAAGAAGAGTTGTTGGAGAAAGATGGTGCTGAAGGAGGAAGAGAAATAAGTGGTGACGGAGTAGCAGGGGGGGAAGGAACAGAATTATGAGGGGAAATCGCCACGCCATTACGACTATATAGCACTTAGAAGCGGTCAGGATAAGGATTTGGGGTGGGACAGGGGGAAAAGGAATTGAGAAATAATTGTTGATTGTTTTTTGAAGATAATAAAGAACAAAAATTGAAGATGATCAGAAGACCTCACATGGGATCGAGCAAGATACAAGAGGCAGGAGGAGGAGGAGAAGCAGCTTTGCATGACATAACCTCCTCGACATCCCTACCCTGAGAAGACACCCACCAACATAGACCCCAAAAATGGTCTGGTATTGTTAGAGGAGTTTCTCAAGTTTAGTCACCTCACCAAGAGTGGGCGCCTCCTTGTCATCGACCTACAGAAGCTGAAGAGAATTTGAAAGAATTACAAGATGTCACGGGTCCTCCTTCTCCTCCTCCTTCTCTTCTGTTGCGTCTTAAAAGCTAAAGCTCTCTTGAGTTGCGGAGCTGCAAGAAGAGACGAAGAATCTTTTCTCACTCGTTTATGGTGCAGCTATTGCGAATAATAATAGTAACAATAAATATTGTGTTGATAAATATTATTATAGAAATTTAAATTATAGCAAATTACAATGAGCATCCTAATGGGGAGAACTATTTTTGGCAGTTGATGTGTGTGTGTGTGTGTGTGTGTGTGTGTGTGTGTGTGTGTGTGTGTGTGTGTGTGTGTGTGTGTGTGTGTGTGTGTTGAAGGGAATGTCTGCTGTGACTGTATGACTATAGATAAATTACATGTCTGCATGTTGAGAAAGAGAGAGAGACTCAGGCCCCTCTAACTACGAGGCCATTTAGTGACAGTAAAAGGCATGAACTGACCCCGTTAGACATTAATTTGCAATAAATGACAACAGTCCGACACGAACCTGATCACGTTCCTAGCGGCAGTCACTGTCAGGTTACGTTGCTAATGATAAGTTAGCTAAAAATGTAATTGGATGATTACAGGATAGTTGGCAACAGGTTACAAGGCACCAGGATGGCTGGCAACCTATTACCTGGCACCAGATTGTCAAACGTAGTGACACACAAACACTGACTTGCAAACATTTACCCCCCCTCTCTTATATAACTCAGGCTGACTTCCAAGTAATGAGCTTTTGGGAAAACAAAAGAGACGTCACTTGGAAAATGAACCTGTGCACACACAAGACTCGCACGCACACCCAATGAGGGAGAGAGAGAGAGAGAGAGAGAGAGAGAGAGAGAGAGAGAGGGGAGGGGCAGAGCATACGATAATCAGGATTTCATGAAACTCTGTCTCAATGCACACTACCCGCTCTTGACTAGACTGCCTCACTGTTGGATACATATAAAGACTCTAGCTACTATGAAAGGTCTATTCCCTCACTTGCGTCAGTATGCAAATCCTGAATAAAAAAATTGAGCTCAGAAGGCATTGCAGAGTTAATAATTGAAACAAGTCTCTCTTGCAAATTGGAGGATAGATAATGTGGTAAAGGATAGGTAATGTCGTGCACTGAATGATAGGTAATGTGGTGTATTGATTGATAGGTAATACATATAGTGAAGGATGAGTAATGTAATACAGTGAAATATATGTAATATATTGAAATATATGTAATATAGTGAAATATATGTCATATACTGAAGGATATGTAAGGTAGTGAAGGATATGAAATGTAGTAAAAAAAATGTGATGCTATGCAAGAAGGAGATAAATACTGTTTTTACAGTAAAACATTACATACGCATGTTTCCTTTGTATTTAATTATTATTAAATGTTGTAATTTTGTTTCGAATGAAAAGTTAAGATATGCTTTTTCCACAGGGTTCCTTTCTTGGGATGAAGAGAAGGCGCACGTGGACATCCACAAGGAACTCGCCACTATTGCTGAACTTAACTTGGAAGGAGAAGAACAGAAGGGAGGTGAGTTATGCTGAAATTTTGAAAAGTATTGTAAACATTTTAAGTATTTAGCTATTTGCATAGATTATATTAACTTATTGTGCCATATGTTTATTACAGTTATTTGCTATTCATACATATATAGTTCAGTAAGCACAGCAGATTTGTCGCCTACAGCCAAATGCATTCCTTTATATTTTGTACTGTCATCCAAGAGAAACCAATTTCAACTTCATCAATTTTTAAGGAACCCAAATTAATATTTCATTCTGTTTCAACAGGAGAACGGCTAATCCAATATGCCACCGAGAATCTGGTTGCAGAAGTGTTGATCCACCCCCAGGTCAACACCCTGCAACAGTGCCTCAAGAACCTCCTCTCCTCTTTCACCAAACACAGACACATCATCCACGCCGGATATGCCTTTGCAGGCTCTGGCTCTTGGATGCTACAGGTGTGTACATACGTTGGTCTGATATTGAAATTTTATGTACGTTTCTTCACTTTTTCAAGATTTGTTGCCCCCTCCCCCCAGCAGATTCATTTTAGGGTCTCGGCTAGCAGACTCGTTCAGGAGAGATGAATGTACACAGCGTAAGAAATATTATTGAGTTTTGTAATGACTCTAGTGGATTATATAATTTTACAATTATATAGCATCATTTTTCAATTATATAGCATCATTTTTCAATGATGTAGCATCATTTTCAATGATATAGCATCATTTTCAATTATATAGCATAATTTTCAATGATACAGCTTAATTTTTCAATTATATAGAATAATTTTTCAATTATATAGCATAATTTTTCAATTATATAGCAAAATTTTGCAATTATGTAGCATACTTTTACAATTATATAGCACAATTTTACAATTATATAGCACAATTTTACAATTATATAGCACAATTTTACAATTATATAGCAAAAATTTACAATTATATTGCATAGATTTTCAATTATATAACATAATTTGGTCTGGATCTGCTCTCACTGTCCATGAATTTTGTCCTGGGTTTAAAATTAAGTTATAGTATTCATTACATTTAACAAAACTGGTCTCAGTATTATTTATTTAAACAATTGCTTTATATGCAATAGTTTATATGCAATAGATTTGTAAATTCAACAATGATATTTCACATTTTTAAAGGTTTCAAAAATATTAATAAATTCTTAATATTTTTAAGCCAAAAAAGTTTGTCTGATATAGGATTTTGCCTATAGATTAATTGACAAAGATTATTGGGAAGATGGGACACTATGAGCATAGCTCTTCCAGTAACTACACTTTGGTAATTACATGCACATACTGTAACTACACTGAGGTAATTATACACACACACACACACACACACACACACACACACACACACACACACACACACACACACACACACACACATATGTTTGTATGTCGACAACTTCCTGACATTTTGGTTGTGGAAGGCTATTAGGTATTGTGACAACTTCCCTGGAATTTTTAGTGTAATAGTTTTCCTATTAGAAATGTTCTCATAATTTTCCCTTCAGTCTGAAAGCTGTCTGCCTTTTGTTCCTTTCTTTGAACAGTTCATTCACATTTCCAGAAGATGCAAAATTCTCCGTAAATGATAGCTGTAAATTTCCAAGATGGCTTCAGAGTTGACAGTCCTTATGTCTGATTTATTCAGAGTGAATATATGGTCATTCCTGGTAAATTTATCACTAGCCCTCATTCTCATGTTTTCATTAACATGTTGGCCTAGAAACTTTATCCTTGTTGCCTTTATCAGTTTATCTCTCTATGTATATGTGCACCCATGAAGTCTACTGCTTTTCCAGTCTATTTTGCTGTGGGTGAATTCTCCCTTGATGAGAATGAGTTAAAATTCATTCCTCCTTGAAAAAGATTCAGCCTTTCTATGATAGTTACAGTTGTTCCATTGTTTCTGTCAAACTTTCGTTGTCTACAATTTTGTACTTTTTTTTATCTTTACTACTGTTATCCTGGATCCCTCCTATTGTAGTAGTGACTGCTATATAGTCATGGAAACCTTCAAAATCTTTAGTTACCATCACAAATCTCCTATCATTCCAGATAATAGGAACACACATACATAAATACATGCATAGTTAGATTTGGAGAAGTGTGTCTGTGTATGCATACAAAGAGCAAGTGAGAGCAAGTGTACACTCAAAAGCATTTTAAAAGTTTCTGAATACATTTTGCATCATCAGTCATTCAACAAAATCCCGCTCTTGACTGATAAATATAAACTCATCACAATCCTTGATATCTCGCACAAACAACACACGAAAAGCTTTACCATGGTTAGCCATATCGAGGCACATCTATCACAAAGGTCACCATCTCGGCCCGTCTTGCAGGATGGGACATTCTCAGTGGCAGACCTCATCGCAGCCTTCAGTGAATATGAGGTCCAGCGGGTCCTACATGCCTACGAGAACTGCATTACTATTGACATTCACTGTGCTTCTGAAGGCCATTGGTCAACACATTTCCTAGCCAAGGAATCATTTAGGTATGTGTTTTCAGCTCTGGTAATGTATTAAGATTATTGCATTTATTTATTGATAGTACTTTGCTTATTAATTAATATATAATTTATAGATTTATTTATACATTAAAAACACTTTGTGTAGCTCAAGACATGTTTATTCAACTTATCTGCATTCTCACAGACTTTTTCAGGAGTAATAATAAACAAATTGACTGCTCATTATGTATCCCATTTCAGGGCCAGGTGCAATGTTACAGTAACTGAAAAATCTACTTGTTTAATCAGTTGGATTCTGGTGGATATTCAAATTGATTTCCAACCTTTTAATATCATTAATTTCTTTTAATGTATATAAACAATTTTACTCTCCCCAGGCTCATCTAAATACATTATTTATCCTCCATGTTCTTCAATAATATTTGTTCTCCCTTGATCTAAAACCCTAAAATCGCCTAAATGCATTTTAACTCATCTACTACAAGGAATACAACCATCACATTCAAAACTTTGAATCTCCTTATTGCCTTATAATTAACTACAGTATATCTAAAGGTTCAAGAAGTAACTTATCCTACTCTGTTACTAGCTACAGTCCCATACACAAAGAAATGTTAGTGACAACTTTGCTATTGGGGAGAGAGATTCTCGTAGTTAGTGATGTCATAGTGTGTACGCCTGACGCTTGCAGTTAGTTGGAAGTGATTAGGTGCCAACTGAACTACCATGTAACTTTGTACTTGACTCTGGGCATGAGTGTAAGTCGAACAGTGATTGTATATTATTGTTGCTGAGCCCCTGAAGAAGTTGGTGGCCTTGATGGGATGCTGAGCAAACATGTTCTGAACATAAAAAAAAGTGTTTTTATTTCAATAATGTCCACACTCGTCAATGTGGTTTTAACATTTATTTATTTAATAGTTAGCATTATTGCTGTCATACTATTATTATCACCATTATTATTATTATTATTATTATTATTATTATTATTATTATTATTATGATAATTATTATTATTATTATTATTATTTTTATTAATAATAGTAATATTATTATTATGTTCATGATTGTAATTATTATTATTATTAAAATTAGTAAAAATATGAATAGTCTGCTAATTTTATTATTATTATTATTATTATTATTATTATTACATTAATTATCAACACGTAATTGCATTATATTTTCTTAATCAGTTAATGTAGCAACATGTAAAGTCATACACTTGATCTGAAGTAAAAGTCTAGTAAATATTATCGTAACATTACTTATTCCAGATCTGAAGAATTTGTAATCTTAGTAGGTCAATAATTTCAAATAAGTTGTTGTTTACAGTCATATATAATTAGTAATATACTTTCATAAGTTAATATATCATAATATTAATTGAAAATTGACTGACTCTCTGCTTTGCACTTGATTTACTTTAATAATCTTATTAAGAATGCACAAAAATATAAATATGCAAGTGCACAGGGCTTCATGAATTTAGTGTATATATCACTACACAACAATCAGATTAGGGAAGCGCCAGTATGTTTTGGACAGAAGGAGGTCCTAATTGAGGTCCTCCAGAGAAATCTGTTTTCCTTTCGGTCAACAGATGGTACCACTGCTATTTGTTGTTTGAATGGCTTCTCAGCATATCATATGATTAGGGCTACCTCCAGATATATTATTTAAATGATGAATTTGTGTTTTTGTGCACATGCCTTCTAGTCTATCACATTAGTGCAGTCGGGGTCATTCTCAACTCACAATCTGGAATTCCGGGTTCGAATCCCAGGCGGGTCACAAATTGTTGGGTGCATTTCCTAGCACCTAATGCAACTGTTTACCTAGTAATACATAGAAATTTCGAGGAATTATTCAATTTCATGTGGGAGTGCATCGTTAGGGATGCCAGTAATTTGACCTGAGAAGGAGGGTGGCTCGATATAAGCTTTACATACATATACACACTCTGGCTGAATATCCCCTGACACACTGAATTATTATTACGATTAAAACAGTATTATGATTATGAAAGAAATGTCTCGTTTAACAATGACAGTGAATATGAAAGAATATAAGAGACAGTGGTAGTATTGTCTCAAGAAAATTTCATATTGCTTATATTTTGCTCTATTTAGAGAGATGTGATGAATGTGTGACCGACACTTCCAATTATTTTACTAGAGAAATAAGATATTTTTCAAATATCTATAAATTCAAATAATTACTACACTTATATATCTAGATATTAAAAGTTAAATTATATTATATATCACTATTAATAAAAGTTGCACATAAAGCCTGAGTACATTTCAAGAGTGTTTAGCTAGAGAAACTTCATTTTGCAACAGGTAAAGGGATTAAGTTTCGTTGATAAATTATTTAGCAATATTGATAAACATGAATATCAAATATCCTGTCTATGACTGGTATTAAAGAGAAGTGAAAATACATTTTGTATTCTCTTCCCAGCATGATAAGACCATTAACCACAAAATAAATATTGAAAATAAAAATAACAGGTTTGCCAATAATATCAGATTTCATCCAAATATTTTACAAAAACATGTCAAAAACATATTGGCGTTTCCCAAAATGGTTATCTATAATAAATTACACTGCAAGATGGATGACAATTCAAACATATCAGTTGTTCACATGGTAGCTAGATATAATAGGCTGCTGTGAAGTTTTGAGTGAGTGGTTTGAAAAGAAGCAATTTAAGTAGTTCAGCAAAAATTTATTTTTGCAATGAAATTATTCGTTTTATAGACAAATTCATATAGAATTTACTTTAAAATAAGACTCCAATATATTAGGTATTTTAATTATATTATCAGAATTTTTTATATTTGCAAGCTTCAAAACATAATGTACTGATAAATTATCAGTGCATTATTATTATTACATTATTATTAGTAGTAGTAGGGAAAGTAACAGAAAATAATTAACAATTTCTTACTAATTATTCACAAATCTATTTAGAAATTCTAAGACGATAATTTATATTGCAGCAAACTATGTCGTGTGACAGTGAACCCGGATGACAAGATTGAGATCACCCCCGGCATCTCAACTTTCGTTCACTACCTGTCACAGTTCCTCAGTAGCATACCCATTGAAGACCTACTCGAGCCCTCTGACATCGTGGGCAACATAAGATTCTCTCGCCCCACTCTCTACGTGTTTCCTGGTGGTCAAGGTGACTCCGCTCTCTTCGGCGTCAACGGTTTTAACATGCTTGTGGATGGTGGATATAACTACAAGGCATGTTTCTGGGATTTCACACGCCATCTTGATCGTCTCGATGCAGTCTTGATTACGAGACTTAACAGCTCTAATCTAATGGGCATCACTAATGTTATTCGTAGAAAAGCACTAAGTTCAGTGTATCCACAGATCGGACATACGTTTTGTAATGTTGCTGGTTCTTTAAAGTCCCCTGATGGTGACAAAGACAGAGACCCACTACTTATTAATGTTTGGGACGAAGGACACTTATTACGAGAAAATTTGAGACAAATTAGTTTAAAACCTCATTTGTGTTTCCGTGACAATGCCATGGAACCAATTAATTTATATCATAAGGTAGGGCATGGAAAACTTGATATGTATGTGATAAATCCTTCTAGAGATAGTAAAGAAGTGCGTGAGTTCATGCAAAGGTGGAACAATGAAGTGATTGCGTCTGACATGGGTTTTACCTCATACAAAATTGGTGATAGAGTTTTTCCTTGTCCACTAACAAATCTCACTTCTATATGTGCACTATTGATATGGCAACCAAATGACCCAAATGACACAATTACTAGAATTCTTTTCCCTGGAAGCACTCCCCAACACAAAATATTCGAAGGCCTTGAAAGGTTGCGGAATTTAGAATATCTCAAGTATCCAACATGCTCTGCAAAGTCCATTAAAGCAGCAGCAGAGGAACGCAAAAGCACAAAGACAATGGAGAAGTTATTAGCAGATACTAAACCAACGAAAACTGTAAGTCCATCCCCGCCAACGCATAGACTAAGACGGGAAAGAGTTGATCGATCTATCAGTCGAGAAGAAAGAAGAAGGTTGAAGATTGAAAGATCAGAATATCAAGATAAAAAAATTATTGAGTCCAAAAAGGAAAGAAAAATTGAACGGAAGATTGAAAAGAAAACCATTAAACGAGATACAAAGAAAGAGAAGATCGAAGATCGTAAGGAAGAGAAAGTTACATCTGAACTTGAAGAAACCAAGGAGAAGATAAATGGCCATGACATTACCATTGATTCTTTAGAAACTACCGAAGACAAACAAATAATTTCAGAAGTCACTGAAACCAAAGAAGATCTTAGAATAGCAGAAGATGTTACAGACACAACAGTTACCAAAGAGTCTCCTAGACTAGATACTAAGATAACTGAGCCTACAATAGAGCCAGAAAAGTATATAGAACAAAAAGAAGTACCTAAACCAATAGAAACTAAAGCAATTGACTTAGAAACGAGAATAGAAGCAATAGAAGCTGAAATTAGAGACCTACCGGAGATTGAACCGTTAGACGTTAAGGAAGCATCTTTGGTTTCCGCTGAATCTGGTGTTGTGACTGGTGAAGAGAGAGAATCCTCTCTTGAAATTGAACAGACTAAATATATTAAGGAAAAACCAAAGCCAAAACTAAAGAAAGTTAAAGAATCTGGTGCCCCTGACAGACCGAAAAAATACAGAAAGCCTAAGGTTGAATCACGCATAGATACAGGTGACAGGAGAACAAGAATTGAAGAAAGAACACAACGTATTGAAAGAAAAGTCAAAGACAGAAAAAGCCTTGAAAGAAAAGAAAGAAGAGAACGCAAACTAGAAGCTGATGAAAAGAAAGAAGTTGAACCTTCTGATAAGAAACCAGAGGTAAAGGAAAGAAAAATCAGAAGAATAAAGAAGCCTGTTGATGAAGCTGGTACTCCCAAAAAATCTGTCACTCCTGAAGCAAAAAGACGTCTTAAGAAAGTTACTGCACCAGAGAAGGAGGAGAAGGTGAATGGTGAAGTTAGACAACTCAAACCTGCAGTTCCTAAAGCACCACGTGCTGAAAGAAAAATGGTCTCTAAGACTACTCCAACCACTCCTCGGGAGGTCACACACAAGAAACTAGTTGATGACAAAAACAGAGCGGCAAAGGCTGCTGAAGCAGCTAAGAAGGAATTGAAACCAAAGCCATCAGTACCAAGACCTGCAGTCAAGCAGGCTGCACCTGGTAGAGCTCTGAAATCAAAAAAGATAGAGAAACCTCCTGTACCCAAGCCAGATGGACCAATGAAAAAGATCATTACTGGCGCAGCTGTGAAAGCTGGAGTTATGGCCGCAGCAGTGTCAGGCGTTGCTGTGGTGGAAGCCGCTGCTGATCGTGAAGATGTTGAAGAAATTGTTGCACCTTTGAAAGAGGCTGACCTAATGCTTGTTCCAGATCAAGATGAAGAGGACCGCATCTCTGACATTGCCAACATTCCAGGAGTACAAGAAATCAAGTTAGATGAAGATACATTTGAAATTATTGATAAACATCATCTTGAAGAGGAAGAGAAAGATTCTCTTATTCTGCATGAAGAAGGAGTTGTTGAACATGTTGAAAAAGAAGATGTAATTGAAGAAGTTGAAGAACACTTAGAAGTTGAAAAGGACATTGAAGAAGAGGAGGAAGAGGAAGAAGAAGAAGAAGAAGAGGAAGAAGAGGAAGAGGAGGAGGAAGAAGAAGAAGAGATAGAGGAGAGGGAAGCAGAAGAAGATATTGAAAAGATAGGAAAAATTAAAGAAGAAATTAAAGTTGATGAAGAGGAGGAAGTCCTTGAAGATGAAGAGAAAGTAAGCATTGAAGAAAAAGAGGATGGGGCCGAAAAGATGAAAAAAGAAGAAGAAATTTATCATCTGGAAGAAAGAGATCAAGACATTGCAAAACTAGAAGAAAAACATGAAGCAGAAGATATTTATGATAAAATTGAGACAGAAGATAGAGATGCATATGCTACTTTACCCAGCAGTGCAAAACTCACAGAATATAAAGAAAAATATGAAGAAAAACCAATCCGTGGATTATTCACTGGATTTGCCATTCCTGCTGCTGAAACTAAGGAGAAGCCTATCCAAAAGAACCTAGCCCAAAGGCCAAGGAAGATATAATGATTCCAACATCACTCCCAGAAGCTATATTCAAACCTTCTGCTCCACCAATTCATCCAAGAGAGATAATAAAGACACCAGATGAAGTGGATGATCTTCCAATTCATGAGGAGGTAGAATCGAGTGAACATGATATCTATGATAAGGATATTGAGGAAGATCTTGATGTAGGCTCACCTATGATAGAAGTTAAGGGAGAATTACTGATCAGAGAAGAAATAATGGCTGAAAAGTATGAAAAAGAGATTGCAAAAGAAATTTCAAAAGAAAGTGAAGTTGAAGAAGAGCTTGAGAAAGATGAAATATCAAAGGAGGAAAAGCCCTCAAAGTCATTAGATGAATTTGAGGCAAAATATGCAGAATTCAAAGCTACTGCTGAGACTGAAGTAATTAGAAAAGGTGAGATAATTACTGAAACTACTGAAATTGCCAAGAAATTAGACAAAGCTGAGCTTTTAAAAGACATTGCTCAAACCCTAGGAGTTACAGAAGAACCAATTAAGGTAATGCCTCCAGCGCCTATTCCTTGTGAAATGGAGGAGGTTCAAGAGTTGCCTGTTGTGAAAGATGAGAAACCAATGAAAGTGATTACAGCATATGAAGAACTTGAACTTGAAAAGGTTCCTGAAAAAGAAAAGAGGGACAAAGAAGAAAAAGAAATTGATGAACTAGAATTCGAAGACAAGGAAGTGGTCGAGGTCAGAGAGAAGGAGATTACTGAAATGATGGAAAAAGATCAGATTTATAAAGCAGAAACAATTGAGACAACAGTACTGGAGCAAAAGGAAGTTGTGGAAGAAACTGTAATTGAGGAGACTGTCGAAACAATTGATTCTGAAATTGAAGCAAAGATAACTACAGACAAATTTGTTGAGGAGGAAAAAATTATTACAAAAGAGGAAGTAACAAAGGAAGAAAAGGAAATTGTCGAAAAAGAAGTGAAGCATGAAGAAATAATTACAGAGAAAAGAGAAATTGTTGAAAGTTGAAAAGAAGAAGAAACTAAGTTACAAGAAAAAATCAAAGAAATAGAGGAGGTTTCTGAAAAAATTTCATTAGAAGAAATTCTCGAAAAAGATATTGTTAAGAAGAAGAAGAAACAAAACTTCAAGATGTTAAGCGAACTGAAATGATTCATGAAATTGAAGAGAGAATACGGTTAGGATGGACAAGAGAGGAAATTATTGAATATATTGAAATACAGGAAAGAAGTAGAGGAAAGATATTAGGATGGGCAAGGGAGGAAATTATTGAATATATTGACATTCAAGAAAGAAGGAGAGAGAAAGTTACCGAAGAAGAAAGGGAAATTGTTGAAAAAGAAGTAATAAAAGATGAGAAAGTTTTAAAAGAAGAGAAAAAGTAGATTGTCAAGAAAGAAGAAAAGGTAGAAGAAGAAGTTAAAGAAATTTCAGAAGAAATTTCAGAAAAAGAAGTGCCTGAAAAAGTGTTGTTAAAGAAGAAATACAATTTGAAGATGTCAAACGAACTGAAATCATTAATGAAATTGAAGAAAGATTGCGATCAGGATATACAAGGGAGGAAATAATTGAATACATTGAAATACAAGAAAGAAAAAGAGGAAAGATATTAGGATGGGCAAGAGAGGAAATAATTGAATATATTGACACTTATGAAAGAAGGAGAGAAAGAATTGAAGATGAAATTAAAGAAGAAGAAAAGGAAATTATTGAAAAGAAGAAGTTAAAGAAATTTCAGAAGAAATTTCAGAAAAAGAAGTGCCTGAAAAAGATGTTGTTAAAGAAGAAATACAATTTGAAGATGTCAAACGAACTCAAATCATTAATGAAATTGAAGAAAGATTGCGATCAGGATATACAAGGGAGGAAATAATCGAATACATTGAATACAAGAAAGAAAAAGAGGAAAAAGGAAAGATTAGGATGGGCAAGAGAGGAAATAATTGAAATATTGACACCTATGAAAGGAGAGAAAGAATTGAAGATGAAATTAAAGAAGAAGAAAAGAAGATTATTGAAGAAGAAGAAACCAAAGAAGAAAAAGAAATTGTTGCAGTAGAGTTAAAAAAGAAGGAAGAAATTCCATGTGTAGAAAAGAAGGTGATTGTAGTAGAAGTTGCCAAAAAGGAAGAACCAAGAGACCTAGAGGTAATGGAGGAAGCAGTGGTTATAAAAGCAGAAAAGGAGGTAAAGGTTCCGAAAGACGAAGAGCTAAAGGAAGTCAAAGAAGTTACCAAAGTACAAGAAATTGTTGAAGAAATCCCTAAAAAGGAAGTTCTTAAAAAAATTCATGTTGAAGATATAAAACAGAATGAACTAATTCAGGAAATTGAAGAAAGAAAGATACAGTTGGTTGGATACGGAAGAAATTATTGAATATATTGAAATACAAGAGAGCAGAAGAGGGAAGATATTAGGATGGGCAAGAGAGGAAATTATTGAATATATTGAAATACAAGAAAGAAGAATAAGAGAGAAGGTTGAAGTGAATGAAGATACAGAAGAAAAGAAAATTTATGAAAAAGAAGCAAAGAAAGTTGAAGTTACAGAAGAAGAAGAGAAAATTGCATTTATTACAGAAGAAAAAGAATCTCTTGAAAAAGAGGTGAAAGAAGAAGCCGAAGTAACACTGGGTGAAAAAGTAGTAAAGAAGTTACCAGAAATACCTAAAGAAGAGGAACTTTTTGAAATTTCAGAAAAAGAAGTAAAGAAAGTAGAATCTCCAAAAGAAAAAAAGGATTTAGTCATGCTCCCTAAAGAAGTAAAAGAAATTCCCAAAGAAGTTGCACCTGAAGCTATTGCTAAAGAGGAAAAAATACCAACAGAAGAAATCCCAAAAGAAAAAGAAGTAATTAAGGATCTTGTGACAGAGGAGATAAAAGGAAAGAAGGTGCTAATACAGGATGTCAGTAAGACATTAGTCACAGAAACAGAAACAATCATAAGACAAAGAGAAATCATAGAGGAAATTGAAGAAAGAATACGAATTGGCTGGACAGTTGAAGAAATAATTGAATACATTGAAATACAAGAGACAAGAAGAGGAAAGATACTAGGGTGGACAAGAGAAGAAATTATTGAGTATGTTGAAACTCAAGAAAGGAGAATACAAGATAAAATTGAAGCTGAAATTACAGAAGAACTTCCTGACAAAGACATTCTTAAAGAAGAAAAAGTACCAACAGAAGTCATTGTCAAAGAAAAGGAAGTTCCTGACAAAGACATTCTCAAAGAAGAAAAAGTACCAACAGAAGTCATTGTCAAAGAAAAAGAAGTTCCTGACAAAGACATTCTCAAAGAAGAAAAAGTACCAACAGAAGTCATTGTCAAAGAAAAGGAAGTTCCTGACAAAGACATTCTCAAAGAAGAAAAAGTACCAGAAGAAGTAATTGTCAAAGAAAGGGAAGTTCCTGACAAAGACATTCTTAAAGAAGAAATAGTACCAGAAGAAGTCATCACCAAAGAAAAGAAGTTCCTGACAAAGACATCTCAAAGAAGAAAAAGTACCAACAGAAGTCATTGTCAAAGAAAAGGAAGTTCCTGACAAAGACATTCTCAAGAAGAAAAAGTACCAGAAGAAGTCATTGTCAAAGAAAAGGAAGTTCCTGACAAAGACATTCTTAAAGAAGAAAAAGTACCAGAAGAAGTCATCACCAAAGAAAAGGAAGTTCCTGACAAAGACATTCTCAAAGAAGAAAAAGTACCAACAGAAGTCATTGTCAAAGAAAAAGAAGTTCCTGACAAAGACATTCTCAAAGAAGAAAAAGTACTAGAAGAAGTCATTGTCAAAGAAAAAGAAGTTCCTGACAAAGACATTCTTAAAGAAGAAAAAGTACCAGAAGAAGTCATTGTCAAAGAAAAAGAAGTTCCTGACAAAGACATTCTTAAAGAAGAAAAAGTACCAACAGAAGTCATTGCAAAGAAAAAGAAGTTCTGACAAAGACATTTTTAAGAAGAAAAAAGAACCAGCAGAAGCATCACCAAAGAAAAAGAAGTTCCCGACAAGGACATTCTTGAAGAAGTAAAACTGCCAACAGATGTCATTGCAAAAGAAAAGGAAGTAAGACACGAAATTGTTCCTGTTGAGTTAAAAGAACTAAGGAGGAAATAGAAGATGTCAGGAAGACGATGGTCACAGAAACAGAGACAACAGTAAAGCGAAGAGAAATCATTGAAGAAATTGAAGAGAGAATTAGATTACGCTGGACAGTCAGAGGAAATAATTGAATACATGAAATTCAAGAGGCAAGAAGAGGAAAGATACTTGGCTGGACAAGGGAGGAAATTATTGAGTATATTGAAACTCAAGAAAAACAACGAGAAAGAGTTGAAGCGGAAGCTGAGGAAGAAAGTGAAGCTGAGACAGAATTAAAGAAAGTAGATGTAATTCTACTGAAAGAGGCAGAAATTCACAAAGAAGTGAAGGCACCTGAGGTTACCTAGAACAAAAAGAACCAGAGAAGATTGTAGTTGATGAAATAAAGGCAAAAAAAGCAGATGAAGTCACAGAAGAAAAAGAACCTATTGACACAGAATCAAGAAAGATGAGAAACTCCCAGAAGAAAAGATTTTGGAAAAAGAAGCAAAGAAAGTTGAAGTTTCCCAGAAGAAGAAAAGAGGTAGATGAGCTTCCAAAGGAAGAAAAAGAAATTATTGAAGAAATTAAGCAAAAAGAAGTACCTGACATTGTTATTGTTAAAGAAGAAAAGGTACCAACAGAAGTCATCACTAAAGAAAAAGTTCCTGAACAAGAAATTGTTACAGAAGAAAAATTACCAACAGAGGTCATCACAAAAGAAAAGGAAGTTCCTGACAAAGACATTCTTAAAGAACAAAAAGTACCAACAGAAATCATTGTCAAAGAAAAAGAAGTTCCTGACAAAGACACATTCTAAAAGAAGAAAAAGTACCAGAAGAAGTCATTGAAAAAGAAAAGGAAGTTCCTGACAAAGACATTCTTAAAGAAGAAAAAGTACCAGAAGAAGTCATTGTCAAAGAAAAGGAAGTTCCTGACAAAGACATTGTTAAAGAAGAAAAAGTACCAGAAGAAGTTATCACAAAGAAAGGAAGTTCCTGACAAAGACATTCTTAAAGAAGAGAAAAAGTACCAGAAGAAGTCATTGTCAAAGAAAAGAAAGTTCCTGACAAAGACATCTTAAAGAAGGAAAAAGTACCAGAAGAAGTTATCACCAAGAAAAGGAAGTTCCTGACAAAGACATTCTTAAAGAAGAAAAAGTACCAGAAGAAGTCATTGTCAAAGAAAAGGA
>WNGS01169498.1:32498644-32511640 GCA_020271785.1 Procambarus virginalis
ACACACACACACACACACACCCACACACACACACACACACACACACACACACACACACCTTCAATTTGTTAAGTTCTTTAATGTTCAAGAAGTTCTGTTAATGTTTCTTTCTTATGGAAAGAATTCAATATTTAGATTACCTTAGCTCGCGTTCTTGAAAAGTTACAATCCTCCTCATCATTCCCAAATCCGAGACCCAAGGAAATTTTGAACCTCCAGAATTAACTCTCTTGGATATTTAGATTCATCGGAATGATAAAACTCATCTTATGGATAGCTATATATGTCTATCCCTCCTTCCACATGCCGCTGCCTTAGAAACGCTAACAATTTTCCACAACTGAGTCCTTAAATCCTCGTCAGTCTTACAGCTCCTCAGGTCAATTGGATTGTCTGACGGCTCGAAGGAGATAGATGGCTGAATGGAGGATGGATGAGAGATGGATTATACCCCTCACAGGTGTTTCTTAACGGGTCTCTGAAGGTGATAAAAACGTCGAAGGACACATTAAGGTCTCATGCCAGTACTCCCGAGAGTAATAACGTGACTCCAGGATTTTAAGGGACAAGACAGATTGCTTCGACGTGTGCGTGATTATGACAGGTGATTATGTCATAATCACCTGTCATAATCAGCGTCATATAAGACGCTGATTATGACATTATATTGATATATGAAAATAGTGCTGGTATAGGACATCGATGTGACATGAGAAAGTTGTTGATTATCTCAGAGGAAATCCGGACAAATGACGTTAGTAAGCCAATAAATCCGCGTTCAAAAGAGTGAATCTAACGTTAGTTAAACGTAACATTAGCATGTGTTTGTCCCGTGCGTATATTGAATGTTGTGGTGCAGTGGTGACGTCACATATTACGGCTTCACATTCCTTCGTTATCTGAGAGCTTCGTTGTTCTGATTATGATATCTAAAATATCTTCCTCCTTCGGATACGAAGATGAAAGAATTAGAGGATAAAGAACTCAAAGAAAATAATAAATCGAAATTCGTAGGAAAAGAAGAAAATGGATTCAGAGAATGATTATAAGAAGAAAATATGTATAGACGCGAACATCACTTTAAAACAAATTGTGTGTATATTCCTACACAAAATTCCAAGAATGATCCAACAACCGCATAATTTCCCTTGTTTAATTTGATACAATTAGCCATATATTAAATTATTTTAATTTCTTGGGCCGACAGAAAGACGCAGAGGGGGAGAGGAGAAATTACAATGAAGCTCACTGAGAAATTATAATGATACACAGCTGAGCAGAGAAATATAATGGAACGCCGTTCATCACTGCCAGGGTGCTGGGATTACCCGGGGAATTAACGCAAGACTCAAGCCATTATAAATAATTTAATGTCCTCAAAATCAGTAATATTCTGTGGTGAATGTGTCTATGTAAACAGTGATGGAGGCTTTCACTGTCATGGCGAGTGGTGTAATGGGTTGACAGGTATGTGGGTAGTGATAGAACGCATTTAATGTTTAGTAAATCCACAGTGGTAGTGTTGTTGATGTTGTCTACCCGAAACTGCTGCCCCATCAACTTTGGTTGATACGGAAATGGGTTAGTTCCTTGATGAGTCGGTTGCCATATTCCAACTTTTAGCTTGTCTTCATATCCCAGCTCTTGTTCTCATACCCCAGCTCCTTGTCCTCATTCCCTAGCTCCTTATCCTCATACCCCTGCTCCCTGTCCTCATACCCCTGCTCCTTGTCCTCATACCCTAGCTCCTTGTCCTCATACCTCAGCTCCTTGTGTTCATACCTCAGCTCCTTGTCCTCATACCTCAGCTCCTTGTCCTCATACCTAAGATCCTTGTTCTTATAGTTCAACTCCTTGTCCTCATACCCCAGTTCCTTGTCCTCATACCCGAGCTCCTTGTCCTCATTCCCTAGCTCCTTGTCCTCACACCCCAGCTCCTTATCCTCATACCCCAGCTCCCTGTCCATCCCACAAGAGATTATATGCACGGTGAAGTGATTACAGTAATTAACCAAGTCACACATATCATCATGAATCTCGGTGAAATAATTCATCACATGGCACTTGAGTTTAGATGAATATAGTTCAGATACACATATTAGCTGGAACCCGTAGTCACGAGTATTTTTAGGCCTCTAGAGTATTTTAATTGAAAAAATAGATGCATTTCTTCACTTGGGAATATTTAGGAGAGAACTTCACATTGTATCCGGAGAGAGCAGTGTAGATAATGTGGAGTGTTCCTTTGGTGTTCAGGAAGACCTTTTTACTCAGCCCCAACAGGCATCAACAGACCTTTACTCAGCACAACAGACCTTTACTCAGCGCCAACAGACCTTTACTCAGCGCCAACAGATCTTTACTCAGCACCAACAGACCCTTACTCAGCACCAACAGACTTTTACTCAGCGCCAACAGATCTTTGCTCAGCACTAACAGTCCTTTTTTCAGCACCAGGTAATCAAAATAAAGATGATATCAGTGTGCATGCGTATATGCGCGCACGCATGTAGGAGATACAAACTAAATATTTAAAATATTTAAAACAACTCCTGTATTGACTAAAATAAGATAAGTGGCGTTTCCACACACAAGATAATAATTAAGACGTTTAATTACAGAGCTCGTCATCATCACCATGAGACATTGCAGGTGAATGTTAAATATTCACACGCTTGTCTTTCCTGAGATCAAATATTACTTTGTCTTAGGATTATATGTAATAATACACTTACTGAGAGGGAGAGAGAGAGAGAGAGAGAGAGAGAGAGAGAGAGAGAGAGAGAGAGAGAGAGAGGAGAGAGAGAGCGAGAGAGAGAGAGAGAGAGAGAGAGAGAGAGAGAGACAGACAGACAGACAGACAGACAGAGACAGAGGGAAAGAAAGTCTGAGAGAGAAAGAAAATGTTTTGGTGAATGAGTTTCAATATAATGTTCGTGTGGCATTTTGAAGACAAAATTAGATTGTTTTGTGCTTTTCCAGACTTCTAATTAGCACTTATGGAATGGATATGATAAGCAGATCTCTGTAAGGCCAGCGGGAGTATGGCTAGCTATTTTATGTATTTTTGTATCGCAATTATCCCTTTAGATCTTGATTCTCGCGTTTTCCACCATTACTTATCATTTCATTCCTTAGCACTTGCGAACTGGAAACGAATGAGCTGGACCGTGCAATCTATTATAATCAGCATCGTAACAATGTGCCCAAACCACTACATCAAACATCAAAGCCATGATGCATCATCTCATTAAAGCCACCAGTGAACAGTGGCAGAGCGGCCTCAATTCCTTGCTCTTCAATAAAGCCCCTTTGCTTTTAGCGTTAATAATCCCCCTATGGGATCACGAGCACTGAGGAGTCGGTTGGTGGTAACGATCACCTGGAATAGTCTGAGGTTAAACTTAGTAATGAGTTCCAGGAGTCGCTGCCAGGCCAGGGAAGGCCCTTAGGCCCATGGGAGTTCGAAGATTTGATGACAGCTGACTGGAAAGCCCACAGAGCTAAGGGGAATTTCCTAGAAGTCAGTGATAGTCAAGGGAGGTTCTAAGGCTTAGATCAGTTCCAAGAGTCGCTGCCAGACAAGGAATGTTCTAGGGCTTAGATCAGTTCCATGATTCGCTGCCAGCTTAAATGAGACTATGACTCAGGGAGTACCAAAACCCGTTATGCCCACAGAGCTTTCCAGGGATTTAATGAGTATTCCATTCCATATTTGAGCGGTTTCTTGAGAGTTCCGTGATGGAAGTTTGTTAAGAAATCTACCATAGCCATAAGGTTTATCTAGAGTTTTCACAATATCTTAAACACCGACAGGGATGCACAAATCCGTATCTGGATGACTTTAGTGGGGTATCGATCTTCCAGGAAACTTACAAGAATGCCACATAGTTTCCTGATGTCTCTGAAAATTTACTTAGTCTTTTTCTGGGCCCTCTGGGCACTCTTAAAGTCTCAAAGTCAGAGAGAGAAAAATTCTCTCCGAGCAATCTTTGCACTAAATTCACGAGATATATTTACCAGTGTTTCTATCAGTACCTCCAAGAAAATTTTATTGGGCTCTTGAAAGGAGTCACTGATTTACAGCAGTCGACATCCAATAGACAATAGACAATAGACATCTACGAATAAATCCTTCTAACATTTTACTGATTCATGGAATTCAAAATGGAATTTTTTCATATTTTCTTATTGCTTTTAGTTGCATGCGACAGAAGTAAAGAAACTGGAGTGGCTTGAAATGCTAACAAATGTAATACGGTGTTAACAACTTTGATGCTATTGTATGGAAATATTCAAGCGATAGCTGTAGCATACAGAACAGTTTTTGCAAACTATCGTAGCAAATTGCTTCCCAAATTATAGAAGCTACATGCTTTAGTAGGTACACACGTTGAAGAGAAATTATTTTCTGGAATATCCAATATTGAAGATTTGCTTTAAAAAATGGAAGAAAAAAAAAAGAGATCTTTCCAAAGCTCGTAAACTTAAAACATCGTAAACTTCTTAAGCCTTCAAGAGAGTGAATTGACGGCTACAAAAGACGTCCGCTTCAATAGGTAAACTCACCCAAACAGTCTTTCCAGCACAGCTGGCCTCTTCTAACATCCTGGATATATATGAAGAAAGTTGGACTTGGTATGCAGGACGTCTGGGCAAGTCCAACGTACGTCCAGCTCGACAAACATGTTTTGGTAGTTTGTGAAATAACTTAGAGAGTTTTATTTTCATTTTCGAAAACAATTTACTGCTCATTTTGGAGATGATTATATGTTTTTTTTTGTTGATTTTCTTAAATTATTCTCTATGATCTCTACACTTTCCTTTTTCACCTTACATTTATCTATGTTTTGATTATCTATTAGAAACTGTGTCTATTTCTGGCTCTCTTCTTGAAAGGCAGCTCTGTGTTAACACACACACACACACACACACACACACACACACACACACACACACACACACACACACACACACACACACACACACACACATATATATACAGAAGAACCAGAGTGACAGGAGAGAGGGGCGAGACTGAGGAAGAAACTCTAGAGGCGCTTCTCATTAAATATTTAGCTGGGAATTCAACCTTCTCGCCTCTCTTGGCCAGGATGCTGAGGGTGACTACTTCTTCCAGTGCCTTCATCTCTTCCTTCTCTATCTTCCTTCTTTTTCTCTTGATCTACATCCCTGCTCTCTTTTTATCTTCATCTATCTTCTCATTTTCTTCATCTGTTCATTCTTTTACTTCGTCTCTTCTGTCTCTTTATTGTTGATTATTTTGACCTCTGCTTGTTTTTCACGTCTCTGTTTATATGTCCTTTTGTCCAGTGTCATGTGCTACACTGTGTCTCAGGTGTCATGTGCTACACTGTGTCTCAGGTGTCATGTGCTACACTGTGTCTCAGGTGTCATGTGCTACACTGTGTCTCAGGTGTCATGTGCTACACTGTGTCTCAGGTGTCATGTGCTACACTGTGTCTCAGGTGTCATGTGCTACACTGTGTCTCAGGTGTCATGTGCTACACTGTGTCTCAGGTGTCATGTGCTACACTGTGTCTCAGGTGTCATGTGCTACACTGTGTCTCAGGTGTCATGTGCTACACTGTGTCTCAGGTGTCATGTGCTACACTATGTCTCAGGCGACACGCACTACACTATGTCTCAAGCTACACTTGCTACACTATGCCTCAGACGACACTCGCTACACTATGCCTCAGACGACACCCGCTTCACTGATCTAATTAGTCATAGAAAACCGAAATTTTAACTCAGTTATGAAGAGCGAAAAAAAAATGTAAATTCTGTGTGATGATAGATTACATAACCAACTTCAATTTACATTTCACCTCGGACGATTTACCTTTCCCCCCTTGAGTCCAGTAGGACTTTGGACGATGCGCTGACCCATCCCCAGAACGAAGTGTAGGACTTGAGATGTCTTACGAGGTGGGACGTGTAAGGGAAAGAGATTCTTTTGGAACTCCAAACAGAAGGAGGAAGAAAGTGAATTAGAAGAAGAATTTGGCGGAAAAGAATCAAATAATCAGAAGAGTAACAAAACAAATTAAAAAAAAAGTAAAAAAAAAAGGTCAGACCTAATGAAAGAAAATGGCGAACAAGAGGAAATATGTAAATAGAAGAAAAGTAAACAAGAAAAGGAAATGAAGAAACGAAATAAATTTAAGATAAACGAAGCAAGCAGATAAAACCAAAATCAAGAAAATCCGAGAATATGAAGTTTTAAGTTCAGGCAAAAAGTTTGATAAAATTAAGGTGATAAGAAAGGTTACAAATGTAGGAAATAAGCTAATTTAAGATAAGACAAGCGACGGGCTGAGAGAGAGAGAGAGAGAGAGAGAGAGAGAGAGAGAGAGAGAGAGAGAGAGAGAGAGAGAGACAGAGACGAACAGACTGACAGAACTGTTTACATAATAAGATAAGACCCAGAACACGTTAATGTTGATAACATTGAACTTCATAAGAAACCAAATGGCCATAATGAGCATTATTGACCAGAGACCAAGTGGCCCCCAGGGAGTATTATTGACCAGTACTGTCAGCAGCCATTAGGGTGTCATCCGTGTCAAGTTAAGTGTCAAGTGATGTCACGAAAAGTGTCGGGTGTGCCAGTAGGGTGTAAAACGTGTCAACATGATGTCAGATGAATGATTATGGTGTCAGATGTTTCATTAGAATGTCATGTGTGTGTGTCATTACTTGTCAAGTTAGGGGTCAGGGGTGTCATTAGGTGTCAAGTTAGGTGTCAGGGGTGTCATTAGAGTGCCAGGTGTGTCCTTAAGGTAGTCATGAAGGAGGCGGCCCCGCGCCCCACCACCAACACGTTTACACATGTGTATTGTCTCCACCCATCTCCTCTCCGGAACCCCTGGTATAAACCTGTCTTTGGCGGATTTCTCGTCGAATCATGACCCTAATTATCCAATATAAACTGCTAATTTTCTACAAAGGCGTTTGTCATAAATGGGTAAAACAGACTGTGGTGGGAGGGATGGGAAAGGGGTGGATTAGGTGGGTGTGGTAGTCCGAAGCCCGAGTTGTGTTCCGTTGGTCACGGTTGCGGACGAGGCCGTGATCGATGCGTCGGCTCCACCCCACACGGTGGAAAATTGGAGTTTCCACTGGGCTCCACCAGCACTTTGGCGGAGAATTAGAGTTTCCACTGGGCTCCACCAGCACTTTGGTGGAGAATTAAAGTTTCCACTGGGCTCCACCAGCACTTTGGTGGAGAATTAGAGTTTCCACTGGGCTCCACCAGCACTTTGGTGGAGAATTGGAGTTTCCACTGGGCTCCACCAGCACTTTGGTGGTGTGGGAGGACGATATATAATATATTCGGCAGTCTGCCTCTCTAACGGGAAGGATTCTCAAGAAACTCCTTGTCTAGTTCTCAAATATTTTCAAGAACACCCCCAATGGTTTTAATTTGTTCTTGTTTTTTTCTTCTAACCAGGAACTCGAAATTGTTTTCATATATTGTAAACTGGGAACTCCCAATGGCTTTCATATTTTGTAAATAGGAAACCCGCAATGGCTTTCATTTTGCTAAAACAGAAACGTCCACGAGTTCCATTTTTTCATAACCAAACCACCATAGTTTCCATTTTGCAAACAGTTTTGGCAATAGCTATACTTGTTCGTGTATTTTATATGTGTCGAGCAATTCCCGTAACAGCCATTGAACGTTTCTATAACGTATATTGCCTGTGAATAAACCCCTTCATATATAATTAGAAACGTGGGTGGGGGGCGGTATTCGGTATCAAATTTTCCATGAAGTGTTGACATTTCATTATTCCCCCCCCCCCCTGCTGGTGCCTATGGCTACTAATATATCCTGATAGGAGAGTGGTGCCACATGAAAGGGCACGCGGAGACGTAAACACGACAACTATACAAATGTAAAAGAAATGACATCTACAATTTACCGAGGATACTGTTAATTGAGTAGTTGTGACGGCTAGATTTATGATAAGACGGTAAGGTAAGGCATTCTGTCGGGTTCTTCGTCAGCTGAGTACAGTGTAACGGCTCGGGCACTAACAGGGACGCCTGATACAACAGCATAACGGCTCGGGCACTAACAGGGACGCCTGATACAACAGCATAACGGTTCGGGCACTAACAGGGACGCCTGATACAACAGCATAACGGCTCGGGCACTAACAGGGACGCCTGATACAACACCATAACGGTTCGGGCACTAACAGGGACGCCTCATACAACAGCATAACGGTTCGGGCACTAACAGGGACGCCTGATACAACAGCATAACGGCTCGGGCACTAACAGGGACGCCTGATACAACACCATAACGGCTCGGGCACTAAGAGGGACGCCTGATACAACAGCATAACGGCTCGGGCACTAACAGGGACGCCTGATACAACACCATAATGGCTCGGGCACTAAGAGGGACGCCTGATACAACACCATAACGGCTCGGGCACAAACAGGGACGCCTGATACAACACCATAACGGTTCGGGCACTAACAGGGACGCCTGATACAACAGCATAACGGCTCGGGCACTAAGGGACGCCTGATACAACACCATAACGGTTCGGGCACTAACAGGGACGCCTGATACAACAGCATAACGGCTCGGGCACTAACAGGGACGCCTGATACAACACCATAACGGCTCGGGCACAAACAGGGACGCCTGATACAACACCATAACGGCTCGGGGACTAACAGGGACGCCTGATACAACACCATAACGGCTCGGGCACTAACAGGGACGCCTGATACAACAACGTAACGTCCACCCCCAAGCACGAACTTATGTTTATAAATCACTATATACACAGCAGGTATCAGGTGGGTATTTGGTGGATTAAGTGTATCAATACACCGTTCCTCTGTACTTACCGGCTCAATATCGACACATATTCTGTATGCTGTGAATAGTGGCCAATATAACTGCTATGTAGATCCAGAGATTTATATACATGTATGGTAATTATGAGGAAAAAATCTTAGCGATTTCTCCTCATAGCACATGGAAGGGATATGAGGAGGAAGAGGTTAGGAAGGACGAAGGCAAAGCACAATGCCCCATCTCCATCGGGAATCGAACGTAGCCTTACATGTAGCGAGTTCGCTGTTCAGAAGGGAGCCGGTCGGCCGAGCGGACAGCACGCTGGACTTGTGATCCTGTGGTCCCGGGGTCGATCCCGGGCGCCGGCGAGAAACAATGGGCAGAGTTTCTTTCATCCTATGCCCCTGTTACCTAGCAGTAAAATAGGTACCTGGGTGTTAGTCAGCTGTCACGGGGTGCTTCCTGGGGGTGGAGGCCTGGTCGAGGATCGGGCCGCGAGGACACTAAAGCCCCGAAATCATCTCAAGATAACCTCAAGATTCCGTAGAGTCGAGTCCAGTAAATGGACATAAATATGTGACAACAAATTCATATTTATTTAAGGGACAATGAAGGCGCGTCTTATAGACACCAAAGAGTTTTATGTAAGCTTATGGGTAAAAAAAGCAACAGGAGTTATATATATGACTCGTGTAACAAAGAAAAGATTTGCACTAAATCTATTAGAAAATAATTGGAAGCAATGAGGTCCAGAAGTAAGATGGCTGGGTTGGGAATACCCAAGTTCAGGGTTCGAATCCCGTCATTGCTCCATACGATTTTCTCATTACTTTATCACGTTAGTGTGATTTCCTTGTGATTAAATCTATTGATTAGGGGAAAAGCTACACCGAAGATCCTTGATAGAGAATAGGTAGCAGTTTGCCCTGATGACAGCAGACAAGCAGCGTTTACCATGATAACAGCAGACAAGCAGCGTTTACCCTGATAACAGCAGACAAGCAGCAGTTTGTCTTGATGCCAGATACACAGTCTTGCTGGTGGCAGACAAGCAGATGTTTGTTTTGAGGACAGCCGTCAGGCAAGCATACGTATCAATTGACAGTAAACGGGTAGATTTGTAAACACAGGTAAATAGTAAATGAGTCAGACTATAATGAACGGGCAATTAGACAGGAAACAAATGAAAGAAATAATAATAGATCGGAAAAAAAGGGCAAGAAGAGACAGTACAGTATGCAGTTAGACAGACAATGTGACAAAAGAGAACCAGCCAAACAGCAGGTAGTTTGACGGAGTTATAAGCACCAAATAGACAGGCAGAGAAGTTGACGGTCTGACAGTCGAACAAACAGCGATCGAGGGAGACATGGATAGTGCGTGAGAGTGGTATCCTGGGTACGATCTTAGCATGACTAGAGACGCCTGACGTCTGTACCTGTCTGCTGCCAAAGGTGGGAGGGAAGTCATTATCAGGTGCGTTGTGGTGGCCTGCAGTCTGCGGAACCCCCTTGTCTGCTAGTCCTGGGGCCAGATTCACGAAGCAGTTACGCAGGTACTTACGAACCTGGGGCCAGATTCACGAAGCAGTTACGCAAGTACTTACGAACGTCTATATCTTTCCTCAATCTCTGACAGCTTTGGTTACATTTATTAAACAGTTTACAAGAATGAAAAACTTCCCAATCAACTGTTCGTATTGTTATAAACAGCCTCCTGGTGCTTCGGAGCTCATTAACTGTTTAATAATTGCAAATAAAGCCGCCAAAGATTGAGAAAAGATGGACAGGTTCGTAAATGCTTGCGTAACTGCTTCTTGAATCCAGGTCTTGGTGTCTTCTGGCGTGCGTGTCTGCCGGGATCTGTGTTCCCAGTGCTGCGACCTGCTAAAGGAGGCTAGCGTGTGTGTGTGTGTGTGTGTATTTCCTAACACTTGTGCCCCCTTCCTCAACCCGTTTTCCCAATATGGCAGAAGCTATAGCTACTCTGGAAGGAATGGGGGCACTGTGTAAACTGTTCTACTTCCAACAATTCATGTGTTGTACTAATGGAATCTTAAATGGGCATGGCAAAATCTGTAACCTAATCATAAGATTAGGTTACAGATTTTTTTTTTTCTGTTGCTCTCCGAATTTATTTATATTCATTCCTCGGTCTTGTATATATGTTGTGATTCTCCTGTGTTCTGTGCTTTCTCTATTTCTTCGATGCGCAGTTTCTTTTTCATTGTGGCTTTCAATCATTGGTAAAGTATGGGGGCATTTTTTCACTGTTGGAGAGTATTAATCGTCCACCAGTTTCTATTTTTTCATGGTAATAATTTCACATGTACTCGGTATGTGTGCTTACCTAGTTGTGCTTGCGGGGATTGAGCTTTGGCTCTTTGGTCCCGCCTCTCAACCGTCAATCTATTGGTGTACAGATTCCTGAGCTTCTCGAGCTCTATCATATCTACATTTGAAACTGTGTATGGAATCAGCCTCCACTAATTTGTCTTATCTCCTTTTTCCTTGTCCTCATTTTCTTTATTTATGCGTTTATGTCTCTTTTGTTTTTCTCTCTCCTCTCACTCTCTGCTTTTTTGTCTCCATTATCCTCCGTCTTCTCCTGTTTCTCCTCCTCCGCCTAACGATCACATCGTGGGGAGAAAATTCCAATTGGTGAATCTATTCAATCACAAATATTCCTTCGTTTCGAGGGACAAGTGAGATTTATGTAGGAACTCAGTCCGCCTCTACAAGACGGTAGTGACTGGAAGCTCTTATGTAGGATTTATGATGTTGCTGGCTGTATACGTTGGTGTGTATAGTGTGTATAGTGTGTGTGTGTGTGTGTGTGTGTGTGTGTGTGTGCTGACGAAAGCTGTGCTTTAGCTCATGGGTCCTCACATCTAACACCAATCGACTAGCTGACAGATTCTGATTCCTCCCACGTCACTTAAAAGCTCAACCCATTTCATTATTACTCAGACGCTGAAGAAGCTATAGTACTATAACGACTAAGATGAGTACATAATTTAATCGTTGTTGCAATCAAATGCACCATCCCGCCCAGTAATCTCAGTCAATAAAGAGTATTAAATGTACTTAACGAATACTTACAAAATCTAAAATATATAAATCCTTCACATAAATCCGTCACGTAAATTCTTCACATAAATCCGTCACGTAAATTCTTCCACATAAATCCGTCACGTAAATTCTTCACACTATTACTCGCGTAAATTCACACATAAGTAATCCCTCAAATAATTCTTGGATAATAGTCTGAAGGTGCTAAATAATTTCTAAAAAAATATGATAATTTATATAATATTTTCTTAATATATATTGAAGCAGTAACAGATGTTACGAATCATCTGTAATTATATTTACGGATTAATATGTAAATATCGATATGTAGAATCCCAATGACTATTTTGATAATATGTATCACCGGCCTCAGTTTGTACGTGAAAGTTATTCTGCTGTTTTATTTAAAGTAAAGAGAGTTTTCAAGCGTGTGCAAAATGTCCTTTTTTTAATCAGATTTTTGTCGTGCTTAAATGACTTTTATGCAGCCATGAAAAATTTTTAATATGCAAATGACTTTGATATTTTTAATCTTGCTTATCAGAGAATTCTTCCCGGCTTGTTGCATTTATCGGAGGCTTTTTAATCACTTTTCTAAACCGGTATTTTCTCTCTGAAAATTCCCAATTTGCTAGTTTTATTAGTTTCAGTTCAACGAGTTCAAGTTGTATTAGTTTCTAGTTCTACCAGTTCAAGTTGTATTAGTTTCTAGTTCTACCAGCTTCAAGTTGTATTAGTTTTAGTTCTACAGTTCAAGTTGTATTAGTTTCTAGTTCTACCAGTTCAAGTTGTATTAGTTTCTAGTTCTACCAGTTCAAGTTGTATTAGTTTCTAGTTCTACCAGTTCAAGTTGTATTAGTTTCTAGTTCTACCAGTTCAAGTTGTATTAGTTTCTAGTTCTACCAGTTCAAGTTGTATTAGTTTCTAGTTCTACCAGTTCAAGTTGTATTAGTTTCTAGTTCTACCAGTTCAAGTTGTATTAGTTTCTAGTTCTACCAGTTCAAGTTGTATTAGTTTCTAGTTCTACAGTTCAAGTTGTAGTAGTTTCTAGTTCTACCAGTTCAAGTTGTATTAGTT
>WNGS01169498.1:32511805-32528839 GCA_020271785.1 Procambarus virginalis
TAAAGAGATACAAATAAGAACGAGAGAAAAAGAGAATCAGGGAGATAGAAAGAGAGATAGAGAAGAGAGAGAAAGAGAGAGAGCGAAGTATGGAGAGATAGAGAGAGAGCGAGAGGAGAGAGAGAGGAGAGAGAAGATGGAGACAGAGAAAAACAATATTAGTTAAAAAGACAATTATTGTAAAAGTAATCACACCATTTTTTCCCCGCTGGGAAATTCAATAAAATATTTAATTTGGAGAAAAAATTACTACTGGCTTCTTTGCCAGCTTGCTGGCATTCCCACTGGGTGTGAGATGCAGAGAGAGAGAGATATAGAGAGAAAGAGAGAGAGAGAGAGAGAGAGAGAGAGAGGAGAGATAGAGGATAGAAAATAACCTCACGTCAATAAATATACAAATAAATTTATAAAATTTTACTCTCCAATACAAATAATACAACAATACAAAATATCCATGTGCTAACACATACTATACAAACTCTGTGGGAGTTTGTTATACAGTGTCTGGGGGATATTATAGAATGTAATTCAATACAGAACGACATTTATTAAAGCTTTTCGCCTAACATGAGCAACATTGGATGTTACTCATTGCGTGAAATAAATCAAGAAACTGAAAATCTGTGAATATGGAAAACGAAAAATTCCAAATATATTTCACCTTGCGTCAGCGTCACTGCAAAAAAATACTTTTTTAGCTAAATATAAATGGATTACAATCAGTGTCTGAGTGTTGTACATGGGCGCGCTGCTGCTAATGGCAGTGTATTGTTCTTTCACCGTCTAATGAGGACGGATACCTCTCTCCAGGGGCTCCCTAGGGACATCTTCCTGCCACGGACCTCGGGTAAATTGAAGGGTCTCACGTTTAGCCAGGGGATCGAATCCTGGATTAGTTTGACTAGGAGGATTCAGGAGAGATGGATCGATGCTCGTATCTAGAAGAGATGAACAGCTCCGAACCACGTGGAACACAATCTTTGTTTCCCCCTTTGTTTACATCTAAGGGTCATGGCGTGATCGTGCGTATATCAGAGCCAAAGGAGGTCACTGACTCCCTCCAGGGTGTTGCTGGGGGAGGGTAAAATGCTGAGCCACTTTGCCCACGTGATGTCCTTATTTACCCACAATAGAAACATCTTTAATTTTCTCCTATTCAGATACTAAAAGAAACACGTAAGGTATATATTTTCCCAATTTTTGGTGCATAAGAAGAACGCTGTGTCTCACTCAGAGCGTCTTGTAAACCTTATATATACAGGATGGTGAAATTCGAGGAGAAAACCCGCCTTTTATGATGAAGGGAATGGAAAGTCGATGTTATGAAGTTTTTATAAGCCTTGGCCAACAGGGCGACGCATGGCGGCGCCGCACCTCAATATCCATACAAATGATATGGAAATTCTGAGCTTATAATACCTGACCTTCTCTTAAAAGGAATGTTGAAATTTTTGGAGGGATTTCCTTGGGGAAGAGAACGAGCAGCATTAAGTAAGTAGTTCGGTGGATAATATAAACATTTAACTCCAATTGTGTTAATTAGGCAATATGTACCTTCCGTGCTCATGAGTATTTGAAATTAAGGTGATGACACCATCAGCTGATAAAGTCTAATCTATTACAATATGTCTCAAAAACAGAAAAACGGCCAAGAGAGAGAGAGAGAGAGAGAGAGAGAGAGAGGAGAGAGAGAGAGAGAGAGAGAGAGAGAGAGAGAGAGGAGAGAGAGAGAGAGAGAGAGAAAGAGAGAGAGAGAGGAGAGACAGACAGACAGACAGACAGAGAGACACACACCACCTTAAAGCCAAAAAAAAATGTTTTTCTCCTAATGTTAGAGCACCAGGAGAAAATTGGTCCCTCGTCTGAAGATAGTCAACGGTGTATTAATTATAACTTTCTTCGTGGATCATCCTGGATTCCAGTGAGTGACGCTCATCACCAATACCTCTGGAAGCAACCCTTCTTAATACCTCAGCCGACACCTCAAGAGGCCGTTCAGTGTTCTCGGCCGAAACAGTTGGAAACTTTATATCAATATATTCCCCCAAATTTCCAAGCGTTTCTTAATCTTCATAAATCTCAGATCGATAAGGTCACCATAAATCCAGTATCTATATAATGTAGAAACTGATATCCTTCCATTTGTTTAAGTTCTTAATTGTTCAAGAAGTTCTGTTAATGTTCTTTCTTATGGAAAGAATTCAATATTTAGATAACCTAAGCTCACGTTCTTGAAAAGTTACAATCCTCCTCAGCATTCCCAAATCCGAGACCCAAGGAAATTTTCAACCTCCAGAAGTAACTCTCTTGGATATTTAGATTCATCGAAATGATAAAACTCATCTTATGGATAGCTATATATGTCTATCCCTCCTTCCACATGCCGCTGCCTTAGAAACGCTAACAATTTTCCACAACTGAGTCCTTAAATCCTCGTCAGTCTTACAGCTCCGCCAGGTCAATTGGATTGTCTGACGGCTCGAAGGAGATAGATGGCTGAATGGAGGATGGATGAGAGATGGATTATACCCCTCACAGGTGTTTCTTAACGGGTCTCTGAAGGCGATAAAAACGTCGAAGGACACATTAAGGTCTCATGCCAGTACTCCCGAGAGTAATAACGTGACTCCAGGATTTTAAGGGACAAGACAGATTGCTTCGACGTGTGCGTGATTATGACAGGTGATTATGTCATAATCACCTGTCATAATCAGCGTCATATAAGACGCTGATTATGACATTATATTGATATATGAAAATAGTGCTGGTATAGGACATCGATGTGACATGAGAAAGTTGTTGATTATCTCAGAGGAAATCCGGACAAATGACGTTAGTAAGCCAATAAATCCGCGTTCAAAAGAGTGAATCTAACGTTAGTTAAACGTAACATTAGCATGTGTTTGTCCCGTGCGTATATTGAATGTTGTGGTGCAGTGGTGACGTCACATATTACGGCTTCACATTCCTTCGTTATCTGAGAGCTTCGTTGTTCTGATTATGATATCTAAAATATCTTCCTCCTTCGGATACGAAGATGAAAGAATTAGAGGATAAAGAACTCAAAGAAAATAATAAATCGAAATTCGTAGGAAAAGAAGAAAATGGATTCAGAGAATGATTATAAGAAGAAAATATGTATAGACGCGAACATCACTTTAAAACAAATTGTGTGTATATTCCTACACATAAAATTCCAAGAATGATCCAACAACCGCATAATTTCCCTTGTTTAATTTGATACAATTAGCCATATATTAAATTATTTTTAATTTCTTGGGCCGACAGAAAGACGCAGGGGGGGGAGAGGAGAAATTACAATAAAGCTCACTGAGAAATTATAATGATACACAGCTGAGCAGAGAAATATAATGGAACGCCGTTCATCACTGCCAGGGTGCTGGGATTACCCGGGGAATTAACGCAAGACTCAAGCCATTATAAATAATTTAATGTCCTCAAAACCAGTAATATTCTGTGGTGAATGTGTCTATGTAAACAGTGACGGAGGCTTTCACTGTCATGGCGAGTGGTGTAATGGGTTGACAGGTATGTGGGTAGTGATAGAACGCATTTAATGTTTAAGTAAATCCATAGTGGTAGTGTTGTTGATGTTGTCTACCCGAAACTGCTGCCCCATCAACTTTGGTTGATACGGAAATGGGTTAGTTCCTTAATGAGTCGGTTGCCATATTCCAACTTTTAGCTTGTCTTCATATCCCAGCTCCTTGTTCTCATACCCCAGCTCCTTGTCCTCATTCCCTAGCTCCTTATCCTCATACCGCTGCTCCTTGTCCTCATACCCTAGCTCCTTGTCCTCATACCTCAGCTCTTGTGTTCATATCTCAGCTCCTTGTCCTCATATCTCAGCTCCTTGTCCTCATACCTCAGCTCCTTGTCCTCATACCTAAGATCCTTGTTCTTATAGTTCAACTCCTTGTCCTCATACCCCAGTTCCTTGTCCTCATACCCTAGATCCTTGTCCTCATACCCTAGCTCCTTGTCCTCATACCCCAGCGCCTTTTCCTCATACCTCAGCTCCTTGTCCTCATACCCTAGCTCCTTATCCTCATTCCCTAGCTCCTTGTCCTCATACCCCAGCTCCTTGTCCTCATACCCTAGCTCCTTGTCCTCATACCCCAGCTCCTTGTCCTCATACCCCAGCTCCTTGTCCTCATACCTCAGCTCCTTGTCCTCATACCCCAGCTCCTTATCCTCATACCCCAGCTCCCTGTCCATCCCACAAGAGATTATATGCATGGTGAAGTGATTACAGTAATTAACCAAGTCACACATATCATCATGAATCTCGGTGAAATAATTCATCACATGGAACTTGAGTTTAGATGAATATAGTTCAGATACACATATTAGCTGGAACCCGTAGTCACGAGTATTTTTAGGCCTCTAGAGTATTTTAATTGAAAAAATAGATGCATTTCTTCACTTGGGAATATTTAGGAGAGAACGTCACATTGTATCCGGAGAGAGCATTGTAGATAATGTGGAGTGTTCCTTTGGTGTTCAGGAAGACCTTTTTACTCAGCCCCAACAGGCATCAACAGACCTTTACTCAGCACAACAGACCTTTACTCAGCGCCAACAGACCTTTACTCAGCGCCAACAGACCTTTACTCAGCACCAACAGACCCTTACTCAGCACCAACAGACTTTTACTCAGCGCCAACAGATCTTTGCTCAGCACTAACAGTCCTTTTTTCAGCACCAGGTAATCAAAATAAAGATGATATCAGTGTGCATGCGTACATGCGCGCACGCATGTAGGAGATACAAACTAAATATTTAAAATATTTAAAACAACTCCTGTATTGACTAAAATAAGATAAGTGGCGTTTCCACACACAAGATAATAATTAAGACGTTTAATTACAGAGCTCGTCATCATCACCATGAGACATTGCAGGTGAATGTTAAATATTCACACGCTTGTCTTTCCTGAGATCAAATATTACTTTGTCTTAGGATTATATGTAATAATACACTTACTGAGAGAGAGAGAGAGAGAGAGAGAGAGAGAGAGAGAGAGAGAGAGAGAGAGAGAGAGAGAGAGAGAGAGAGAGAGAGAGAGAGAGAGAGAGAGAGAGAGAGAGAGAGACAGACAGACAGACAGACAGAGACAGAGGGAAAGAAAGTCTGAGAGAGAAAGAAAATGTTTTGGTGAATGAGTTTCAATATAATGTTCGTGTGGCATTTTGAAGACAAAATTAGATTGTTTTGTGCTTTTCCAGACTTCTAATTAGCACTTATGGAATGGATATGATAAGCAGATCTCTGTAAGGCCAGCGGGAGTATGGCTAGCTATTTTATGTATTTTTGTATCGCAATTATCCCTTTAGATCTTGATTCTCGCGTTTTCCACCATTACTTATCATTTCATTCCTTCGCACTTGCGAACTGGAAACGAATGAGCTGGGACCGTGCAATCTATTATAATCAGCATCGTAACAATGTGCCCAAACCACTACATCAAACATCAAAGCCATGATGCATCATCTCATTAAAGCCACCAGTGAACAGTGGCAGAGCGGCCTCAATTCCTTGCTCTTCAATAAAGCCCCTTTGCTTTTAGCGTTAATAATCCCCCTCTGGGATCACGAGCACTGAGGAGTCGGTTGGTGGTAACGATCACCTGGAATAGTCTGAGGTTAAACTTAGTAATGAGTTCCAGGAGTCGCTGCCAGGCCAGGGAAGGCCCTTAGGCCCATGGGAGTTCGAAGATTTGATGACAGCTGACTGGAAAGCCCACAGAGCTAAGGAGAATTTCCTAGAAGTCAGTGATAGTCAAGAGAGGTTCTAAGGCTTAGATCAGTTCCAAGAGTCGCTGCCAGACAAGGAATGTTCTAGGGCTTAGATCAGTTCCATGATTCGCTGCCAGCTTAAATGAGACTATGACTCAGGGAGTACCAAAACCCGTTATGCCCACAGAGCTTTCCAGGGATTTAATGAGTATTCCATTCCATATTTGAGCGGTTTCTTGAGAGTTCCGTGATGGAAAATTTGTTAAGAAATCTACCATAGCCATAAGGTTTATCTAGAGTTTTCACAATATCTTAAACACCGACAGAGATGCACAAATCCGTATCTGGATGACTTTAGTGGGGTATCGATCTTCCAGGAAACTTACAAGAATGCCACATAGTTTCCTGAAGTTTCTGAAAATTTACTTTTCTGGGCCCTCTGGGCACTCTTAAAGTCTCAAAGTCAAAGAGAGAAAAATTCTCTCCGAGCAATCTTTGCACTAAATTCACGAGATATATATACCAGTGTTTCTATCAGTACCTCCAAGAAAATTTTATTGGGCTCTTGAAAGGAGTCACTGATTTACAGCAGTCGACATCCAATAGACAATAGACAATAGACATCTACGAATAAATCCTTCTAACATTTTACTGATTCATGGAATTCAAAATGGAATTTTTTCATATTTTCTTATTGCTTTTAGTTGCTTGCGACAGAAGTAAAGAAATTGGAGTGGCTTGAAATGCTAACAAATGTAATACGGTGTTAACAACTTTGATGCTATTGTATGGAAATATTCAAGCGATAGCTGTAGCATACAGAACAGTTTTTGCAGACAATCGTAGAAAATTGCTTCCCAAATTATAGAAGCTACATTCTTTAGTAGGTACACACGTTGAAGAGAAATTATTTTCTGGAATATCCAATATTGAAGATTTGCTTTAAAAAAATGGAAGAAAAAAAAAAGAGATCTTTCCAAAGCTCGTAAACTTAAAACATCGTAAACTTCTTAAGCCTTCAAGAGAGTGAATTGACGGCTACAAAAGACGCCCCTTTCATGTCAGCTTCAATAGGTAAACTCACCCAAACAGTCTTTCCAGCACAGCTGGCCTCTTCTAACATCCTGGATATATATGAAGAAAGTTGGACTTGGTATGCAGGACGTCTGGGCAAGTCCAACGTACGTCCAGCTCGACAAACATGTTTTGGTAGTTTGTGAAATAACTTAGAGAGTTTTATTTTCATTTTCGAAAACAATTTACTGCTCATTTTGGAGATGATTATATGTTTTTTTTTGTTGATTTTCTTAAATTATTCTCTATGATCTCTACACTTTCCTTTTTCACCTTACATTTATCTATGTTTTGATTATCTATTAGAAACTGTGTCTATTTCTGGCTCTCTTCTTGAAAGGCAGCTCTGTGTTAACACACACACACACACACACACACACACACACACACACACACACACACACACACACACACACACACACACACACACACATATATATACAGAAGAACCAGAGTGACAGGAGAGAGGGGCGAGACTGAGGAAGAAACTCTAGAGGCGCTTCTCATTAAATATTTAGCTGGGAATTCAACCTTCTCGCCTCTCTTGGCCAGGATGCTGAGGGTGACTACTTCTTCCAGTGCCTTCATCTCTTCCTTCTCTATCTTCCTTCTTTTTCTCTTGATCTACATCCCTGCTCTCTTTTTATCTTCATCTATCTTCTCATTTTCTTCATCTGTTCATTCTTTTACTTCGTCTCTCTGCTTTATCCGTCTCTTCTGTCTTTTTATTGTTGATTATTTTAACCTCTGCTTGTTTTTCACGTCTCTGTTTATATGTCCTTTTGTCCAGTGTCATGTGCTACACTGTGTCTCAGGTGTCATGTGCTACACTGTGTCTCAGGTGTCATGTGCTACACTGTGTCTCAGGTGTCATGTGCTACACTGTGTCTCAGGTGTCATGTGCTACACTGTGTCTCAGGTGTCATGTGCTACACTGTGTCTCAGGTGTCATGTGCTACACTGTGTCTCAGGTGTCATGTGCTACACTGTGTCTCAGGTGTCATGTGCTACACTATGTCTCAGGCGACACGCACTACACTATGTCTCAAGCTACATTTGCTACACTATGCCTCAGACGACACTCGCTACACTATGCCTCAGACGACACCCGCTTCACTGATCTAATTAGTCATAGAAAACCGAAATTTTAACTCAGTTATGAAGAGCGAAAAAAAAATGTAAATTCTGTGTGATGATAGATTACATAACCAACTTCAATTTACATTTCCCCTCGGACGATTTACATTCCCCCCCTTTAGTCCAGTAGGACTTTGGACGATGCGCTGACCCATCCCCAGAACGGAAGTGTAGGACTTGAGATGTCTTACGAGGTGGGACGTGTAAGAGACAGGGATTCTGGTGGAACTCCAAACAGAAGGAGGAAGAAAGTGAATTAGAAGAAGAATTTGGCGGAAAAGAATCAAATAATCAGAAGAGTAATAAAACAAATTAAAAAAAAAGTAAAAAAAAAAGGTCAGCCCTAATGAAAGAAAATGGCGAACAAGAGGAAATATGTAAATAGAAGAAAAGTAAACAAGAAAAGGAAATGAAGAAACGAAATAAATTTAAGATAAACGAAGCAAGCAGATAAAACCAAAATCAAGAAAATCCGAGAATATGAAGTTTTAAGTTCAGGCAAAAAGTTTGATAAAATTAAGGTGATAAGAAAGGTTACAAATGTAGGAAATAAGCTAATTTAAGATAAGACAAGCGACGGGCTGAGAGAGAGAGAGAGAGAGAGAGAGAGAGAGAGAGAGAGAGAGAGAGAGACAGAGACGAACAGACTGACAGAACTGTTTACATAATAAGATAAGACCCAGAACACGTTAATGTTGATAACATTGAACTTCATAAGAAACCAAATGGCCATAATGAGCATTATTGACCAGAGACCAAGTGGCCCCCAGGGAGTATTATTGACCAGTACTGTCAGCAGCCATTAGGGTGTCATCCGTGTCAAGTTAAGTGTCAAGTGATGTCACGAAAAGTGTCGGGTGTGTCAGTAGGGTGTAAAACGTGTCAACATGATGTCAGATGAATGATTATGGTGTCAGATGTTTCATTAGAATGTCATGTGTGTGTGTCATAGTTGTCAAGTTAGGGGTCAGGGGTGTCATTAGGTGTCAAGTTAGGTGTCAGGGGTGTCATTAGAGTGCCAGGTGTGTCCTTAAGGTAGTCATGAAGGAGGCGGCCCCGCTCCACCACCAACACGTTTACACATGTGTAATGTCTCCACCCATCTCCTCTCCGGAACCCCTGGTTTAAACCTGTCTTTGGCGGATTTCTCGTCGAATCATGACCCTAATTATTCAATATAAACTGCTAATTTTCTACAAAGGCGTTTGTCATAAATGGGTAAAACAGACTGTGGTGGGAGGGATGGGAAAGGGGTGGATTAGGTGGGTGTGGTAGTCCGAAGCCCGAGTTGTGTTCCGTTGGTCACGGTTGCGGACGAGGCCGTGATCGATGCGTCGGCTCCACCCCACACGGTGGAAAATTGGAGTTTCCACTGGGCTCCACCAGCACTTTGGCGGAGAATTAGAGTTTCCACTGGGCTCCACCAGCACTTTGGTGGAGAATTAAAGTTTCCACTGGGCTCCACCAGCACTTTGGTGGAGAATTAGAGTTTCCACTGGGCTCCACCAGCACTTTGGTGGAGAATTGGAGTTTCCACTGGGCTCCACCAGCACTTTGGTGGAGAATTAGAGTTTCCACTGGGCTCCATCAGCACTTTGGTGGAGAATTGGAGTTTCCACTGGGCTCCACCAGCACTTTGGAGGTGTGGGAGGACGATATATAATATATTCGGCAGTCTGCCTCTCTAACGGGAAGGATTCTCAAGAAACTCCTTGTCTAGTTCTCAAATATTTTCAAGAACACCCCCCAATGGTTTTAATTTGTTCTTGTTTTTTCTTCTAACCAGGAACTCGAAATTGTTTTCATATATTGTAAACTGGGAACTCCCAATGGCTTTCATATTTTGTAAATAGGAAACCCGCAATGGCTTTCATTTTGCTAAAACAGAAACGTCCACGAGTTCCATTTTTTCATAACCAAACCACCATAGTTTCCATTTTGCAAACAGTTTTGGCAATAGCTATACTTGTTCGTGTATTTTATATGTGTCGAGCAATTCCCGTAACAGCCATTGAACGTTTCTATAACGTATATTGCCTGTGAATAAACCCCTTCATATATAATTAGAAACGTGGGTGGGGGGGCGGTATTCGGTATCAAATTTTCCATGAAGTGTTGACATTCATTATTTCCCCCCCCCCCTGCTGGTGCCTATGGCTACTAATATATCCTGATAGGAGAGTGGTGCCACATGAAAGGGCACGCGGAGACGTAAACACAACAACTATACAAATGTAAAAGAAATGACATCTACAATTTACCGAGGATACTGTTAATTGAGTAGTTGTGACGGCTAGATTTATGATAAGACGGTAAAGTAAGGCATTCTGTCGGGTTCTTCGTCAGCTGAGTACAGTGTAACGGCTCGGGCACTAACAGGGACGCCTGATACAACAGCATAACGGTTCGGGCACTAACAGGGACGCCTGATACAACAGCATAACGGCTCGGGCACTAACAGGGACGCCTGATACAACACCATAACGGCTCGGGCACTAACAGGGACGCCTGATACAACACCATAACGGCTCGGGCACTAACAGGGACGCCTGATACAACACCATAACGGCTCGGGCACTAACAGGGACGCCTGATACAACACCATAACGACGACCCCAAGCACGAACTTATGTTTATAAATCACTATATACACAGGGTATGAGGTGGGTATTTGGTGGATTAAGTGTATCAATACATCGTTCCTCTGTACTTACCGGCTCAATATCGACACATATTCTGTATGCTGTGAATAGTGGCCAATATAACTGCTATGTAGATCCAGAGATTTATATACATGTATGGTAATTATGAGGAAAAAATCTTAGCGATTTCTCCTCATAGCACATGGAAGGGATATGAGGAGGAAGAGGTTAGGAAGGACGAAGGCAAAGCACAATGCCCATCTCCATCGGGAATCGAACGTAGCCTTACATGTAGCGAGTTCGCTGTTCAGAAGGGAGCCGGTCGGCCGAGCGGACAGCACGCTGGACTTGTGATCCTGTAGTCCCGGGGTCGATCCCGGGCGCCGGCGAGAAACAATGGGCAGAGTTTCTTTCACCCTATGCCCCTGTTACCTAGCAGTAAAATAGGTACCTGGGTGTTAGTCAGCTGTCACGGGGTGCTTCCTGGGGGTGGAGGCCTGGTCGAGAACCGGGCCGCGAGGGACACTAAAGCCCCGAAATCATCTCAAGATAACCTCAAGATTCCGTAGAGTCGAGTCCAGTAAATGGACATAAATATGTGACAACAAATTCATATTTATTTAAGGGACTATGAAGGCGCGTCTTATAGACACCAAAGAGTTTTATGTAAGCTTATGGGTAAAAAAAGCAACAGGAGTTATATATATGACTCGTGTAACAAAGAAAAGATTTGCACTAAATCTATTAGAAAATAATTGGAAGCAATGAGGTCCAGAAGTAAGATGGCTGGGTTGGGAATACCCAAGTTCAGGGTTCGAATCCCTTCATTGCTCCATACGATTTTCTCATTACTTTATCACGTTAGTGTGATTTCCTTGTGATTAAATCTATTGATTAGGGGAAAAGCTACACCGAAGATCCTTGATAGAGAATAGGTAGCAGTTTGCCCTGATGACAGCAGACAAGCAGCGTTTACCATGATAACAGCAGACAAGCAGCGTTTACCCTGATAACAGCAGACAAGCAGCAGTTTGTCTTGATGCCAGATACACAGTCTTGCTGGTGGCAGACAAGCAGATGTTTGTTTTGAGGACAGCCGTCAGGCAAGCATACGTATCAATTGACAGTAAACGGGTAGATTTGTAAACACAGGTAAATAGTAAATGAGTCAGACTATAATGAACGGGCAATTAGACAGGAAACAAATGAAAGAAATAATAATAGATCGGAAAAAAAGGGCAAGAAGAGACAGTACAGTATGCAGTTAGACAGACAATGTGACAAAACAGAACCAGCCAAACGCCAGGTAGTTTGATCACAACCAAACACACGGACAAGATGACAGCTAAATAGTTTGACGGAGTGATAACAAGCAAATAGACAGGCAGAAAAGTTGACGGTCTGACAGTCGAACAAACAGCGATCGAGGGAGACATGGATAGTGCGTGAGAGTGGTATCCTGGGTACGATCTTAGCATGACTAGAGACGCCTGACGTCTGTACCTGTCTGCTGCCAAAGGTGGGAGGGAAGTCATTATCAGGTGCGTTGTGGTGGCCTGCAGTCTGCGGAACCCCCTTGTCTGCTAGTCCTGGGGCCAGATTCACGAAGCAGTTACGCAGGTACTTACGAACCTGGGGCCAGATTCACGAAGCAGTTACGCAAGTACTTACGAACGTCTATATCTTTCCTCAATCTCTGACAGCTTTGGTTACATTTATTAAACAGTTTACAAGCATGAAAAACTTCCCAATCAAGTTTGTATTATTATAAACAGCCTCCTGGTGCTTCGGAGGTCATTAACTGTTTAATAATTGCAAATAAAGCCGCCAAAGATTGAGAAAAGATGGACAGGTTCGTAAATGCTTGCGTAACTGCTTCTTGAAACCAGGTCCTGGTGTCTTCTGGCGTACGTGTCTGCCGGGATCTGTGTTCCCAGTGCTGCGACCTGCTAAAGGAGGCTAGCGTGTGTGTGTGTGTGTGTGTATTTCCTAACACTTGTGCCCCTTCCTCAACCCGTTTTCCCAAATGGCAGAAGCTATAGCTACTCCGGAAGGAATGGGGGCACTGTGTAAATGTTCTACTTCCAACAATTCATGTGTTGTACTAATGGAATCTTAAATGGGCATGGCAAAATCTGTAACCTAATCATAAGATTAGGTTACAGATTTTTTTTCTGTTGCTCTCCGAATTTATTTATATTCATTCCTCGGTCTTGTATATATGTTGTGANAACTGACCGATTACTTTCCCTCCGGTGATTGGCCAGAGGGCTGACAATTACTGATTGGGTGGAAGGAACCGAGCCCCATGTGGAAATGGTTTGAACTGAGTGACAGAGATGGACACGACGGAAGAAGGTAGAAATGCAGGAGAAGGGTGGAAATGTGGGAGACAGATGGAAATGGGGTGGTGGAAAGGAAAGGCCCGATGGAACATGATGAGGAAAGCCGCTTCTAAGTCAGATTGCCCTATTGTTGGACACACCGCACACGACGAGGTATTGATTGTTGTCCGCTCCTGAATATATGATGACCTTGAAGAGGACTCCACGGGTACACAGGCCAAAGATTGAACAAGACGTGTTCTACACCACAAGGAGATACGAAGATGCAGACGATGAGTCACAATAACGTGGCTGAAATATGTTGACCAAACCACACACTAGAAAGTGAAGGGACGACGTCGTTTCAGTCCGTCCATGACCGACACAATCGACTTGAGAATGGTCCAGGACGGACCGAAACGTCGTCGTCCCTTCACTTTCTAGTGTGTGGTCTGGTCAACAGATACGAAGATGTCTTGTAAGCCACGTACGAAACAAAGTTAACGTATTATAATAATTATTTGCTTCAATGTTGTGAATATAATAAAGCGTTGCGAGACAATTGAAACTTGAATGTTGAAGTTAGATTCGTTTAGTATATAAATAGTTGTCGATGACAGCTTCAGAATCACCAGTTAAACTTTTACAAGTAGACAAATCTTTTATTTCATATAAGATGGCCTTCAGATTCCAACATTAATTATATGTTGATGTATTTATGTATTTATTTATGCATTTATTTATTTATTTAATTGTTTACATGAAGGTACTATGGGTTTGTGTGATTACATAATATTGGTATTTTTACATTCTTTCAAAGCCACTAACACACATAGCGTTTCAGGCAGGATGCTTAATATTTTTAATACTAAATTTAATAAAAACTCAAGTTCTCATATTGGTTCTAAATCCAACTGAAGTTTAAATATTTTACTGTAAATTCTAACTGGTATTTCATTCCAAACTCTGACGTATATTTGAATTACGTTTTTTATTCAAATTTAAGCTCAACTTACAATAATAATTTTGGGTCATATTACATTTCCATCTTCAATTTCAATATAAATTATAATTAATAATTCTTATTAGACACCCAATTGATGTGTTTGGGAATATTGATTCTCCATCCAACCTTGTGCATAGTGCCTGCACGCGATCATTAATAACCTCCAGACCTCAGTCTGGACGGAATCATTAATAACCTCCAGACCTCAGCCTGGACGGAATCATTAATAACCTCCAGACCTCAGCCTGGACGGAATCATTAATAACCTCCAGACCTCAGTCTGGACGGAATCATTAATAACCTCCAGACCTCAGCCTGGAAGCGCTTGGCTCTGCGTCTAGACACGGTCGACCGTCGCGCTCTCAACCACATTCCAGATCAAAGGATCAAAAGTGGGTTTGTTTATTAACCACTGAAGTAAAAATTGGCAGAGAAAATATAATAATATGTGGTCAGCTGCTAGTCAATATGTGGGTCTAGTTATGATGATAAGGTCAAGAAATGATGATAATGATAATGATGATGATTATGATGACAGTGATTAACTCACACTGGAGATCTCTAAAATGATAATGTGTTCCTGATTATTTTTTTTTTTTGAGAAAATGGCCTTTTCATGTAAAATCCTTCCGGGTGAAGATTGGATTATCGTGTCGTTAATGCCCCTCTTCTCGCGGGGCCCCATGGAGACCCCTTTCTTCATTATGCGAGGCTGTAGACTAGGCACTTTCCTTGTTCTCTGGGTCGAGGATCTATGCTGCTAAGGTCGAGAGGAAATGCTGCTAGGGTCGAAGAACTGTGTTGCCATATTAATTGAAATAAGTAAGAGAGGGATAGAGAGAGAGAGAGAGAGAGAGAGAGAGAGAGAGAGAGAGAGAGAGAGAGAGAGAGAGAGAGAGAGAGACAGAGCGAGTAGGTATCAAAGCCGCTCCCCAACCAATTCTAGAGATGACGACACATAAAAGGGAAAAATTTCCACTCCCCTCTCCACTCCGGAGCTAATCCGGTACTCTCCCCCATCGTACCCGGATCAGCAAATTCAGCACATTCTCGCAATTCCCGTCGAAAGACAACTAATTATCAGTGATGCTGCCGAAAAAAAATATCAAAAGCTCCCAGTTGTTAAAAATGTTGATAACAATTACATAAACAATCCTATCATATAAGCAATGAGAGTACTAGTGATATATTAGTTCTTTCACATATAATATTCTGGATTAATATTTTATATTAATTTTTTGCTCTTTCAACCATAAAATTGTGTTTTTCAGGGCCTTTGTGGCCGCGTTCAATTTATATATATATAAGAGCCAATTTTTGCACTCTTAATATCTACACATGCACTCTAATGCCAGACACATGCACTCTAATACCAGATACATGCACTCTAATGCCAGATACATGCACTCTAATGCAAAACAAGTTCTCTCACCCCAGGAAGTTCGAGTTAAATCTGACATAAATGCAATTTGATATTAAGCATACGCACTCGACCATCAAGCAAGTGTTCTTTTGGAGCAAGTTTCTTTCATGAGTGGAAATGACATTGCAAATCATACCGACGTCTCTCTCATGAGTGGCAGCATCTCAGCATGCATGGAAACAACATACGATCCATGCAACACAATTCCATGCGTGACAACATATCATTCGTTCCAGCAACATATCACGTGTGACGACAATAACATACCCATGTGCTGCACCAATACAGCATGCGTGGCAGCAACATACCATGTGGGACGAGGACAATCTCAGGTGTTCTGGCAACAATTTCAATCTCGCTGACAGCTGACGGGATGATTGATGGGCCGGGTACTGCCGTATGGAATTAATGAAATATGTAATTACACTTGCTTCCATACCAGTCACTGTTGCAAGGTGCGTAATCTGAAGCAACGGATGTACTCACTTCGTTGTACTGGAGGGTAGTGAGCTGTAGCTCACGGATCCCGCCTCTCTAACCTTTATCGACTGGTGCAATAGGGCTTTGTCAAATCTGCGATTAATGCTGTGAATGATGCATGTGTGTACTCACCCATTTGTACTCACCTGTTTTTGTTTGCAGGATCGAGCATTGACTCTTGGATCCTGCCTTTCGAGCCATCGGTTATTTACAGCAATGACTCCGGTCCTATTTTCCTGTTATATCTAGTTTTAAAATTATGCTTCCACAACCTGCTCTCAAGCGCATTAAATTTTTCCACTACTCTCACGCTAAAAGAAAATTTTCTAACATCTCTGTGATTCATCTGAGCTTCCAGCTTCCACCCATGTCCCTTCGTTCTGCTACTGTGTACTCACCTAGTTGTACTCACCTAGTTGTGTTTGCGGGGGTTGAGCTCTGGGTCTTTGGTCCCGTCTCTCAACTGTCAATCAACTGGTGTACAGATTCCTGAGCCTATTGGGCTCTGTCATATCTACATATGAAACTGTGTATGGAGTCAGCCTCCACCACAACACTACTTAATGCATTCCATTTTTTAACTACCCTGACACTGAAGAAATTCTTTCTAATGTCTCTGTGGCTCATCTGGGTACTAAGTTTCCACCTGTGTCCCCTTGTTCGTGTTCCACCCGCGCTAAAAAGTTTGTCTTTGTCCACCCTGTCAATTCCCCTGAGAATTTTGTAGGTGGTTATCATGTCTCCCCCTTACTCTTCTGTTTTCCAGGGTTGTGAGGTTCAGCTCCCTTAGCCTTTCCTCGTAGCTCATTCCTCTCAGTTCCGGGACCAGTCTGGTGGCATACCTCTCTCTCTCTCTCTCTCTCTCTCTCTCTCCTCCCTGCCAGTGTTTCCCTGTCACTCTTTTGTCTCCAGTTCCCTCCATATTTCACTTTTCCTCTCTCCATGCTTACCACTCTATCTCAATCCCCATTTTCATCCTCTGTCTTCTCCTCGCTGACTCCCTCTCTCTGTCTCCCTCTTCCGTGTGTCTCTCTCCCTCTCTCTCTCTCTCTCTCTGTCTCTCTCTCTCTCCCTGTCTCTCTCCCCCAGCCATCTCTCTGGACCCCAGTCTCCAAGATCAATACATGCATGGCGGGATCCTTGTAGCCATTGTTTTTATTGCTGGCTGCTCTCCTTCTCCGCCGTCGTC
>WNGS01169498.1:32571441-32623721 GCA_020271785.1 Procambarus virginalis
GTAATAATAAAATAATAATAATAATAATAATAATAATAATATAGGATTATTATTAATGGCAATAATACTAATAATTGACTAACACCAAAAGGCTTGTACCCAGGAAGGTGATTGGATATCGCGGAAACATTTGACTGCGTCCGACAGGAAGAATTGAGTGTTAGCTTAAATGATCAAAGTTGATGGGGAATCTTTCACTCTCACTGACCTTCCAAATTGCAGCATTACGGACTCACTATAGCCCGTTCTACATGGACATATATTCTGAGTAGCAAACTAAAACTACATCTAAAGTTGCCACACAAGTTCCTGGCCCCTGTAAGTCCATACGGGCTCACCATAGTCCGTGCTACTTGCCCCGCTCCTGTGCCAGGTAAGTCCTTTAGGGCTCACCATAGCCGTCTACTTGCCGTCCTGTGCAAGTAAGTCCACTAGGGCTCACCATAGCCCGTGCTACCTGAAACGTGTTGTTCCGAGTAGCTGAATCTAAATAACATCCAGGTAGCCGGGGACAATATGTCATCCAGCCTTCAGCAGCATGCACCCAAGGGTAGTATGACTGCCTTGTTAAAGTCCACAAGCGACTTGAGAATGGTCCAGGACGGACCGAAACGTCGTCGTCCCTTCAACTTCTAGTGTGTGGTCTGGTCAACTGCCTTGTTAAACTTCCAGAACTAATAATTGTCTCGCACCAAGTCCGTTAATTATAGCTTACTTTTTCAGGAGACAAAAAAGATGTAAATGGCATTAATGAGAGTCTTAAAACTAATTATCTAGTAGAAAAGAGTGGCAAGTTCTTTTTTTATAAGATCAAACCCAGTTGATGGCTTCTCTCGTGATGACGCAACATCCATCGTCCTCTCATAACCCCAGATCACAAAATACTGATTCACTACTCATCAATTACGTATTACGGGGTGGAAATTGATGAAAATCCGTCCCTCACAAGACATGTTAACGAGGTTACAGCCAAACATCGATGCCTTAGTATCTAAGTGTTGCTAGAAACTTTAGCAACTCCTAGATACTAAGACTAAAACAGCAATAAAAATACTAAGTTACTCACCCGATCAAAGTTCTATCTAAAGTTGTAATACACAATTTAAGACATGCCTGGGCATCTAGTGTGAAACAAATACCTGAGCCAATACCAGAATACATAAAGAACAAATCCTTTCTGTATTGGACATAACCAGACATAACATACATATGTTATATGTATGTGTATAACCATACACCAGACATACAGACACGAACTCAGAAGAAATGTTGCGAGTTTCCATGTATTCTACAAAATTTCACAAACTGTATATCTCACATTTAACTTACCCAAAACACTGATTGATGTTCCTTGTCCCTAAGCATAGTAAATTAATTGTTCTTATCTCCAGAAGTGCGAACAATTATGGAACGTTTTATATAATCTAACAACCGAACATAACATATTGATACAAACAAGTTAAAGACCTTATTAATGTACGACTTATAATTCAAACTATTATTAAATAAAAAGTATGGCATTCTTGAACTATAGTGTAGAAAAAAACATAGAAAAATACAGATTTAGGTACACATTGACTCAAAACACCCAGTCAGTCATTACAGCGTGGTACAGAACTCTCAACAAAACAAGTCATTACAGCACGGTACACAATCACTCACCACCTCCGGCCATTACAGCACGCTACATAATTAAAATCCCTGAAAGAGCGTGAAGCGGGTTACATCCGGATCATGTAGCCGGATGAGCACACTAATTACGGCTAATGGCACGAATATCAACGAACGTAAGTAGTAATTTGCCAGTTCTTTATCTGACTTTCGTAATTGTATTTTTTTTCTCAAATGTGTTCAAGAAAAATGTTAGTTTTATGAGTCCACAGAACCGCTGTTGTTTACCATCTGTTGAGCTTTAATTGATATGTGAATTACTGCTTGGCAAGCAATAGTAAATTTGTTTACCCTCGAAAGATTGTAAAGAAAACGTCCGTCTACAAACTCTCGAAATTATTGCCCTTATAATCTTTTTTTTTAATTGAAGAGGTGCATTTTTTTCATACATTTCTTGTGTTATTTTTACGCGTCACATGATATGATTTTTCTTGTAGTGAAAGAGAAGTGAACTTTTGATATCAATGTTGAAATTCAATCAATATAATATTGTCAGTATTATCATTTGTTTAGCATTTTAAAAGAATATATAATTTTTCAATTTTATTCAACAAATATTTAACGTATATTAGATAATTTTTTTGGGGGAGTTCTTGAGTAATACTTCAACGTATTCACTCTAAAAATACAATTATCAAATGAACTACAAAATTTCGTATTATGCCCAAACTGAAATATAACCAACAGAGAAAGCTGAAAAAAATCACGATATTAAATTCACTATATGCAGTTATATACATCCCAATTTATTCTTTATTGAAATAATATTTTTTACAACCTGGAAAACAATAAAACTAATTAATGAAATATGATTCCCATTTCACAGCTAGTATTTAAATTAATCAATTCAACATTTATAATTAAGGCTTCTGCATCATAGCTTCCAGCGTACTAGCACTGCGCTTGCTAACAATACTAATTCTGCAGACGAGGAGTCACAATAACGTGGCAGAAATATGTTGACCAAACCACACACTAGTAAGTGAAGGGACGACGACGTTTCGGTCCGTCGTGGACCATTCTCAAGTCGATTGTCGAGTGAAAGTCACAATCGACTTGAGAATGGTCCAGGACGGACCGAAACGTCTTCTCTTCACTTTCTAGTGTGTGGTTTGGTCAACATACTACTTCTGTTCAATAGAAAACACATACCCAGAACAACATCACTCTCAGCATAGAATTACTTAAAATTTCACTTTTATGAAGCTAAATTCTTGTTCTTTAACCAATCCTTAAAACCCTGATTGGGCTTCAGTTGTAAGCCTCAGGAACCCTAGAGGGTTCAGTGGAATCCCAAGTGGAATTGATTTTTATCCATATCGTGGCGTGGTGGTCTAGGGCGATATTGCTTGGGAGTGCCAAGTGAGTGGGTTCGAATCGTTATCATGGCTCCTACTGATTTTCTCAGTATTAATATTTTTATTTTTATTATTATAATTGTTATAATTATTCATATTAGTATTTTTATTAAGAAAATCTACTGGGGCTGATAGGTGGGCTCGAACCCTCGACCAAGGCATTGCCAGCCGCTTACTCTACCACTGGACCACCAGGATTTGCTTAAGTCGGATTTCTGCTGAAGTCACATCACAGTCCTGGTGGATTTTCTCAGTGATATATATCACATTAGTGTGAATTTTGTATTTATCATTATTATTATTATTATTATTATTATTATTATTATTATTAGTAGTAGTAGTAGTAGTAGTAGTAGTAGTAGTAGTAGTAGTAGTAGTTTTAGTTGATTTAAAATGCATCCAACTGTGCTAGGAAACTAGCTAGTTTACTGACGACAAAAAAGCATTACCTAGCTGGAAAGAAATACTAGCTGCTAAGGTAATGTACAACTCTACGACTCCCAAATCAAATCTATAACGTAGAAGTTAAAACAAATTTGAAATTCCTATGCAGTCTTATCTGAAGTTGATGGACAAAATTGATGACAGGTCTGCACATCTGAGGAGAAGACAGAATGAGGTACACGACTCAAAGCTAAACATGTAAGTTCTCCAAATACAGAAGAGATGTGGCTCGTCTGTGCTGGAGACACAGACAAGTTTTTTAGCATCTTTACGTGTCCCTCCCAAGAACAGAAAACTAAATAAGACCTGTGGTGTGTACAGATCTTCTCCTTTGTGCTTAAAAAAGTAATTTCGACGCTCTTAAATTAATCTCACCCGAAGACGTAAACAATATAGAACGAAGGTTGGCAACCAAAACATAGTGTCATATTAACATTTCAAAGCTTTATTAAATGTGTGGAAATTAACATACAATAGTATTCAGTAAATATAGAGAATTATAACAAAATGCTTCAGATAACTGTGCAGAAAAAGTACAAATCTAGTTTGCAAACTTGAAAATAAATTCTAGTGACGTAATATATATATATATATATATATATATATATATATATATATATATATATATATATATATATATATATATATATATATATATATATATGCACCTTACCATGTCAGTATAATGTTGCTCGCGTCGCCTCATGTTGTTCATACCAAGACATATCCAACAGCCTCTCGGAACGTTGCACAGTCCTGCAAGCAGCAATAACACCCAAGACGCCCGTTGTGCTTAGCTGCTGCAGGACATGAAGACAGGTGTTACGGGGAAGATATATTAAAGCTTAGGTACGATTTCACAGTGGCTCTGATATGAGAGAGAGAGACATGGAGAAAATAGATATATTTCCTCCAAATACAACACTGCCACCGCGGACTCTATACTTAAACGTGATGCTGTCAGTTTCAATTTCCCAGAATATCACATACCAGGTTGCACCATGCCACTCAGAATTAAATTCGCTGGAAGGAAGGAAATGTCTATCAGGCACTCTCCCACGTCCTTCAATGAAGACATCTTTGACTTTCGACACAGTCTATACATTTGTTCTGACTCCGAATGACCGAGGAAGCAGATACTCAGTGGTACAGTCTACCGTGCTCCGAGACTGACTTATGTAGGTAGTTAATTACTTCTGTCTCACACACACACACACACACACACACACACACACACACACACACACACACACACACACACACACACACACACACACACACACACACACACACATGCACACACACATACAGGATGAGAATCAGGTATTGAAAAGCACAAAGGAAGGTGATCTCAGATACGAGATTGGTAAACGGACCTGTCCTAGTTGCCCCTTCCCTTCCCTTCTCTTCCCTTCCCTTCCCTTCCCTTCCCTTCCCTTCCCTTCCCATCCCTTCCCTTCCCCTCTCTCCGCTTCCGCGTTACTCTCCTCCCCCTTCATTCTTCTATTTTTCCCCGACCGTCGAGTTTATTGGGCAGCGTCACTCATCCTGCGAGTTAGTATACCGCTATAGCAGCATGTACAACTCCCCCTAGATAGGAAGGAAGCCCACTGGGTTGTTCATCCTGAAAATGCTTGTCAGACAATTAGTTTAACATTTACCAACTCCTAAACTTACATTAACTTGCGGGTGCAAAGTGAGGGAATCTTTTATAAAAGAATCTATATATGCCAAATAGTGATTTCGTGGTTCAGACAATAAGGAGATGAAGGCGGAGTTCGTCACGCTCACCACAAACTGTGGCTCCGTTGTCAAGCTGTTGTTTACATCCTGAATCTCCATGGGTCTTTGATAAATTCTCGATACCTGCCTTTCGTCCATAATGACTGGGATTGCCAGCTGCAACCACGTTGTACCATCGTACAGATTCAATGATTTGTTCTTCTGTCCTCCTTTCCTCCTTTACCGTGTCACTGTGATGTTGCCGGATGATACAATTAACTTATAGAAGAGTTTTGGGGCTGATGTATTCGATATTGTCTCCTTCGGTGCCCTCAGAACCAGCATATCTGCTCGTTCATTTCCACAGATTTCACAGGGGGGAACTTCATCAATCTTCCTTGATTGGTTGTTATTTTCACAGCTCTCTTGATTTGAGATATTATTGCTTAGTTTTCAGCCTGATTTTTTTCCGTAAGGCTTTGCATTGCAGCTTTTGAATCAGTACCGATTATTGTGTTTCTTTCAAGGAATCCCAATGCCGTAACAATTGCAGTTAGCTCTGCTTGCATTGAAGAGGCTTTGTTCTCAGTATGTGTTTTTATCTTAATTTCCGTTTTGAAAGACATTATTCCTAATTAGAGTGTTTGCTGCACCAGCTCTAGCATCAGTAGGATTTGATGAACACAATCTTCTGCTCCCTCATTGTCTCCATCCTTCTCCTCGTTTTCTCCTGTCTCTTTCCTTTCCTTCTTTATCGAACCTTCTCCTTGGGCTGGACAGAAGAGCAACGGTCTCGCTTCATGCAGGTCGGCGTTCAATCCCTGACCGTCCCAGTGGTTGGGCACTATTTATTTCCACCGTCCCATCCCAAATCCTTATCCTGACTCCTTCCAAGTGTATATAGTCGTAATGGCTTGGCGCTTACCCCCTGATAGTTCCCTCCCCTTCCTTGACTCATCTATTAGCTTCCCTCTTCTCATTCCACACACCATTTATCTCATTTTTCGCCTATCTCCAGTTTCTTGCTGGCGTAGATGGTGAATTTAGCGAAGGAAATGAAGACTTCTTACGTCTTTCTCCTCAGTTCCCTTCATTCTCCTCTTTGTCATGTCCCTCTCATCAATCTTCTGGCTGTTACTATCGTTTTTCCTTATTCTCTTTTCTCTCCTCTCTCTCTCTCTCTTTTAGGAGCTTTAATCGTTTTTCCTCTAGTGTCCTATTCTGCCTCTCGCTGTTCTTCAACATTCACATTTCCCTCTTCTTTTCTTTTTGGCTTCCCTTTCTCTTCTGGCAAATTCACTCTTTTCGTCGAAGATTTTTTCCTCTACCTTCTTCTCTTTCTAATCCCTCCGTCTCTCGTCTGTCTTCTTTCCAATCAGTTCTTCATTCTTGCATCTGCCTTCGTCTTGCCTTCTTTTTCTTTCCTCCGCTTTCTCCTCTGTTTTTCTTACATTAAATCTTATTTCATAATTATTCACTTATCCAATCTATCTCTTTTTCCCAATTCAAATCGAATTCAAATCACTCCATATATATATATATATATATATATATATATATATATATATATATATATATATATATATATATATATATATATATATATATATTAGGGGTACCACCTCTGGTGCAATTGCAGGGACCCACATCCTCGAAGAAGAAAACAAAGAGCATTCAGAGAAGATCTTGTGGATTCTCACTGAATACTTAATTCTTTTCTTCTCCTACCACCCCTATTATTTTTTGTATGTTTTGTTTTATTTTATTGCAATGCTACAGTTTACAGAGAACACACACACACACACAAATATATAACAATTAAACAATCAGCGTTCGAAGACCTCGTCCAGCTCCTCGGAGGTTGGGTGCGTACCCAGGATACAGCACGCATTTCCCCTCTGCACTGCGACACTGAGGCGCTGGAATAGGAAACTGGCTGCTCGTGGGTCTCTAGTTTTCCCAATGAGTTCCTCACCAACCTCCTTTAAAAACTTGAGTGCACATTTACCCCAGGCGCCCAGAGTCTCTGAGCCTATCGGCACGAACCTGTAACAACGTTCTAGGTTTCTGTACTTGTGGATTTTCTGGGTCTCCCTGAAGGTGGCTGCCCCACCTCCCTCCGCTGAGCTGTAACGTAAATAGGTATCAGCCAATGTAGATGCACAGGTGTAATCCCATACGACCTGTTTACCTTCCCTCCATGGCTGCAGGGTGACTCCATCTGGGCGTTTTTGGCTGTTGTCAGGTCTGCACAGCTGGGGTTCCCTTTGTGCTGGACACCCAGCTGTAGCCAAACTTCTCTTGATGATGTCATTGACTGCCTCGTGTCTGGCAATCTTTCCCTGTGTCTTACGACAGATGAGACCATGGCTGCCGTATTGGTCTGCCCGTGCCTGGCCGCAAATACACCGGTGCTCGGTGGAGATAGGGGCGGCAAGGCGCAGAGCAACACCAATACTTAGGGCCCGATGATCCAGGCGGGTGCCCAAGGCGGAATTAGGGACTGCCAACAGGAAGTCCCCAGCATGGGGGGCTTGCACAGCTAGGAGACGCGCTCTGTCCTTCTGAGAAGCTACGTCCAGCAATGCTTTGGCGATGTTCTCCACTATAGGGCTATCCCATTTGGCCTGTTTACCGTCGTTTGGACAAGTTGGTCGGGTGTGTGAATTGGCGAGTGTGTCCCACCGACCAGCTCCTTCCACAAATTTGGGATCACGAATCCCAATGGAGTTCCTTAGGTATTCTGGTAGTATTTCCTTCACTAATTCACTTGTAGCACTGGTCGAGGATAAGAATGCCGGCAATGCTAACTGTGTCGCCTTGCGAATACCTATACCCCCGAGTCTAACTGGGAGCGTTGCTTGGTCCCACTGGTCATCTTGCAGGGAGAGGTTTAACACTTTCATAGTTATTGTCTTTAGGAGTGAATCGTATTCCGTTAATTTTGGGCTGTCAAAAGAAGGAGCACACCTGAGGAAATAGGTAAGTCTGGGCAAGGCCAGGCACCTTGTAAGAAGGTACAACGCATCATGAGCATCCAAAGCCCCTATTCGCGCCTCCATCCTCCTCAGGTCTTTAAGCTTTTCTTCGAGGACTACCTCAATGGCGTTCGAGCCCAGAGGTGCCCCTAGCAGCACACTGTCGGTGGGAGCGATCACTTGGGCTCCTGGCAATAAGATTTGTACTGCATTTATGATTGATTGGTTGGACGAGATGATTTCACACTTTGATGGATTTAGTGTAAGGCCTAACTCCTCTCCCCTAGATTTCACTAGCTGAAGATCTCCTAGTAGGGATTCCTGTGTCCCTGCCAGGGTGCCATCGTCCAGGAACCAGATGTTGAATTCGCTGGACAACCTACTTGTGACCTCCTTAGCTGCCATGCAGAAAAGAAAAGGGGCAAGTGGGTCTCCCTGCTGGACACCTTCTGCGGAAACAACTTCATGTTCCCCAAACAACAGTGTCGATTCCCTACTGTACCCTGCTGAAACGAAAGGAAGTAGACAAGGAAAGCTGGTTCGAACTGCTTCCAGTACCACATCCCTTTTTACCTGGTTGAAGGCATTTTTAAAGTCTAATTTAATTAATGCCTTATTTACTGGGAGGTCCTTGATATAGGCTCGTGCTGCATGAGCTGCTGCTTCACAGCCATGGGGGACACCAAAACCTAGTTGATGGGGTCGAAGCATCGTTGCAGCGTCTATGCTGATTTTTCTGACAGCTGCCCTAGCAACAAGGCGCCGAAGTGTGTTGCCCACGGCAATGGGTCTGACTCCACCATCCTTCTTCTTAAGGGCACAAAGGGATGCTCCGAAGAAGAACGGTTTAATTGTGTCTGGGATCAACCCGGAGAGACAGTCGTTGACAAACTTCGTGATCTCTGACAGTAGTGTCTCGGCAACTTCGCCGAGAACTGGGTTTGTCATCTCCTTGAGGTGCTGAGGTCTTACTCCAGTGTATCCCCCTGCTGAGCCTGGTGGAAATGACATGATGGCTTTGTATACCTCTGATGCTTGGAGGAATAGAGGTCCCATGTCTGGGGCATTTGTGTCCCGAGCAGTGGGTTCCCATGGTACTCTGGGAGGGTGCTTCTCTCTCAGTGAGTCGGCAGTTGCTGTATCTCTAGGGGCGATTGTTTCTTCACTGGTAAGTAACCTAATTGCCCCTACTGTGTTGCCCTCTTCAATTTTCTTGGTCACTTGTGTTCCAAGCTTAAAATTATCATTGGAACTCTTGGGTCTTCCACGACGGTTTTTGCGTTATATATATATATATATATATATATATATATATATATATATATATATATATATATATATATATATATATATATATATATATATATATATATATATAGACACAATATAATAACAAATGTGTGTATTGCTTTTTTTAATGCATTTTCACTCACGTTCTGCATGAAGGAATTGTTGTCGGCATGAGTGTGTGAGGTGAGTGTTCAAGTGCATGGGGTGTTTGTTTGTGCTGTGTATGTTTCTGTAAGTGTGTGAGGTGAGTGTTTACTTGTGTTTGGTGCTTGTGCGTGGGTGTGTGCTTTCCTTGTTGAACTCACCTAAGTTTCACACACACACACACACACACACACACACACACACACACACACACACACACACACGCACACAAGCGAGAGAAACAAAAGTAGTTTACCACAACCATGTCGGCCTCAGGTAAAGTAAATACACGGAACCAGCAAATTGCTATAAAGTTTTCAAAACAAGTTGATAAGCGCCACGCTGGCCGTTTCTCCTGGCCAGTAAGGACTCGCTTTTCCTGCCGATGATCTTTAATCAGACCCCCAGAAGAAATCCATATATTGGTAATTTACTGAGACCGTTCAACAGATCTGTTGTGTTCCTTGGCTTTCTGTCCTCCTCACTTGATCTGGATCCCGCGTTATGTTGACATGTTCGCCTCGTCTCTGGCGTGATGTTTATAGTTGCTTGGGCGCCCAACTATATGTGGTGGACGGTAGAGCGACGGGCTCGCTTCATGCTGGCCGGCGTTCAATCCCCGACCGTCCAAGTGATTGGGCACAATTCCTTGCAATATATATATATATATATATATATATATATATATATATATATATATATATATATATATGTATATATATACTTTAGTAAGAGAAAATATCTTTGTTATCTCTCCACGAAGAAAACTCAGAACGTGTTGTATAAGAGAAAGAGACAAAGATAAAGATATATATATATATATATATATATATATATATATATATATATATATATATATATATAATATTATATATATATATATATATATATATATATCTATATATATATATATATATATATATATATATACATCATATATATACATCAGACAAGGAGAAAGCCCGCCTCAGAGCAGTGCGTTCCCCCCATGCAGGAGACTTCCTCCTGGCAGTACCCATGTCAACAATGGGCACGCGCCTAGATCCAGAATCCCTTCGTGTAGCAGTGGCCCTCCGCCTTGGTGCCCCAATTCACACTGAATACAAGTGTATTTGCAACAGGGTGGAAGCAGACCAATACGGACTGCATGGGTTGCATTGCGGAAGCACAAAGGGCTGGCATGCAAGACACAACGAGGTCAATGACATCATCAAGAGAAGCCTCGTCTCAGCTAAGTGCCCAGCGGAGAGAGAACCTCGCATCCTAGGGGTCCAAAACCCGGATTTCCCCACACTTCGCCCTGATGGCATCACCATATACTCATGGAAGGAGGGTAGACAGTTGGTGTGGGACTACACATGTGTATCCACCCTGGCTGACACCTATGTACACTTCGGAGCTGATCAAGCAGGTGGGGCAGCCAACCACAGGGAAACAGCAAAATCTCTCAAATACAGGCGACTGGCAGGTCAATACCTCTTTGTTCCCATAGCGTCTGAGACGCATGGCCCCTGGGGCAAGAGTGCCTTGGGATTTCTCAAGGAATTGGGTTCCAAGCTCATTGACGTCACCAGAGACCCAAGGGCTTGCAGTTTTTGTTTCAGCGCCTCAGTGTGGCGATCCAGAGGGGAAATGCTTGCTGCGTCCTCGGTTCCTGTCCGGAAGCGGAGGAGCTTCAAGAGATCCATAACCTTTAGGCATTTGTCTTGTATGTTTTGTAACCTTTAAATACACAATAAAGCATAAGAAAAAATATATATATATATATATATATATATATATATATATATATATATATATATATATATATATATATATATATATATATATATATATATATATATATAACGAAAGAGGCGAGAATAAAACATAGAAAGAGAAAGATGATCAAGAGAAACAAAAAGAAATTGATCAGAAAGAGAAACAAAATGAAATTGAAGAGAAAGAGCATAACAGAAAGAGAGAAACAGACAGACAGAAAGACAAAGGGATATATCCAAAAATAACCATAGATAAAAATAAATCGTCGGATTAACACTTGTAATTACAAACTCTTCCCTCGTCATCATGATAAGACTAGAGATAAGGAAGGAGGGATGCGAAGATGCTGGACCACCAGGTACAAATGATCAATCTCTGAAGGGAAATATTATGTACAATATCGACACTATCAAAGATGGCAGGTTGATAGTGCATTGATTATAAGAGGGGGGTAAGTAGACGTTTCTGATGAAGGAATATTGAGTGCTAAGCAAGACATTAGCACTCTCAATGTTCTCAATGACAGTGAACAATACATTTGCATTTTATTTAATTGCAGTAGGGCTCTCAATCATATAAGTCGTGTTCTCATATATTAGTTATTATTATAGCGTTCTATATATATACATAGTTAGGTATTGGTTAGGTTAGGTGTTTAGGTTCTGTTGGCAATTATTTGTCTTTAATGTACATGTCATTTACAGAGTTGCGATTCGAACAGAGGTTGTAAGCGAAGCACTACTCGAATCGCAACTCTCCATATGCACAGCCCGTCCTCGCATACAAAGATCTAAGCTCGTTAATCCAGCCGCCAAACCCACTGTTTATGAATGTAAAGCAGTTTACACACTACTCACAACTGATGACGTCCGAACAATTCCGGAAAAAGTGTTTCGCTCACGTCCTCTGTTCGAACCACAACGCTGTAAATGACTCACCCACGTACTACAAATACAAATAATCGCCTGGGTCGACTGCTAGCAGCCGTGAAGTGAGGACGTTTACCGACCCTCCGTGGCTGTTGGGGTTGTTTGCCGTTTTGGTCGCCAGGTGGTGTGGGCGTCTCTGCCCTCCCAGTTTTGTTGCCTGCCTGGCTGCGTTGACGTGGCGGTTCTGACATGGGGGGCCATCTTCCTCCTGTTATGCGTGTGAACTCCTTGGGCCTGGAGTTCACTTGTAAGGCTGGTTATACGACCATCGAGATGGTGATATGTGACATGCTTCGTATCCCGGTGGAAGCTATCTATGGTGTGGAGCTAGTTATGGCCCACCGGATTGTTATTAAGTTCGTGGGGGAGGAGGAGTACCGGGACTTTCTCCGCCGGTACGGGGGGCGTACGTTGCCGTTGCCAGATGATGCCGGCTCTGTGGCGATTTCGGACCGCAGTGGTGCCCTGACTTATGTCAGTGTCCTTGGTGCGCCCCTGGAGTTCCCTGATGACCTCCTCCGGCGTTACTTCAGGGGTTTGGTACTGTTGTCAGTGTGCGGGTGAACACGCTCTCCTCAGGGCGGTATGCTGGAAATGCGAACGAACATTCGCACGTTGGGGATGCGCCTGTGGTCGGATATACCTTCTTCTGTCCGGCTTATGGGATACTACATCCAGGTGTATTATGCCCGGCAGCCTCGTACCTGTTTCCGGTGTGGCCTGTTGGGGCATCAGGCTGCCGGGTGCTCTGAGGCCCCAGCTGCTCCTGTAGACTTGTTCCGAGAAGAGGATTTCCCGCCGCTCCCACTGGAGGCAGTCTCCGGTGATGATGATGATGAGGAGGTGCACGTCCTGTTTGCTGCTGCAGCTCCCCCGGCGACGCCTGACGTTCCTCCGGTTGTTGCCGACCCTCCTCCGGGTATTGTGGTACAGTCGGTTGGTCTGCCTGATCCTGTCGCTGTCCCAGCTGCTCCCGTGGGCCTTCCTGGAGCTCCCTGTGTGACGTCGCTGTCTTTTCCCTCGTCTTCTGATGCTGCGCCTGGCCCTGTGTCCGTGACTCGGGTCCCGGATGTGCTGGGTGCTGGGGTGGCTGCGGAGCCTCCTGCTGTGTGTGGTCCGGTTCCCCCTGTGGTAGAGGCTGCTGCCGTTCTGTGTCGGGCGTCGGTTCATCCGGCTCGTGGTACCCGTGTTTCTGGGTCACTTACCGGCTCTGACGATATTCGGCCGGTGCCCAAACGTTCCCAGCGTTCGTCTTCTGCCTGGGCCGACGTTGGTGACTTTAGTGACTGCGGGTCTTCGGGTATTGACGGTGTGGATACGGATACGTCGATGTCTCCGCGGTTCGTGGTGGCGGAGGTCCATGTGCTTGCTGGTGCTGGTGCCTCTGCATTGGACGTGCCTTCGGTTCTTTCTCCGCCAGGAGACTCTCTGCAGTGGGGGGTGGTGGCTTCCGCTGCCAGGGATGGTGTGGACTCTGGTGCTGGGCGTGGCCTGGTGGTGACCTTATGGAAGGATGCGCGCTGTCCGGGTTTCCTGCTGTCGTCTGGTGGTGTGCCCGGGGCCGCGGGTACCCCTGTGGTGCGGGTGCGCTTTGGGGCCCTGGGGGACGTGTTGCCGGCGTCTGTGATGCCGCCGGGTCACTGGTCGAAGATTGCCGAGTTACTGCTGTCTGACGGACCGGAGTACTTTCATGGTGGGCAAGTTCCCTTCCTGTGGGGGCGAGTAGCGACTTCTCGCCTCATGAGTACTACCATCTGGGTCCCCTGTTTGCAGGTGTTTGTTGCCCCGGTTCCGGATGTTATGGTGTCCCCGGTGGATGGACGGGACCCTTTGCAATGGGTGTTCTGGGAGGTGTTCAATGTACGGTTCCCACGGGCCGGGTTCCTGGGCAAGTATGTGCTCTGATCTCCTGTGTATTTGCTCTATGACATGCTGCGTGCCCCTCTGGCTGTTTTTTTTTTGCCCTGTTATATTATGTGCTTGTGCCTCTCCCGTTGTGCGTTTCCTTGCAGTGTGGCATATTAGTTTCTAGTGCTTGGCGTCACTCGTTTCGCGTTTTGGCTTGGCGTTTCACCTTTCCTGGCTTCGCGATTCACCCTTCATGGGTACGCCGGAGCGCATCCGATCCCACGATCGTCGTCGCCCCTAACTCAACAACAACAACAACACTACTCACAACTGATGACGTCCGAACAATTCCGGAACAAGTGCTTCGCTCACGTCCTCTGTTCGAACCACAACACTGTAAATGTTTCACCCACGTACTACAAATACAAATAATCGCCAACAGAACCTAAGCGCCTAACCTAACATAACCTATGCCTATATATGCACAATATACTAATATATTATAATATTAATTTATATTTGAGAACATTCCCGAATGAAACATTCATTGAATGAACAGCATGTATAAATTTATGAATGCGTCTGTGGGGTCGACCGCTGGAAGTAATGGACTTGAGTCGAGGACGGGTTGACAGATACATATAATCGCCAACAAACCTAAAGATCTGAATCAACTCACGCCTAAATCAACTCACATTCAAGATTAGTGCATTGTTGTTAGATGGTCATTAAGGTAGTTGAGCGTAGGTAAGGTAGTCCCTATAACAACTCTCCTACTGTTAATCGGACATCAGCCCAACACCGAACATTGTACGGAAAGAAGTAAGTTAAAACGCTATTTAGAATCAAATTTATATTGCTAAAAAAGTATATAGGTTTGTTAATATGTTATAACAAATCATAAGTTTGTTAATTTACCGTATTATGTGTGTGTGCTTATTTTCGAATTTCGAAACAACTTAATAAATTGTTTCGGCAGTATTATTGACATTAATTTGTGTTCCGTTGTTAATCATTCTTGCCATACTGGTGCTAGATATGACGGGAGCCCCATGTAGAACTTTATATTACAGGGAATATGTAACATAGAAGCTTATCTCGCAATATCGGTTAAAATGAACATACCACGGGGAGCCGGTCGGCCGAGCGGACAGCACGCGGGACTTGTGATCCTGTGGTCCTGGTGGTTCGATCCCAGGTGCCGGTGAGAAACAATGGGTAGAGTTTCTTTCACCCAATGCCCCTGTTACCTAGCAGTAAAATAGGTACCTGGGTGTTAGTCAGCTGTCACGGGCTGCTTCCTGGGGGTGGAGGCCTGGTCGAGGACTGGCCCGCTGGGACACTAAAAAAAAGCCCCGAAATCATCTCAAGATAACCACTGACCTCGGAAACATTGGGATCAAGGAAATCTGCAAATCAGGATTCAGGGGACAGTTATGTTGAATACAATTGAAATACAATAACACTCTAGAAAATACTAGAGTGCGACACAATACAAAGTTTATTGACGAGGCCTGTCAATGTAGACCTTTCCTTCTGACCCCTATCTCCCCGGGATGACAGATGTAATAGAAATGGTTGCTTCAAGAGGGCTCAAAACTGCATCTGAGATAAGCCAAGTCTCTTGCCTCTTAGTATGAAAACTTTCAAGCCAAAAGCCTGTATTCAGTGTCCCAAAACTTCAGCTATGTGAAGTCGCCGTGCATAAGAGGCTCTAGTTTGGGTATAACATATCGTCTTGGTGCCCTTATCCTCACCAAGCACAGGTATATTTGCGGCAATACAACGGCAAGCCAACTACGGGCTACTCATGGCCGTGCCACCTCTCGTGATTGCTTATTCTTCAGCAACGGCAAACCAATACAGTCACCATTGGTCACCATTTGGTCCGGGAGACATCTCCCGTCACGCAGGGTGCAGTCGCACCTCCACAGATCTCCAGTATCATCTCTCGATACTGGTAATGGCTCATAAGAGCCACCACTTACGGGCTATTCATGCCCGTGCCACCTCTTGGGTGGCTTAATCATTATCAATCAATCATCACCAATACAGTCATCATGGTCTCATCTGCCGTAGATCCCAGGGTAAGGTTGCAAAGACACGAAGTAGTCAACGATACCATCTAATTTCTTGTACCAAATTACAACTAGACCTATGTAGGTAAATTGTTTTCACTGAGGAAAAGGGTTTCCACAAAGCCAGAAGTGAAACTCACCTCACCGCCCTTCCATCTCTCGTCTGTCTGTCTGGGGAGCCGGTCGGCCGAGCGGACAGCACACTGGACTTGTGATCCTGTGGTCCGGGTTCGATCCCGGACGCCGGCGAGAAACAATAGGCAGAGTTTCTTTCACCCTATGCCCCTGTTACCTAGCAGTAAAATAGGTACCTGGGTGTTAGCCAGCTGTCACGGGCTGCTTCCTGGGATGGAGGCCTGGTCGAGGACCGGGCCGCGGGGACACTAAAGCCCCGAAATCATCTGAAGATAACCTCTCTCTCTCTCTCTCTCTCTCTCTCTCTCTCTCTCTCTCTCTCTCTCTGATCAAGCTTCATTTCCAGGAGCTGAACATCTGTGTGTGGACGAGTGAAGAAATAAGGCAAAGCCCCAAAAACCCCGCGTGCCCGACAGGCAGCCTGCAGAGGTGAGTGCAAGCGCATGCTCGTGCGCTCGCTTTAACCACAGGGCATAAAAACAAAAGCACCGCGAAGTCAAGCACGAGGCGGAGCATGACGGCAATATTTCGCAGTAAATGGATATTAGCTCGGACGCAGTATAGTGACTTAATTAAGGACACATCTTCCGGGTCAATTTATGTCTTCCGGACACATGATTGCATGTCGGACACATCTTCTGGACACGTTAGTATCTTCAGGAAACTTAACTATTGCCTCTCGGATATATCTTCGGATATATGATTGCCGTGACCTCCATCAGTAGGTAAAATTATTTCGCTTGGTACTCGTATAGGGTCAAAAGCAGGGTCTGTATCAAAACCGTTTACTTCGATAATTGCATTAACAAGGCCCAAAAATAGACCTGAAATACATTGAGGCCAAAAAACAGCATTGAGCAGTAACAGGCGGCGGCCAGAGATAGGATACAACATTGTTGAATTCCATTCCTTACCTTCAGCAACAGCTACTTCATCGTGGTCGGTCTTGTATCAGTGACGTGTTCCGGTGATTATCCAATCCTCCAGTATGCTTGAGGTATAAGGTAATATGCCTGCTGACAACACTACTAGACGTTAGAGACGCGATGTATCAAGCACCAACTTCAGATATAACGACACCTACAGGTAATCCTCTCCTTGGCTCACGATGATTGGTTTGGGAGCAACTTTGAGAGTATTTAGTTTCTCTATGAATCAAGAACATTCTTAGTGACGTATAGCTTCTTTTTGCCTCTTTCCCCCTGTCAATCTCAACTTCAAAGTAAGTACCTGATCTGTGGTTACACACGCACGGGCGGGTTAATACCCTCGAAGCCTTTTCTGGGAAGTTTAAAATTTTCTTATAAATTTTAAAGACAATATTTTAATCTTATTTTCTCTCCTAAACTCGAACTTTGTGCAGGAAGGCTTTCCGTATTTCCGTAGGTGTGAATTACGCGATGAGGGAACAATTGGTTTCATACATAAGCATACTTTCTCTCTCTCTGATTGTTGACGCGAATGACCCTTATACAAGCGATCACTTGAGCCGTCCGTAGGAGCGATCGCGAGGCGAGGTCGCTAGTGAGTGGCTGGGAGCGGTGGTAGTGAGGAAGAGGCACGTTGGTCGCCACCGCAACGGGCTTTGCTCTCACACTGATGCTGCGCCACGTCTCTGGCCGCTTCTCTCTCTCTCCCTCCCTCTCTCTCTCTCTCTCTCTTTCTCTCTCTCTCTCCTGCCTCCCGGCATCATCACGCTACTCCGGTGCCAGCCACGCTCTCCCTGGCTGGTCACACCGGCACACACACCCGACCCCACACACACCTGACCAGCACACATGACCCACACACACACACCAGCACACGTGAACAACACACACACACACCAGCACACATGACCCACACACACACACCAGCACACGTGAACAACACACACACACACACCCGCCCGACACACTCTACCACTAATGCCATCAATCCCTACGCCTTTCCCTCCCCTCTTCCCACCCAATTACCATCCATCAACCCTTTACCATCAACCCCTTCCACGTACCCAACCCCCTTTCCCCCATATATCCCCCCCCCCTTTCCACTCCACTCGTCAACAAACTCAATTTCTGAGCGACATTTGCGTCCAGTCTCGGCTCCACTGACCAGACGACATTATTTAATATATTGCGTTTATTGATATTTTCAGTTGTGTGTGTTCTCAACTCTCTGTACTCGCATTTCTCGCATTTAATAAATGATTTATAATATTCCTACGACTCGTTCAGGCACTTTTATCGTCCACCTGTGTTCCCTCTCAAGCCATTGAGTTTCCATAAATATTTTGAATGTCGTGATTATGTCTCGCCTGGTTTATTCTGTGAGTTTTAGACCTTATTGTTTTCCTTTTTGGTTAAATTTTCTCAGTTATGGAATTAATTTGGAAGCAAAATCATTTAACTTTCTCCGACATAATTTGTGTGGGATGAGATACTAGCTCGGTGCTAGTGCTGAATATTCCAGAATTGGTCTGATATACGTGGAATATAGAGTTCAGAAGGCAGCGCTAAATTAAAAATAAATCTTTTGCATGGGATGAGGATTGGACACGGAGGAACGTACAGGAATCGATTACGTAATTTAGCGCAATGATTTACAGAGAAAAGAATTCGCTAATCGCTTTACACCCTACACCTGGATCCATCAAGAATTTACGCAACTATTTACGAAACCTGTACATCTTCCCTCAATCATGGTTCTTTTTTTTTAACAGTTTATTAGCTTTGACTTCACTTTGCAAAGGTTATTGTTCTTACGGATAAACTCGTAGGTCTTCGGAGGTCAAAAACTGTTTAATAAATGGAGAGAAATACGCTATAATTGAGGATAGATAGATAAGTTTCGTAAGTAGTTAAATAAATTCGTTGTGAATCCCGGTCTAGGTCTCCAATTACTGCTGGTTGCACATAAGCGAATGATTTGAGAAAACAGCGAACAATTTTCCAGCCCAGCGAATGATTTCATCCCAAGTGCTCTCGCTAATGAGTCATTTGGTTAACCAGCCTTCCACATGTACGAGTTTAGGCCTTTCTCTCGAGTTATCATAGTGGACAGAAAGTTGGGTATACTAGAGCATCCGAACCTAACCTAACCAAAACTAACCTAATCTAACTTAACCTAACCTAACCTAACTTAACCTAACCTAACCGAGAAACGCATGTGTAGAAAACATGAATGCAGGCGAGGAGTCACAATAACGTGGCTGAAAAATTTTGACAAGACCACACACTAGAAAGTGAATGGACGACGACGTTTCGGTCCTTCCTGGACCATTCTCAAGTCGATTGTCTTGATAATGTTTGTGAGAAAACATGAATGTTTGTGAGTCGATATAATTGGGAGTAAATCCTATTTTATCCAGATTTTGACTTCAAAATTATATGTATTATTTGATGGGGGACAGGTTGATCACGAAGCTCACCATCAAACTAAGGGCTAAAGGGTTCGATACGTGTATGTACCAAATAGGGACTTTATTAATCGGTAATAATAATTTTGCAAATCTGCTCTTCTATCTGGTCGAATCTATGACTCGAAACGTGATTCGTTCATGTCCATTACTGTAACAGCCCGTCCTCCAAACAAAGATCCAAAAGTGATTCCATGCACCCGCCAAACCCCCTGTTTATGAATGAAAAGCGGTTTACACACGACTCACAACTGCTGACGTTCGAACACATCCGGAACAAGTGCTTCACTGACGAATTTTGTTCGAATCACAACGCTATAAATGCTTCACCCACGTACTACAAATACAAATAATCGCCAACAGAACCTAAAAACCTAACCTAACCTATCCTATGCCTATATATACACAATACGCTAATATATTATAATATTAATTTATACTTGAGAAAATTCCCGTTTTGAATGAACAGCATGTTAAAATTTAAGAATTCGTCTGTGGGGTTGACCGCTGAATGTAATGGACTTGAGTCGAGGACGGGTTGACTGTAAACACTCTCTTAATCATCGTAACCTGGGTCAGAATTCATCAGGTATTTAGATTCCCTAAATATCTGATGAATTTACGAATTTTCGCACATTTACGAAACCTGTACATCTTTACTGAAGCCTTACGGTTTCATTTACATTTACACAACAGTTTATGGACTCCGAAGAATTGCGATATTATCGTTGCCAACAATAATATCCTTAGTTGCGTAGTTTAGAAGGTCTTACTCTGTTTAATAAACAAGCGACCAACGATTGAAGAGAAAGAGGTAGAGGTTTCGTAAGAGTTGCATAAATGTTTAATGACTCACGAGGCCAGATTCACGAAGCAGTTACGCAAGCACTTACGAACCTGGGGCCAGATTGACAAAGCAGTTATACAAGCACTTACGAACATGGGGCCAGATTCACGAAGCAGTTACGCAAGTACTTACGAACGTGAACATCTTTTCTCAGTCGTTGGCGGCTTTGATTACATTTATTAAACAGTTTGCAAGCATGAAAACTTCCCAATCAAATGTTGTTATTGTTATAAACAGCCTCCTGGTGCTTCCGAGCTCATTAACTGCTTAGTAATTGTAAACAAAGCCGCCAAAGAATGAGAAAAGATGTACAGGTTCGTAAGTGCTTGCGTAACTGCTTCATGAATCTGACCCATATACATCTTTTCTCAATCTTTGGCGGCTTTGTTTACAATTACTGAACAGTTAATGAACTCCAAAGCACCGGGAGGCCAAAGTGGTGTACACCAGAAGATGTATGAGTGTGCTCACCTAGCTGTATTCACTTAGTTCTGCTTGCAGGAGTTGAGCTTCGGCTCCTTAATCCAGCCTCTCAACTGTCATTCAACTGGTGTACAGGATCCTGAGCCTATTGGGTTCTTTCATATCTGAACTTGAAACTGTGTATGGAATCAACCTCAACCACATCACTGCCTAATGCACTCCATTTGTTTACTACTCTGACACTGAAATGATTGTTTCTAATGCCTCTGTGATCATTTGGGTACCCAGTTCTCACCTGTGTTCCTTTGTTCGACTTCGACCCGTGCTAAATAATATGGTATTATTTAGTCTGTCAATTTCTTTGAGGATTTTGTAGGTGGCAATCATTTGGTTTCCCCTAGCTCTTCTGTCTTCCAGTGACGTGAGGTTTAATTAAATTAACCTTTCTTTACACCTTATAGTTGTAACCTAACTTTACCGTATTTGTGAGATTTCTATCTCAGTTAGAAAATAGTCCCGGAGAGCACATAGCTATGGGACTAGTCTAGTGACAAACCTTTCAACTTTCTGTATGTCTCGTTGTTGACTAAATACGGACTTCCCAATTTAGCTTCATACTCCACGGTTGGTCTGACATACGTGGCATACAAGGCTCTGAATGATTCCTTACAAAAGTTTTTAAAGGCCGTTCTTGTTGGCCAATCTAGCATATGCCTCTGATGATATCCTTTTGTTGTGAGCTTCTGTGAACAGGTTCGGTGTCATATCAACACCATTCTCTCTCTACAGACTGATTCTTGAAGGATTTCATCTCCCACTTGGTACCTTGGGTCCGGTTTCCTGCTTCCTACGCTTATTGTCATTACACTTACACGAGTTAAACTCTAGTAGCCATTTATTGGACCATTCCTTCAGTATGTCCAGATCATGTTTTAATTTCTTGCTATCTTCCTATCCTAATCTTTCAAATAATGTTAGCATCGTCAGCAAATATTGAGAGCAGAGTTTCTGCTCTCTGGAAGATCGTTTAAGAATATCAGAAACAAGATAAATCTGAGTACAAAAATCCTGTGGGACTCCTCTGGTAATATGTGTTCATTTGTGAATTAATGCTTGCAGGATCGAGCTGTTAGCTCTTGAACCCCGACTTTCTAACAGTCGGTTGTTTAATGAACTGATTAACGACCTATCATTTCAAGATCATATATCGAGATATCTTATCCTACGATATCATATCCTAGGATATGATATGGTCGCAGTCTGTGAGAATAGATTTTTGGAGTGTGAAATTACGAAGTTTTATACCGAAAATAGGCCAATTGGGGAAGATAGCGTTGGGTCACATTCCCCCCCCCCCTCCCCTGCAGTTTTCAAAATGTCGGAAATATCAGAAATCTGACTCATGAGCGTTATTTTGGAGCCAAAATTCTGGCGCACTGCACCTACTTTTCGATTGAAATTACGACGTTTTATACCGAAAATATGCCAATTACTGAAAACTGCAATCGATCTCATTTTACCCCCCCCCCCCTGCAGTTTTAAAATTATCGGAAATATCGGAAATTCTGACTCGTGAGCGATATTTTCAGCAGAATTCTGGCTCACCTGCACATATTTAGAGTTGGAAATTACAACATTATATTTCGAAAATATGCCAGTTTCTGAAGACGGCGAAGGGTCACATTTTAACCCCCCCTCCCCCCCTGCAGTTTTTAAAAATCGAAAATACTCGCAAAGCTTTACAAATATCAGAAATAACCTGCGTCACTTCCGACACGGCCGTCTCCTGTGTCACAGCCGTGTGTGTGTGTGTGTGTGTGTGTGTGTGTGTGTGTGTGTGTGTGTGTGTGTGTGTGTGTGTGTGTGTGTGTGTGTGTGTGTGTGTGTGTGTGTGTGTGTGTGTGTGTGTGTGTGTGTGTGTGTGTGCAAGTATGCGAGTGTGCGTGTGTATGTGTGTGTGCGAGCGTGAGTGAGTGTGTGTGTGTCAGTGTGTGCATGTGTGTGTGTGCGAGCGTGAGTGAGCGTGTATGTGTGTGGGCGTGTGTGTTTGCGGGAGCGTGAGTGCGTGCACGAGCTTGTGTGTGTGTGTGAGGGCGCTTGTGTGTGCGAGCGTGAATGTGTGTATGTACTCACCTATTTGTACTCACCTATTTGTGCTTTTGGGGGTTGAGCTTTGGCTCTTTGGTCCCGCCTCTCAACTGTCAATCAACTGGTGTACAGATTCCTGAGCCTACTGGGCTCTATCATATCTACATTTAAAACTGTGTATGGAGTCAGCCTCCACCACATCACTGCCTATTGCATTCCATCCGTTAACTACTCTGACACTGAAAAAGTTCCTTCTTACGTCCCTGTGGCTCATGTGGGTACTCAGTTTCCACCTGTGTCCCCTTGTTCGCGTCCCACCAGTGTTGAATAGTTATCCTTGTTTACCCGGTCGATTCCTCTGAGAATTTTGTAGGTTGTGATCATGTCCCCCCTTACTCTTCGGTCTTCCAGTGTCGTAAGGTGCATTTCTCGCAGCCTTTCCTCGTAACTCATGCCTCTTAGTTCTGGGACTAGTCTAGTAGCATACCTTTGGACTTTTTCCAGCTTCGTCTTGTGCTTGACAAGGTACGGGCTCCATGCTGGGGCCGCGTACTCCAGGATTGGTCTTACATATGTGGTGTACAAGATTCTGAATGATTCCTTAAACAGGTTCCTGAACGCCGTTCTGATGTTAGCCAGCCTCGCATATGCCGCAGACGTTATTCTCTTTATGTGGGCTTCAGGAGACAGGTTTGGTGCGATATCAACTCCTAGATCTTTCTCTCTGTCTGTTTCATTAAGTACTTCACCTCCTATTCTGTATCCTGTGTCTGGCCTCCTGTTTCCACTGCCTAGTTTCATTACTTTCCATTTACTCGGGTTGAACTTCAACAGCCATTAGTTGGACCATTCAATCAGTCTGTCTAGGTCATCTTGTAGCCTCAGACTATCATCCTCTGTTTCAATCCTCCTCATAATTTTTGCATCGTCGGCAAACATTAAGAGGAACGAATCTATACCCTCTGGGAGATCATTTACATATACTAGAAACAGTATATGTCCAAGGACTGACCCCTGCGGGACTCCACATGTAACGTCTCGCCAATCTGAGACCTCACCCCTCACACAGACTCGTTGTCTCCTGTGTGTGTGTGTGTGTGTGTGTGTGTGTGTGTGTGTGTGTGTGTGTGTGTGTGTGTGTGTGTGTGTGTGTGTGTGTGTGTGTGTGTGTGTGTGTGTGTGTGCGTGTGTGTGTACTCACCTATATGTACTCACCTATATGTGTCTGCAGGATCGAGCATTGACTCTTGGATCCCGCCTTTCGAGCATTAGTTGTTTACAGCAATGACTCCTATCCCATTTCCCTATCATACCTGGTTTTAAAATTATGAATAGTATTTGCTTCCACAACCTGTTCCTTAAGTGCATTCCATTTTTCCACTACTCTCACGCTAAAAGAAAACTTCCTAACATCTCTGTGACTCATCTGAGTTTCCAACTTCCATCCATGCTCCCTCGTTTTGTTACTATTCCGTGTGAACATTTCATCTATGTCCACTCTGTCAATCCCTCTGAGTATTTTATACGTTCCTATCACGTCCTCCCTCTCACTTCTTCTTTCTAGTGTCGTAAGGCACAGTTCCCTCAGGCGCTCCTCATACCCCATCCCACGTAGCTCTGGGACGAGTCTCGTTGCAAACCTCTGAACCTTTTCCAGTTTCATTATATGCTTCTTCAGATGGGGACTCCATGATGAGGCGGCATACTCTAAGACTGGCCTCACGTAGGCAGTGTAAAGCGCCCTAAATGCCTCCTTGCTTAGGTTTCTGAATGATGTTCAAACTTTTGCCAGTGTAGAGTACGCTGCTGTCGTTATCCTATTTATATGTGCCTCAGGAGATAGATTAGGTGTTACGTCCACACCCAGGTCTCTTTCGCGCGTCGTCACAGGTAGGCTGTTCCCCTTCATTGTGTACTGTCCCTTTGGTCTCCTATCTCCTAGTCCCATTTCCATAACTTTACATTTGCTCGTGTTGAATTCCAGTAGCCATTTCTCTGACCATCTCTGCAACCTGTTCAGGTCCTCTTGGAGGATCCTGCAATCCTCATCTGTCACAACTCTTCTCATCAACTTTGCGTCATCTTTGCGTCACACATGTGTGTGTGTGTGTGTGTGTGTGTGTGTGTGTGTGTGTGTGTGTACTCACCTATTTGTACTCACCTATTTGTGCTTGCGGGGGTTGAGCTTTGGTTCTTTGGTCCCGCCTCTCAACTGTCAATCAACTGGTGTACAGGTTCCTGAGCCTACTGGGCTCTATCATATCTACCCTTGAAACTGTGTATGGAGTCAGCCTCCACCACATCACTGCCTAAAGCATTCCATCCGTTAACTACTCTGACACTGAAAAAGTTCCTTCTAACGTCTCTGTGGCTCATGTGGATACTCAGTTTCCACCTGTGTCCCCTTGTTCGCGTCCCCCCAGTGTTGAATAGTTTGTCCTTGTCTACCCGGTCGATTCCTCTGAGGATTTTGTAGGTTGTGATCATATCTCCCCTTACTCTTCTGTCTTCCAGTGTCGTAAGGTGCATTTCCCGCAGCCTTTCCTCGTAACTCATGCCTCTTAGTTCTGGGACTAGTCTAGTGGCATACCTTTGGTCTTTTTCCAGCTTCGTCTTGTGCTTGACAAGGTACGGGCTCCATGCTGGGGCTGCATACTCCAGGATTGGTCTTACATATGTGGTGTACAAGATTCTGAATGATTCCTTACACAGGTTCCTGAACGCTGTTCTGATGTTAGCCAGCCTCGCATATGCCGCAGATGTTATCCTTTTTATGTGGGCTTCAGGAGACATGTGTGTGTGTGTGTGTGTGTGTGTGTGTGTGTGTGTGTGTGTGTGTGTGTGTGTGTGTGTGTGTGTGTGTGTGTGAGTGTGTGTGTGTGTGTGTGTGTGAGTGTGTGTGAGTACTCACCTAGTTGTGAGTACATGAGTGTGTGTGTGTGTGTGTATGTGCGTGTTTGAGTGCATTTATATTCACCTAGTTGTGCTTGCGGGGGTTGAGCTCTGCTCTTTCCGCCCGCCTCTCAACTGCCAAACAATAAACGATTAATTTTGTTTCACATACACCACCCAGGAAGCAGCCCGTGACAGTTGTCTAACTCCCAGGTACCTATTTACTGCTAGGTATCAGGGACATCAGGGTGAAAGACACTCTGCCCATTTGTTTCCCCTTCCACCGGGGATCGAACCCGGACCCTGAGGACTATGAACCCCGAATACTGTCCACTCAACCGCCAGGCCCCCCTGTTATTTGCTCCTGTATCTCACATGACGTGTATCTACTAGAAACGAAACATGGATACTGTGCAAGGATTTCAGAAATTTTATTCTTAGTAATACGATGGTTTGTCATTGTGAGTTTAGAATTTAGAATTTAGAATTTAGAATTAACGTGAGTTTAGAATTTGCTTAGGCTCAGTTTTTTGTGTCAATGTTTGTGTCTCTGTCCACTCACACTCTACACTTTACTTCATCTAGATCTCTATACAAGTCGAACAAGCAGTGTAGTGTACACCTTGCTCTTGCCCTAAACGCTATGGGTGCTGGTGGCTGTACAGGAATGTAAAAACTCTTGTATGTGTATTTAAATAAGTAAATACATAAATGTTCTGGTATACCCTGAATATTACAAAAAATATTATAGAAAATGTAAAGAGAATAAAGGAGACACTAAAGTACGCCCTTTACTGTACTTTAAAATTAATTTCAAAGTAGTTTTTATTATTATTATTAATATGCTTAACACGTAGCGCAGTGGTCTGCACAGTCGGAAAACAACCGACTGGACCCGAATTCTATTATTTGGCTGGCCAAGATATTTAGGCATATTTTCTTACACCTGATACCTCTCCTCACTTTACATTAAATAATAATCTGGGATTTTGTCGGTGGTAATATGCTCCTAATAGGTTCTATGTCGCCTACAATGGAAACCTATCTTGTGCTGTGTTCTAAATTTTGATGTTCTTTTGATCTTGTGCCCATTGAAGTATTCGTCGTGAAATCAGGCTTCCTGTTGCTTCCAAATTAAGCTGTACTTGTGGTCGATCTCGAACCCATTTATGATATGACGACTTATACAGAAATTTGTAACTAGCTCATCAAGATTGTAACTTGCTTAGCTAAATGAATTGTGGGGTTCAGTCCCTGAGCCCATTATGTGCCTCTGTAACCCTTTCCAGTACCTCCCACATGATGGGTATAGGGTGCATAATAAATGAACTAAACTAACTAACTATTGCTTCCACTGAGAATGTAAGAAAGAACATTAATTCAGAGTCGAATATTTTCCCAGACAAGGCTAGCGGCATACCAGATAATTGAAAAATGAGAAATCTTTCACGGATAATTTGCTTTCAAGATCTCACAACTGTTCTTGAAGCAAATAAGATCTTATATTAAAATAATTAAAATGGATTTCAAAACTCATCTTCTCTATTTTTTATCATGGTTATAAATGTCGTTGTTTCAATAGGGATACTAAATGTACGTGAATATGGAAAATCTAACTGAGAACATATATTTTGATGCCTAAAACGCGTATGACACATGATGCCAATTCGAGTTTCACACAAATTATATTCAAATAAAGTCACAGAACACTGAGATAAGGTACACTTCGTACCTGAAAATATATACTCAAAGTTTACTTTGGTCCTGAACTAAGTTCAAAACTAAAGTATACATACATATTGGTCAGTAAACTAGTGTCACGCCTCCAGTATCGCTCCAGAGTTTGACAGAACTTAACCCCACAACAAAACAGAAAGTTCTTGCTCTGTATCACACACGTAACCATTCCAAATATTTATTAAACACATATATACATAAAATAACAGGCTATATATGACTGCAGGCGGGCGCATGCGGGCGCGCATCTTGTTATCAAGCTCTGAGCCACCAGACGCTCTAAGAGTAGTGACGGAATCAAACTATTTCATCATATTATGTATAGAATAAATGCTAAATGGAAAATTCTACATGTGCAAGATTTGATATATTCTGATTTTATTGTCTTCTAATAATTCTAAGATGACTGACAAGTACTCTATAGAAAAACCTTGTATATTAAACAGCCAATCGGATATACTGAGGCATAAAAGTAATGACACAGCGCTTTAAGATCTATGTTACCGAGCCTGGATGATTAGAAGCCTTGAATACTAGGCTCTAATCATCCAGGCTCAACCTAATACCTAATCCGGCTACTTGCTGAATGTCTCAACTAGTTATGGGTCTGCTACATCGTAGGTCTTTTATGCCCGAGTCCTTTGTGAATCTTCTCTATGATCTAGTGCTTCGTGGGTCTTCTCTGTGTCACAGTGCTTCGTGGGTCTTCTCTGTGTCCCAGTGCTTCGTGGGTCTTCTCTGTGTCACAGTGCTTCGTGGGTCTTCTCTGTGTCACAGTGCTTCGTGGGTCTTCTCTGTGTCACAGTGCTTCGTGGGTCTTCTCTGTGTCACAGTGCTTCGTGGGTCTTCTCTGTGTCACAGTGCTTCGTGGGTCTTCTCTGTGTCACAGTGCTTCGTGGGTCTTCTCTGTGTCACAGTGCTTCGTGGGTCTTCTCTGTGTCACAGTGCTTCGTGGGTCTGCTCTGTATCCCAGTGCTTCGTGGGTCTTCTATGTGTCCCAGTGCTCCGTGGGTCTTCTCTGTGTCCCAGTGCTTAGTGGGTCTTCTCTGTGTCCCAGTGCTTAGTGGGTCTTCTCTGTGTCCCAGTGCTTAGTGGGTCTTCTCTGTGTCACAGTGCTTCGTGGGTCTTCTCTGTGTCCCAGTGTCTCGTGGGTCTTCTCTGTGCCCCTGTAACTCGTACTCAGGAGCAGAATGCAGGTCAGTTAACTGAGAAGAGTAAATAGCGTCTGTACTACAAGAGTCTGTACATATTTTTAAGATAATAAGTTGTGCCTGGTGGCCCGCCACAGGAGACTTGTGGTGGGGGACCAGGGTTGAAGAACACGAATCTCAGTTATAGTTGGACTGGCATACTCCAGTCATCATTGAGAAGAGGAATGGCCCACGAGAGACCATCGTATGTGTTGATTCCTCAGTGCCCACTCAGCCCTACTCCAGCTAGACCAGCTAGCTACTAAATCTCTCGTTTTACCTACCATCCCTCACTAAAGAAGGATGTTGAATCCCATTTTCCTTAAAACCAACAGGTTCTTGGGCATTCTTGGCTTCTGTACGAAGGTAAATAGAGAATTGCGGGTCTCAAGTGTATTACAAAGACATGGATGGGCCAGCCACAGGCTTTGCTTTCAGCCTTGGTTTTCACCTCAAGACGAAAAGGTGAAAAGGGTGACCAAAGGGTGAGTTGTGTAGGCCCCCCTCAGCTGTCCATTGTCATCTAGTCCTTCCTAACTTAACCAAATCGCCGGTCACGAAGGGGAATAGCATTTATGCCAACAAATATCATTAACACATTATTTGTACTGTTTTTCAAAATAACAATATTTTATTTTCACCATTATAATTAATATATGTTTTGTGCCCTAAAAATGAAAATAGCAATATATCATACCTGCTGCTTTGTAAATATTTGGTAAGGATTCTTCTGATTCTATACTCCTGGAAAATGTTACATGTTTGTTTTATGAAATGCAAGCATAGTGATCAAAGAATACTTGAGCAGAAAAAGTTGGAAAGGAAAATGCAGGTTACAGTTTTATTCTACTTTTTAATGTCACAGGATATCCCATACATATGCATAATATTAGTGACAAGACCAGCAATTATGAACCCAAAATAGAGATTCAATAGGGTTTATTTTCCTATTTATAAAGTAGTGAAAATGAACCATAGTGAGCTGAATGAGAGCCAAAATAGCCAAACATGTCACGTAATAGGTGTCAGCAGAGTTCATGATCTTTTTCTTCTAGACTTCTAGTTTTTTTTTTTTTGACTAGAGGTAACGGGACATGGAGCGAGAAGCATTAAGCAGGAAACTACATGACGGGGGCCATATTTGTGAAACTGTTGGTCACAAAGTGCCAATGAACTCTCCTGGCCATCGCCGCCGGACTCCTGGCCACAAGGTATGGTATTCATCTCCTCAGGCAAATGTCCTCTGGTACAGAATAAAAATATCACCTGATGGCTTAAACACTCATAGCCCCCAACAGCAGACGTCCAGTGCGTTGCTGGACAAGTTCATTTGGTGACCTGGACGAAAGTTCGTCAAAAATACGGCCCCAGACGACACCAACGAGACTATTGGCAGTCATTCAATAGCGTTCACTTTCCTTACAACTTCACGAGAAAGTCAACACTGAAAAATAATCACCAGCAGTATCGTACGTATCGTCATAGATATATATATATATTTTTTTTTCTTTAATACACGACAAAGTGCACAGGCTGGATATAATATAATAATGCCTGGAAATCAGAAATATTAAGAACTTTGCTGAAGACCCTGAAACGCTGAATTATTTGAAGAGGCAGTGGCCGTGTTACAGTGATGCAAAAATCATAGTGCTGGTAGCGACAAAAAAGACATGGTCGGAATGCTGACGCTCAAGGGTCTTCAGAAAGCTCTTTACTTCAAGGATGTTAACATAAAATTGGTACAGGATCAGCGGTGTTGGTGACAGAAATGCTTAAAAGCCACTGTACAATTTTAGTAATTTTTTTTTAATAGCCTCTTTCAATTGTCCACGCCACCACTTGTAATATAACAGCTTAAATATATATGATTATCATATCACATGTCATTCAACCTTTATAAAGATTAAATTTGAAAAGAGTGTTGCACCACTCAGTAACTTTTAATATAGGATATCACCTTATGACACAATATCATAAATAATGAAAAAAATCCCAGTTATACCAACCTTCTCATTCACAAACAGGCAAATTCTCAGACGAGATGTAAGAACACTTACATTGTGTCAAAGGAATCAAGATACTATAGCTTATCTGAGTTCACTTTAACACGGCCAATGGCAATAATTTAGCCATCATATTTTATCTTACTCAGTGGCAACTCAACCCGGAAATTGGCCTCAATGGAGAAAAATTCTGCAGTAACTTAGCTAAGGGCAAGAAGCTATTTGGTTTACCAATCAATAAGCTCAAGGGCGAGAAGGCGTCTGGTTTGCCAATAAGCACCTAAAGCAATCACATGAAATATCTGAATCTTGTCGAGTTCGTGTAGGCTAACCTCCTCTAACCACAGTTATTTTCTCGCTCACCGTTTCAAAGGAACCTGATCTCATAAACTAATTACTGCATTTGGATATTTTATTCTCTCTTCGGCGCACGTGGAAATGATAGGTAATTAGTTTATGCGACAAGGTTTTGACAGCGAGGCTTTTATAAACCTACAATCGTAGGTCTTTTGACTTTAATGAATAAAGTTTTAAAGATTAATGTACACCGGTTCTGTGGTAACCAGAGAAGTAGCGATGCCTTTTCAACTCTATTTGGACAGGAAGTGACGGCCATAACCGCAGTTTTAGAGACATTACTAGGAGGAAATAAATTCACTCATATCAATGTTTCGTGTAATTAGTCACTCCTCACGAACAGGCATTGCTGGCAGTTTGACCATCACAAATAGGTCGTTAAAAATGACTTCGTGGAAAGCCACGTTGTGGCTCCTAGAAATGCCTCCAGAACAAGGTTTAACTTGGCCAAAGTTGACCTAACGAAGCTTGCAGAACTTGAAAGGCTTATCACTATGCTCAAACCCTTGCTGAGTGAATGCCATGCACGCACTCCTGGGCTTCGGAGCCACCCCCATGGCTCCTACTGCCTCGTACGGCTCGCGCATGGCACGGAGTACTCGCAAGACCGTCTGTTTAGCACCATTATCTAAGAGCATGTTCTGCTCTCCTTCCAACAGCCTGCAATTCACGCTCCCATTTTGTATTTTATTTTGTATTTTTTTTATGGAATGCACTTCATCTGAAAGGAGCGGATAGTATCAAATAAGAACATAATTACAAATGAAACTCAAAGCAAGAGATGAATTTAAGCTTAACGTCAGAAATCACGAAAGTCATTCACACTTTCAAGTAACACTTACACTGTGTAGCATATATGGAAAAAGCTATGAGTACACTTTTCGACTAAAGGGCACTCTCCATCAACAGAAGTCAGGATTCTTACTAACGACTGATAAAGCAGGCTCATTTTATCACCTCCGTCCTAACGGGAGCCCCTGTTACAAAATAATGTGAATCCATGTGTCAAACCGATCAGTAGTGCCCGAGTGGACGTTAGAGACATGTACCAAGACAATAAACTTGGTCAGTTTCTCATTCACTCCTTTAGTCCCAAACATTCATCTCTTGGAAGAAAGATACTGCTATTTCGACCATTCAGCCTCATCTAAGAAAAAATAGGCTCGCTCTCAACACTTGGCTGTTTATAAACTACTAGTATACATATAACAAAGACATTTTTAACTCTTCTTTCAATATTTGCCTTATACTCTACATAGCTGATTACTGTCAAGGACAGTTTTATAACATTTTATTTTACAAAATGAGCAATCTCCCTCTAGCCATTTTCTGCAGCATGGTCTATCTAGGACTGCAGCACTATCACGCTGAATAAGTAGAATAATCCTATTTAGTGAAATATTTTAAAATGCATATTGCTTAGCTCTATTCGGTCACAGGAGTGTTCATCAACAATCTTAAATCACATTACAGATAGACTGACAATCAGTATATTCTTAGACATATCTGCACTCAGTATCCTCAATAGTTGAGTTGTGTGTAATTCCAGGTTATCAAGAGATCAGGTCAGAATCGTCAAAATCTGGGAAATTAGTTCTCATATATAAGTGTATAGCACAAAGTCATCTTCAGTAATATCCATGAAACGGAATAGTTCTATAATTATGCTACTATTGATATAATCAATATATATATATGACTATTGGCGTAATGAAAAAAATTTGAGTAATACATAATATAACCCTTTTCTCATCAAATATCATTTGTCTTAATGGATGCAAATGTAGAAAATCCACCATCACGGATCTACAATGTTTCAAAAAATTGTCTACTTGACTGCAGTAGAATCTAAACACAGCATCCCACACAGCAGTGGGTACCTACGAGACAGTCAATGAAAATATTCTGGATGGCTAATTTAGGACTTGACTATCAGGGTAGGGGGACTCAGACGGCTTGGTAAGAGCTCTAAGTTCTCATGGAAGGCAGCGGGGGAGAGGTTGCAAAGGGGGGTCTGAACCCCCAGCAACTCAAGAGTCACAGTTAGGCGTCGATGAACCGGAGATACATCCGGTGGCAATTAATCCCGAAGTAAATTCGCAAACATAAATTCCTTGTAGTATTTGTAGATATAGATAAGTGTATACGTCGACAGTCCCGGGACATCTTTTCAGATGTCCCGGAATTACTAGAAGACCTTGAATCATCCGGATTTGCAGGTAGTGGTGTTTCGAAGTTTCTTGAAAGGATAGGTCATGGCCAGCTATCTACAGTGGAGAGGTTATGAGCGCGGTGCTCAGAACTCCAGACGGTAGGCATTGCAGCTTGTCTCGTGGTCCTGAAGATTGATCGTGCAGCGAGAGGCCGATGGAGCGAGGTCGATCTTGTTAGCAATAAGAGCGTCTTCATTGGCAGCCACCCAGTAGCCCAGGGCATCAGTGTCGTAGGTGGGAATGATCGTTACCTCTGTCAGATGATGAGGGATAATGAGTGATTAGAAAGCTTGATATGTGTTGGACAGATATCGTATATAGATAAGAGAATCAGTGTTACAGAAAACAATGTGAAAATCTATAATTATGTAAATCAAGTACTGAGGAGTCTCATTGCATAAGGAATATAACAATTTGGAAGAGATATCAATCGACTGTTAGACTAAGGGCTCATATATATATATATATATATATATATATATATATATATATATATATATATATATATATATATATATATATATATATATATATATATATATATATATATATATATATATATATATATATTGATCAATATTCGGTAATCAATTAAATGCAGAATAACCACATTTGAATAGTGTAATATTTGTATTGAGTGGAGATTAGATGCTGGGCAAGAAAGATCTTGAAGGCAAGGTCTGAATGATGATAGTCTATTTGACCAGAACACTCTATAGAAGAAATGTTACATTTCATAAAATTCTATTCATATTAAACTTAACTAAAAGTGAAAAAATCAAATTAATATACAGTATTCTTCTTTAATAAGTAGACTATTTTTATGATTAGAAGTTTCTATAATAAAGATCTGAAAGATATACATTAGATAATTCATTAAGGTTAAGTGTTCAGTTAGAGAGCATATTAAATGCAGAAGAATTCATGAATAATTTGGAGGCACTTTCATAAAACTTAACTCTAAAAATATACGACTTACCCATTTCTTTATCTTCCCATTCCATCTTGGCTTCAAGTAATGCGTCGAGCACCTCCCTGCCAGGGTCGATGCCAGAGAAGACGTAGTATCTCGCTCTCACTTTCCTGAAGAAGTCTGCATTGGTGTAGTTAGGATTTGCTGCATGAGGTACGTATGCCAGGTCAAGATAGACTGGTGGACCTATCCTCTTAGATCTTCTGCTGGTTCTTCGTTCCTTACGGGGACTGGGTGGTTTGGGGCTGTCAGAAGGCGGAATAGGTGCAGGAAGAGGCACAGGTGATGGGAGCCCAAGAGGTTTACCCCACTGTTGTAGGGTCTCTTTAGCATCCTTGGCCGTTGATGAGGTAGTGGTAGTTACAGTGGTGGAAGTTGAGCTCTTCGGTGGCGATGTAGTCGTCTTCCACGTTTGATTCCTGTTTAATTTATCTTCAGCTTCGGTCGTTGATGGCTCCCTTGCACGGGATGGAAGATTACCATTATCATAGTCACCTCCTTGGTCACTATACATGAATTGCCCAAGCTGTGCTCCGTCTGGTGGGTGATACTCATACACAGGCTCGTCATCATACTCTTCTTGGTACTGCATTCCAGTGGCTCCAAACTGTGTGGTAAATGATGATGATGGTTCAGCACTGGAAACTCTGCTTGTAACTTGTTCCTTTGGATCAGATCGTGCTTTCTGGGGTGGCGGGAAAGGATCATGAAGGCTTGTATCGCTACTGGCGGATCGAGGCCTGTCCTCCTTGTCAGAGGCATCGTCACTCATTAAGCGTCGTGTGACGGTGGTGACGGTGCTGGTGACCACACCCTCTGAACCATCTGTATCACTGTCACCTATTGTTGTGCGAGTGGTGCGTGTGACCACTGTAGGCTCACCACTCAACGATTCGTCGCTTGTCCACGGTCCACACAGTGAATGGGATGTGGTATAGGCCATTGAAGTCCCTGGAATACTGTGGCCTGAGAATTTTCTGCCACTGATTGGAGACTGTGAAGCTGATCCAGATATCTTTCGCAAGATATCCTCAGAGACCAGTTGATCACCTAGTACTTCAACCACTTCTTCGCCTGGGAGCTGTTCCATTTCCACCTCTTCGCCATCGTCATAGTATTTAGTTATCACAGTGGTAACTTTTCTTACAACAACTCGACCAGTTCTGGGGCTTCCAGGAGTGCCTTCAGTACTGCTAGTTGATGACTTTCTAAGTGCACCCATCCGAGGCCCTTCATGAGCTGTGGCCTCGTCAACTGTAGAGACAGATTCCCGAGAACTTCTGATGTCTTCTTGAACCGTTTCTGCTGTGGATTTTGAGAAAACTGACTTTTCAGTCTCTTCTGAAACACTTCTTTTGGTTTCTGAGAACGTTGATGATTTTGACTCTTCAGATCTCATGAAGTAGCTTTCAGAAGACTGTGCTTCACTAATGTGCCTCGATTTCAGTGGACTAGTGCTTTTGATCTCATAGGGTGATTCAAACTCATATTTTGCTCTGCCTTCAGTTCCCTCGTACGTTTCAACTGTTTCAACAGGTTCTCCTCCACTGATAATGGTTCGCTTTATAGTGGTTTTGGTGGTTACTGAATCATCTGAAGGTTCTTCCCCTAATTTGGTTGCCTCAGTTCTATCACCACCGCCTATGAAGGTACGCTTCACTGTGGTGGTGGTTGTGGTTGTCATGCCATCAGAATCAGCAGGTTCCCTCATGGTCTCAACTGTCTCTGTTGGCTTACCATCAATAATGGTTCTCTTAACAATGGTTCTTGTTATAACTTCGCCCTCTGAGGAGCTGTCGAATGTTTTAATGGACTCTTTTTGATCGTCACTACTGACAATAGATCTTTTGACAGTAGTTCTACTTGTTACAGATTCGGATCCAGATGGTTCTTCAATAGTTTCAACAGTTTCCTTTGGTTCTCCATCAACTATTGTTCTTCTTAAAATAGTTCTTGTGACAGGCTCGTCTGAAGAAGGCTGTTCATACGTCTCAACAGTTTCTGTTGGTTCACCACCACTGATGATGGTTCGCTTAACGGTTCTTGTCGTTACAAATGGAGATCCAGAGGGTTCTTCAACTGTCTCCACGGTCTCTTTCGGTTCTCCATCGACAATGGTTCTTCTAATAATGGTTCTCCTTGTCACAGTCTCGCCTAATGACGGCTCATCGAAAGCTTCAGATGCTTCTGTAGGCACACCACCACTCGCAACGATTCGTTTGACTGTTCTTGTAACAGTTTGAGATTCCGAAGACTCCCTACTCGTCTCCTCAGTGTCCTTTTCTTCACCATCAACAATGGTCCTCCTTATAATCGTTCTTGTGATACTATCCCCTGTTGTAGGGTCTTCGTAGGCTTCCACTGTCTCAGTGGGTTCACTTCCACTCACAACTCTATGTCTAACTGTTCTTGTAACATGTTCAGATGGTTCTTCCAACATATCTACTGACTCTTTTGGTTCACCATCAATAAATGTTCTTCGTATAATTGTTCTCTTTGTAACGGTCTCACCTGTTGAAGGGTCTTCATACCTCTCAACTGTTTCCTGTGGTTCATCATCTACAATCGTTCTTCGCACAGTTGTTCTCGTGACTGTTTCACTTTCAGATGGTTCTTCGCGTGATTCAACTGATTCTGTCGATTCCCCACCACTGATGATGGTTCGCCTAATGGTTCTTGTTGTAACTGTTTGAGACTCAGATGGTTCTTCTGTGGTCTCTACAGTTTCCTTTGGTTCTCCATCGACAATGACCCTTCTGATAATTGTTCTTCTTGTAACTGTTTCATCAGATGTCGGTTCTTCAAATGTTTCTACAGTCTCTGTTGGTTCACCATCGCTGACGATGGTTCTCCTGATGGTTCTTGTGGTGACTGTCTGAGATTCAGAAGGTTCTTCTGTGGTCTCTACAGTTTCTTCTTCTGGTTCTCCATCTACAATTACCCTTCTGATAATCGTTCTTCTTGTAACTGTTTCATCAGATGTAGGTTCTTCACGTGTTTCAGTTGCCTCAAATGGTTCACCTCCACTGACAGTGACTCGCCTAATTGTTCTTGTTGTAACTGTTTGAGATTCAGAAGGTTCTTCAGATGTCTCTACAGTCTCTTTTGGTTCACCATCAACAGTTACTCTTCTTATGATTGTTCGTTTGGTAATTGTTTCATCTGATGATGGTTCTTCAAATGTTTCTACAGTCTCAGTTGGTTCACCATCAACAGTTACTCTTCTTATGATTGTTCGTTTGGTAACTGTTTCACCAGATGAAGGTTCTTCAAATGTTTCTACTGTCTCTGTTGGTTCACCATCGCTGACGATGGTTCTCCTGATGGTTCTTGTGGTGACTGTCTGAGATTCAGAAGGTTCTTCAAATGTCTCTACAGTTTCTTCTTCTGGTTCTCCATCGACAATGACCCTTCTGATAATTGTTCTTCTTGTAACTGTCTCATCAGACGTAGGTTCTTCACGTGTTTCAGTTGCCTCAAATGGTTCACCTCCACTGACAGTGACTCGCCTAACTGTTCTTGTTGTGACTGTCTGAGATTCAGAAGGTTCTACAGTCTCTTTTGGTTCTCCATCAATAGTTACTCTTCTTATAATTGTTCTTTTCGTTACTGTTTCATCTGATGAAGGTTCCTCAAATGTCTCAACAGTTTCTTCTGGTTCTCCATCGACAATTACCCTTCTTATAATCGTTCGTTTGGTAACTGTTTCACCAGATGAAGGTTCTTCAAATGTTTCTACAGTCTCTGTTGGTTCACCATCGCTGATGATGGTTCTCCTGATGGTTCTTGTGGTAACTGTCTGAGATTCAGAAGGTTCTTCTGTGGTCTCTACAGTTTCTTCTGGTTCTCCATCTACAATTACCCTTCTGATAATCGTTCTTCTTGTAACTGTTTCATCAGATGTAGGTTCTTCACGTGTTTCAATTGTCTCAATTGGTTCGCCTCCACTGACAGTGACTCGCCTAACTGTTCTTGTTGTAACTGTCTGAGATTCAGAAGGTTCTTCAGTCTCTTTTGGTTCTCCATCAATAGTTACTCTTCTTATAATTGTTCTTTTCGTAACTGTTTCACCAGATGATGGTTCTTCAAATGTTTCTACAGTCTCTGTTGGTTCACCATCGCTGACGATGGTTCTCCTGATGGTTCTTGTGGTGACTGTCTGAGATTCAGAAGGTTCTTCAACTGTCTCTACAGTCTCTTTTGGTTCTCCATCGACAATTACCCTTCTGATAATGGTTCTCTTAACAGTTTCACACACAGAAGGCTCTTCGTATGCTTCCAATGTTTCAGTAGGTTCCCCACTGCTGATAGTGGTTCGCCTTATAGTTCTCGTAGTAACAGTTGGGGACTCTGAAGGTTCTTCAGGTGCCTCTTCCGTTTCCAGTGGTTCACCTTCAGTGACTACTCTTCTAACGACTGTTCTGGTAACGGTCTCACCTGTTGTTGGTTCTTCGTAAGTTTCAATTGTTTCTTTCGGTTCATCAAGTACTCTTCTCACAATTGTTCGCGTGACAGTTTCGCCTTCCACGGGCTCTTCATATGTTTCAACCGTCTCGGTTGGCTCTCCATCACTAATAATAGTTCGCCTAACAATGCGTTTAGTAATCACTTGAGTTTCAGAGGGCTGCTCAAGCACCTCGACGGTTTCTTGTGGCTTCCCATCGATGACGACCCTTCTAATAATTGTTTTTGTAACAGTTTCACCTGTCGTAGGTTCCTCATGTATGTCAGTTTGACTAATTTCCTGACTATCCATAATGTGAGTTTCCTGTTTAGATTCTACTGTAGATTTCATAACAGAACTAGACTTATCAGTAATGGCAGTGACAGACTTGTACTCTTCGGACGACACACGCTCGGAGGTTGTGGTTTGTGTCTTGCTGCAGGTGATTTCTCCCATTTCAGCAATAAGCTTCTCAGCCATTATGACTGAGGTAGCTTGTATGTGGTCTTTGCTCTCCTTCACCTCTTTCACAATACCCTCAACACCAGAGGAAGAGGAGGAGGAAGAGGAAGGTGGAAGTGGAGAGGACTGTTCATCTGATGGTCTCCCATCATCAGTTATACTTTGTTGGACTCCTGGAAGATCAGTTACTTTCTTTTCAGGAGAGCTTGGTAAAGTTTTTACTGTCGATGTGATCGTTTCTGTGACAGATGTAGTGGCTATGCTAGATGAAATTAATGATGAATCATATACAGATGAGGTATGAGTATGTATGCGTGAATCTTTAATTGTCACAGGTGAAGGTTCAACAGGTTCTATACCAATGCTCTCTTCCTTAGTAACTTCAACTCTACTATGAACTGAAGCTAAGGATTCACTTCCATGGAGGGACGAAACGGTAGAGGAAACTGAAAGATCAGGTTTTCCAGTTGATTTTTCCGGTGAGGGAGGTGGAGATGCAGTTTCCTTGAAATCTTGGAATGAAGTCTTAATTGTAGTAGACTCCTCAAGGGATGTCACAGCCGTTTTGATTTCTTGAACTACATCTTTCACCTCAGTAGTCTCTGTAAGGATCTTTGTAGCATCTTTTAACTCTTCTTTGAAAATCTCTTCTGATATTTCACTCTCAGACGACTCTGTTGCTGCCTTAGGCTCCTCATCTCGGAGTGAAGGATCCTTGGGCAATTCTTTAGCATCAACAGATGTCACATCGCTTTTTGAACTCACAGAAACATCACTTTTTGGAGAAACCATAATTGCGTCTTGGGTTTCAGTGTGAGTGATTGGTTCCTTTCTAAAGCTAAGTGAACTCTCATCTTCTGGAGAAATTTGAGTTGCAGGCTTTATGGGTGCTTTAGCAGCAGTTTCCGCTATAGTTTCTGGCTTTGTGCTGTAAGACAAGTCTTTTGATACATCAATTATGGTTTTTGTGCTATCAATAGTACTAACTACACTAGTTAACAATCCTGAAAATACTGTAGTGCTGTCCCTTTTTGTGCTTTCAGAAACAGTTTCAGACACCTTTCTCATTTTATCTTCGATTGATGTCTCTTTTAATAATGTAGTTTCTGTTAAAGAGGAAGTTTCATGAATAATTTCACTTAATTCTGACCTGCAGATTTCTTCAGACACAGCTGAATATTTAGATACTTCTGATTCCGTTACCTTCGTTTCACTTGGTAAAGAAAACAGTGTTTGACTTTCAAGACTAGATAGTTTGTCCCTGTCTTCGAAAGCTGAATCTTTTCCGGAAATGTCACTTCGGGGAGAGTGTGGCTTTCCTTCATCACCGCCTAATACTGGTTGCAATTTGAAGGAATCAAGAGAGTCGAGGCCATCTTTGGCTGCAACGTCACTTACAGTCGTGTCACTTTTGGGAGAGATCGAACGGCCACTGTCTAAAACTTCACGTTGAATCATAGTGGTCTCCTTCTCTATCTTCTCTATTATGGAATGTTTCTGTTCCCTTCGAACAATATCTGATATTGAAGAGATATCTGAACGAGGAGACAATGGTGGATGGTCATAATCACGCTCTTCAAATTGGCCACTTAGCTCTGCTTCATATCCATCACTGCGAGGCGAAATGGATCGCATGTGATACATCTCAGAAGACAGATCACTTCTGGGAGACATTTGAGGATAACTCTCAGCATCTACCTCTGACGTTCTCGGTGATGGTGCACCTTCGCCAACAGGCACCTCTTGAGTGGTTCCAAAGGTGACACTTCGTGGAGATGTCATATCATCAATGGACTTTTGGGTGCTTTCATCATATTCCCTCTCATCAAGACTGCCATATATGGAAGTTGTCATGATATCTTCAGTTTTCTTAACTCTAGTTAAGGCCACAGTAGTTGATTCCTCCTCAGAGGTTATGTGCTCATCATGCACACCATGCATAGCAAAATCATCACCATACATGGAAGACATCATAATATCTTGGCTTGGTTCATAAATGGAAGTCATCATAGCATCGTATCCTCTGTCTTCAGATGTAGTCATTACATCTGTTCCCAGGTCAGGCGCCGTGGTTTTGCTAACATCAGGCAATTCTCCCAGTACAGATGAGGATGTTGACTCCTCATAAATGGAAGTAGTCATAAGATCCAGTTGCTCCTTGTGTAGTGTACTTACGAGAGAGACCCCAGCCATACCTATCTCACGAAGAGGAGGTGACAGTGGTGTTGAACCGGGTGTGGTGTCGGGAGAAACCGTCACAAGTTCAGCTCGTTCTGCTTTCAAGATTCCATAAATTGGTTCTTCGACGACACCTGATTCTAAGTAGGCCTTTGGCTTTTCCTCTTTTTCTGAAGTTAGATCTAATTTAGAACCAACGTCACTCTTAGCACTGACGTCACTCTTGGATACATCAGTCTTATGGCTCATTTCACTCTTTTCACTTAGCGAAATATCGCTCTTAGGAGATAACGGAGCTTCCTCAGTCGATTTCTTTGAGATGTCCTTCGAGCTAAGCTCACTTTTAACACTGGAGGCGATGTCACTCTTTGGAGATACTGACACTTTGTCCGTATCTTTTTTCGTGATATCAATTACAAGATCTTCTCTCTTGATGCCAAGTGGGCTGACATCACTCTTCTCACTTACAGAAACATCACTCTTTGGAGAAATAGGTGATTCATCGACTTTGCTGATAACATCCACACCACTTTTTGAATCCATTTTGGGAGAGAGTGGAACTTTTTCGAAAGCTTTTTTAGATACGTCAATCTTCAAAATTCCTTCCATAGACTCCTTGGAACTGGCAACACTTACACCAGAAGAAATGTCACTCTTTGGAGAAAGACTAACTGTTTCCACAGGTTCGTGGGGGACGTCAATTGTTAACGTCTCCATAAGATCAGTTCGAACGATGTGACTCTTCATGCTAACAGAAACATAACTTGCTGGGTACCCAGTACCATCAGATGGCTTTTCAAATTCTGGAATCTCATCCTTAATCTCCTTTGAACTAACATCACTCTTAATGCTAATTGATACGTCACTCTTAGGAGACAATGGAACTTCATCAATGGATTTCTTTGAACTTGGCTCACTCTTGGGAGATTCGACTGGACGTTCTTCTTTCTTACTCTCCTTGGAACTGACATCACTCTTAATGCTAATAGAGATGTCACTCTTGGGAGATACAGGAACTTCTTCAGTTGGTTTTTTAGTTACATCAACTGATAGAACATCCTCCTTGACTTCCTTGGAACTGACATCACTCTTTGCACTAACAGAGATGTCACTCTTGGGAGATATAGGAGCTTCTTCAGTTGGTTTTTTGGTTACATCTATTGGTAGAATGTCCTCCTTGACTTCCTTGGAACTGACATCACTCTTAATGCTAACAGAGATGTCACTCTTGGGAGATACAGGAGCTTCTTCAGTTGGTTTTTTCGTTACATCAATTGGTAGAATATCCTCCTTGACTTCCTTGGAACTGACATCACTCTTTGCACTAACAGAGATGTCACTCTTGGGAGATATAGGAGCTCCTTCAGTTGGCTTTTTCGTTACATCAATTGGTAGAATATCCTCCTTGACTTCCTTGGAACTGACATCACTCTTTGCACTAATAGAGATGTCACTCTTGGGAGATATAGGAGCTTCTTCAGTTGGCTTTTTCGTTACATCAATTGGTAGAATATCCTCCTTGACTTCCTTGGAACTGACATCACTCTTTGCACTAACAGAGATGTCACTCTTGGGTGATATAGGAGCTTCTTCAGTTGGTTTTTTGGTTACATCAATTGGTAGAATGTCCTCCTTGACTTCCTTGGAACTGACATCACTCTTAATGCTAACAGAGATGTCACTCTTGGGAGATACAGGAGCTTCTTCAGTTGGTTTTTTCGTTACATCAATTGGTAGAATATCCTCCTTGACTTCCTTGGAACTGACATCACTCTTTGCACTAACAGAGATGTCACTCTTGGGAGATATAGGAGCTTCTTCAGTTGGCTTTTTCGTTACATCAATTGGTAGAATAACCTCCTTGACGTCCTTGGAACTGACATCACTCTTTGCACTAACAGAGATGTCACTCTTGGGAGATACAGGAGCTTCTTCAGTTGGCTTTTTAGTTACATCAACAGTCAGAATATCCTCCTTGACATCCTTGGAACTGACATCACTCTTAATGCTAACAGAGATGTCACTCTTGGGAGATATTGGAGCTTCTTCAGTTGGTTTTTTAGTTACATCAACAGTCAGAATATCCTCCTTGACTTCCTTGGAACTGACATCACTCTTAATGCTAACAGAGATGTCACTCTTGGGAGATATAGGAGCTTCTTCAGTTGGTTTTTTAGTTACATCAGTTGGTAGAATAACCTCCTTGACGTCCTTGGAGCTGACATCACTCTTTGCACTAACAGAGATGTCACTCTTGGGAGATATAGGAGCTTCTTCAGTTGGTTTTTCAGTTACATCAACAGATAGAACATCCTCCTTGACTTCCTTGGAACTGACATCACTCTTTGCACTAACAGAGATGTCACTCTTGGGAGATATAGGAGCTTCTTCAGTTGGTTTTTTGGTTACATCTATTGGTAGAATGTCCTCCTTGACTTCCTTGGAACTGACATCACTCTTAATGCTAACAGAGATGTCACTCTTGGGAGATACAGGAGCTTCTTCAGTTGGTTTTTTCGTTACATCAATTGGTAGAATATCCTCCTTGACTTCCTTGGAACTGACATCACTCTTTGCACTAACAGAGATGTCACTCTTGGGAGATATAGGAGCTCCTTCAGTTGGCTTTTTCGTTACATCAATTGGTAGAATATCCTCCTTGACTTCCTTGGAACTGACATCACTCTTTGCACTAATAGAGATGTCACTCTTGGGAGATATAGGAGCTTCTTCAGTTGGCTTTTTCGTTACATCAATTGGTAGAATATCCTCCTTGACTTCCTTGGAACTGACATCACTCTTTGCACTAACAGAGATGTCACTCTTGGGTGATATAGGAGCTTCTTCAGTTGGTTTTTTGGTTACATCAATTGGTAGAATGTCCTCCTTGACTTCCTTGGAACTGACATCACTCTTAATGCTAACAGAGATGTCACTCTTGGGAGATACAGGAGCTTCTTCAGTTGGTTTTTTCGTTACATCAATTGGTAGAATATCCTCCTTGACTTCCTTGGAACTGACATCACTCTTTGCACTAACAGAGATGTCACTCTTGGGAGATATAGGAGCTTCTTCAGTTGGCTTTTTCGTTACATCAATTGGTAGAATAACCTCCTTGACGTCCTTGGAACTGACATCACTCTTAATGCTAACAGAGATGTCACTCTTGGGAGATACAGGAGCTTCTTCAGTTGGCTTTTTAGTTACATCAACAGTCAGAATATCCTCCTTGACATCCTTGGAACTGACATCACTCTTAATGCTAACAGAGATGTCACTCTTGGGAGATATTGGAGCTTCTTCAGTTGGTTTTTTAGTTACATCAACAGTCAGAATATCCTCCTTGACTTCCTTGGAACTGACATCACTCTTAATGCTAACAGAGATGTCACTCTTGGGAGATATAGGAGCTTCTTCAGTTGGTTTTTTAGTTACATCAGTTGGTAGAATAACCTCCTTGACGTCCTTGGAGCTGACATCACTCTTTGCACTAACAGAGATGTCACTCTTGGGAGATATAGGAGCTTCTTCAGTTGGTTTTTCAGTTACATCAACAGTCAGAATATCCTCCTTGACATCCTTGGAACTGACATCACTCTTTGCACTAACAGAGATGTCACTCTTGGGAGATATAGGAGCTTCTTCAGTTTGTTTTTTGGTTACATCAATTGGTAGAATGTCCTCCTTGACGTCCTTGGAACTGACATCACTCTTAATGCTAACAGAGATGTCACTCTTCGGAGACACAGGAACTTCTTCAGTAGGTTTTTTAGTTACATCAACAGTCAGAATATCCTCCTTAACATCCTTGGAACTGACATCACTCTTAATGCTAACAGAGATGTCACTCTTCGGAGACACAGGAACTTCTTCAGTAGGTTTTTTAGTTACATCAACAGTCAGAATATCCTCCTTGACATCCTTGGAACTGACATCACTCTTAATGCTAACAGAGATGTCACTCTTGGGAGATATTGGAGCTTCTTCAGTTGGTTTTTTAGTTACATCAACAGTCAGAATATCCTCCTTGACTTCCTTGGAACTGACATCACTCTTAATGCTATCAGAGATGTCACTCTTGGGGGATATAGGAGCTTCTTCAGTTGGCTTTTTAGTTACATCAATCACAAGAATGTCCTCTTTGGCTTCCTTCGAACTAACATCACTCTTTGCACTTAGAGAACTGATGTCACTCTTTGCACTAATAGAGATGTCACTCCTGGGAGACAGTGGAATTTCTTCAGTAGTTACTTTTGATATGTCAACTCTGAGACTGTCTTCTTTTGCCTCTTTAGAACTGAGGTCACTCTTACCGCTAACAGAAATATCACTTCTTGGAGACACGGGAATTTCCTCTTCAGTTTTTGAAGATATACCTAATGCTAACCTGTCTTCCAAGGTGTCTATGCTAACTATATGAGTTCTCATGCTGACTGAAATGTAACTGCCAGCATATGCAACTTGTTCTGTTTCTTTTTTGTCTGCATCATATTCTGAAATTTCATCCTTTAACTCCTTGGAACTGACTTCACTCTTCACGCTGACCGAGACGTCACTTCTTGGAGAAATTGGTGCTTCATCAGTTGTTTTTTTAGTTACATCAATTGGTAAGATGTCCTCCTTCGCCTCTTTCGAACTGACATCACTCTTAACACTAACCGAGATGTCACTCTTTGGAGAAACTGGTGCTTCCTCAGCTGGTTTCTTAGTTACGTCAATTGTAATGATGTCCTCCTTGGTTTCCTTCAAACTGACATCACTCTTCACACTAACAGAGATGTCACTCTTTGGAGAGATTGGTGCTTCCTCAATTGGTTTCTTAGTTACATCAATTGTTAAGATGTCCTCCTTTGCACTGACATCACTCTTTGCACTAACAGAGATGTCACTCTTTGGAGAAATTGGTGCTTCCTCTGTTGGTTTTTTAATTACATCAATTTTTAAGATGTCTTCCTTGTCTTCCTTCGAACTGACATCACTCTTTGCACTAACAGAGATGTCACTCTTTGGAGAAATTGGTGCTTCCTCAGTTGGTTTCTTAGTTACATCAATTGTTAGGATATCCTCCTTTGCACTGACATCACTCTTTGCACTAACAGAGATGTCACTCTTTGGAGAGATTGGTGCTTCCTCAGTTGGTTTCTTACATACATCAATTGTTAAGATATCCTCCTTTGCACTGATATCACTCTTTGCACTAAGAGAGATGTCACTCTTTGGAGAAATTGGTGCTTCCTCGGTTGGTTTTTTAGTTACATCAATTGGTAAGATATCCTCTTTTGCACTGACATCACTCTTCACACTAACAGAGACGTCACTCTTTGGAGAAATCGGTGCTTCCTCAGTTGGTTTCTTAATTACATCAATTGTTAAGATGTCTTCCTTGGCTTCCTTCGAACTGACATCACTCTTCACACTAACAGAGATGTCACTCTTTGGAGAAATTGGTGCTTCCTCGGTTGTTTTTTTAGTTACATCAATTGGTAAGACATCCTCCTTTGCACTGACATCACTCTTCACACTAACAGAGATGTCACTCTTTGGAGAAATTGGTGCTTCCTTGCTTGGTTTTTTAGTTACATCAATTGGTAAGATATCCTCCTTTGCACTGACATCACTCTTAGCACTTACAGAGATGTCACTCTTTGGAGAAATTGGTGCTTCCTCGGTTGGTTTTTTAGTTACATCAATTGGTAAGATATCCTCCTTTGCACTGACATCACTCTTCACACTAACAGAGATGTCACTCTTTGGAGAAATTTGTGCTTCCTCGGTTGGTTTTTTAGTTACATCAATTGGTAAGATATCCTCCTTTGCACTGACATCACTCTTCACACTAACAGAGATGTCACTCTTTGGAGAAATCGGTGCTTCCTCGGTTGGTTTTTTAGTTACATCAATTGGTAAGATATCCTCCTTTGCACTGACATCACTCTTCACACTAACTGAGATGTCACTCTTTGGAGAAATCGGTGCTTCTTCAACTGGTTTCTTAGTTACATCAATTATTAAGATGTCCTCCTTAGCTTCCTTCAAACTTACATCACTCTTTGCACTAACAGAGATGTCACTCTTTGGAGAAATTGGTGCTTCCTCAGCTGGTTTCTTAGTTACATCAATTGTTAAGATATCCTCCTTTGCACTGACATCACTCTTTACACTAACAGAGATGTCACTCTTTGGAGAAATTGGTGCTTCCTCAGTTGGTTTTTTAGTTACATCAATTAATAAGATGTCCTCCTTAGCTTCCTTCAAACTTACATCACTCTTTACACTAATAGAGATGTCACTTTTTGGAGAAATTGGTGCTTCCTCAGTTGGTTTCTTAGTTACATCAATTTCTAGGATACCATCCTTTGCACTGACATCACTCTTTGCACTAATAGAGATGTCACTCTTTGGAGAAATTGGTGCTTCCTCAGCTGGTTTCTTAGTTACATCAAATGTTAAGATTTCTTCTTTAGCTTCTTTCGAACTGACATCACTCTTCACACTTACAGAGATGTCACTCTTTGGAGAAATTGGTGCTTCCTCGGCTGGTTTCTTAGTTACATCAATTGCTAGGATACCCTCCTTTGCACTGACATCACTCTTTGCACTAACAGAGATGTCACTCTTTGGAGAGATTGGTGCTTCCTCAGCTGGTTTCTTAGTTACATCAATTGCTAAGATTTCTTCTTTAGCTTCTTTCGAACTGACATCACTCTTCACACTTACAGAGACGTCACTCTTTGGAGAAACTGGTGCTTCCTCAGATGGTTTCTTAGTTATATCAAGTGCTAGGATATCCTCCTTTGCACTAACAGAGACGTCACTCTTTGGAGAAATTGGTGCTTCCTCGGCTGGTTTCTTAGTTACATCAATTGTTAAGATATCCTCCTTTGCACTGACATCACTTTTTACACTAACAGAGATGTCACTCTTTGGAGAAACTGGTGCTTCCTCAGATGGTTTCTTAGTTACATCAATTGCTAAGATATCCTCCTTTGCACTGACATCACTCTTTACACTAACAGAGATGTCACTCTTTGGAGAAATCGGTGCTTCTTCAGCTGGTTTCTTAGTTACATCAATTTTTAAGATGTCCTCCTTTGCACTGACATCACTTTTTACACTAACAGAGACGTCACTCTTTGGAGAAATTGGTGCTTCCTCAGTTGGTTTCTTAGTTACATCAATTGCTAGGATATCCTCCTTTGCACTGACGTCACTCTTTGCACTAACAGAGATGTCACTCTTTGGAGAGATTGGTGCTTCCTCAGTTGGTTTTTTAGTTACATCAATTGCTAGGATATCCTCCTTTGCACTGACATCACTCTTCACACTAACAGAGACGTCACTCTTTGGAGAAATTGGTGCTTCCTCGGCTGGTTTCTTAGTTACATCAATTGCTAGGATATCCTCCTTTGCACTGACATCACTCTTCACACTAACAGAGACGTCACTCTTTGGAGAAATTGGTGCTTCCTCAGTTGGTTTTTTAGTTACATCAATTGTTATGATATCCTCCTTGGCTTCCTTCAAACTGACATCACTCTTTACACTAACAGAGATGTCACTCTTTGGAGAGATTGGTGCTTCCTCAGCTGGTTTCTTAGTTACATCTATTGCTAGGATATCCTCCTTTGCACTGACATCACTCTTTGCACTAACAGAGACGTCACTCTTTGGAGAAATTGGTGCTTCCTCAGCTGGTTTCTTAGTTACATCAATTGCTAGGATATCCTCCTTTGCACTGACATCACTCTTCACACTAACAGAGACGTCACTCTTTGGAGAAATTGGTGCTTCCTCAGTTGGTTTCTTAGTTACATCAATTTTTAAGATGTCTTCCTTCGAACTGACATCACTCTTCACACTAACAGAATGTCACTCTTCGGAGAAACTGGGGCTTCCTCAGTTGGTTTTTAGTTATATCAATTGTTAAGATATCCTCCTTTGCACTGACATCACTCTTTGCACTAACAGAGACGTCACTCTTTGGAGAAACTGGAGCTTCTGTAAGACTTACTTCAGTAGTTATAAGGCCTATTTTATCTTTGGTACTAATATCACTAATTGTACTAAATATATAAGTCACTTTGGGAGACACAGGAACTTTCTCCACATCTTCTTCTCGAGTTCATCTGGAATTTCTGTTATGCTTGCTTCTGTTACCTCCATCGCAATCTCTCTTTTGTATGTTTCAACAATTTCCTCCTTCTTAACTTCCAAATCTTCTTCAATTTTCTTTGTTACAGAAATCGTTTCAGCTTCCACTTCCTTACACTAATTTCTTCTGTAACAGCTTCAGGAATTTCTTTTTCTGGTGAAATTTTACCATGAATTCCTTTTCTTCTGGTGTTATTCTTTTTCTTAGTTCAACTTTTTCTTTGGAGTAAACTTCTTCCTTGATTTCTTTTCTTCTAGTGAAACTTCCTTCTAGAAGGAAGTTTCACTAGAAGAAAAAGAAATCAAGGGAAAGTTACTCCAAAAGAAAAAGTTGAACTAAAAGAAAAGAATTAACACCAGAAGAAAAGAATTCATGGTAAAAATTTCACAGAAAAAGAAATTCCTGAAGCTGTTACAGAAGAAATAGTGTAAAGGAAGTGGAAGCTGAAACGATTTCTGTAACAAAGAAAATTGAAGAAGATTTGGAAGTTAAGAAGGAGGAAATTGTTGAAACATACAAAAGAGAGATTGCGATGGAGGTAACAGAAGCAAGCATACAGAAATTCCAGATGAAACTCGAGAAGAAGATGTGGAGAAAGTTCCTGTGTCTCCAAAAGTGACTTATATATTAGTACAATTAGTGATATAGTACCAAAGATAAAATAGGCCTTATAACTACTGAAGTAAGTCTACAGAAGCTCCAGTTTCTCCAAGAGTGACGTCTCTGTTAGTGCAAAGAGTGATGTCAGTGCAAAGGAGGATATCTTAACAATTGATATAACTAAAAAACCAACTGAGGAAGCCCCAGTTTCTCCGAAGAGTGACATTTCTGTTAGTGTGAAGAGTGATGTCAGTTCGAAGGAAGACATCTTAAAATTGATGTAACTAAGAAACCAACTGAGGAAGCACCAATTCTCCAAAGAGTGACGTCTCTGTTAGTGTGAAGAGTGATGTCAGTGCAAAGGAGGATATCCTAGCAATTGATGTAACTAAGAAACCAGCTGAGGAAGCACCAATTTCTCCAAAGAGTGACGTCTCTGTTAGTGCAAAGAGTGATGTCAGTGCAAAGGAGGATATCCTAGCAATGATGTAACTAAGAAACCAGCTGAGGAAGCACCATCTCTCCAAAGAGTGACATCTCTGTTAGTGTAAAGAGTGATGTCAGTTGAAGGAAGCAAGGAGGATATCATAAAATTGATGTAACTAAAAAACCAACTGAGGAAGCACCAATTTCTCCAAAGAGTGACGTCTCTGTTAGTGTGAAGAGTGATGTCAGTGTGAAAGGAGGATATCCTAGCAATTGATGTAACTAAGAAACCAGCCGAGGAAGCACCAATTTCTCCAAAGAGTGACGTCTGTTAGTGTGAAGAGTGATGTCAGTGCAAAGGAGGATATCCTAGCAATTGATGTAACTAAAAAACAACTGAGGAAGCACCAATTCTCCAAAGAGTGACATCTGTTAGTGCAAAGAGTGATGTCAGTGCAAAGGAGGATATCCTAGCAATTGATGTAACTAAGAAACCACCTGAGGAAGCACCAATTTCTCCAAAGAGTGACGTCTCTGTTAGTGTAAAGAGTGATGTCAGTGCAAAGGAGGATATCTTAAAAATTGATGTAACTAAGAAACCAGCTGAGGAAGCACCAATTTCTCCAAAGAGTGACATCTCTGTTAGTGTAAAGAGTGATGTCAGTGCAAAGGAGGATATCTTAGCAATTGATGTAACTAAGAAAACCATCTGAGGAAGCACCAATTTCTCCAAAGAGTGACATCTCTGTTAGTGTAAAAAGTGATGTCAGTGCAAGCGGAGGATATCTTAACAATTGATGTAACTAAGAAACCAGCCGAGGAAGCACCAATTTCTCCAAAGAGTGACGTCTTGTTAGTGCAAGAGGAGGATTAGCATTGATATAACTAAGAAACCATCTGAGGAAGCACCAGTTTCTCCAAAGAGTGACGTCTCTGTTAGTGTGAAGAGTGATGTCAGTTCGAAGAAGCTAAAGAAGAAATCTTAGCAATTGATGTAACTAAGAAACCAACTGAGGAAGCACCAATCTCTCCAAAGAGTGACATCTCTGTTAGTGCAAGAGTGATGTCAGTGCAAAGGAGGGTATCTAGCAATTGATGTAACTAAGAAACCAGCCGAGGAAGCACCAATTTCCAAAGAGTGACATCTCTGTAAGTGTGAAGAGTGATGTCAGTTCGAAAGAAGCTAAGAAGACATCTTAACATTGATGTAACTAAGAAACAGCTGAGGAAGCACCAATTTCTCCAAAGAGTGACATCTCTATTAGTGCAAGAGTGATGTCAGTGCAAAGGAGGGTATCCTAGAATTGATGTAACTAAGAAACCAACTGAGGAAGCACCAATTTCTCCAAAAGTGACATCTCTATTAGTGTAAAGAGTGATGTAGTTGAAGGAGCTAAGGAGGACATTTATTAATTGATTGTAACTAAAAAAACCAACTGAGGAAGCACATTTCTCCAAGAGTGACTCTTGTTAGTGTAAAGAGTGATGTCAGTGCAAAGGAGGATATCTTAACAATTGATGTAACTAAGAAACCAGC
>WNGS01169498.1:32641923-32663196 GCA_020271785.1 Procambarus virginalis
TCTACTCTATCTTATCTACTATAATATTTATCTCTCACGCACACACACACACTCCCAAGATTTTATCTCCCATTTGATACCTTTGGCCTCCTACCTGCTCCACTTCCTGTGTAACCAGAGTAAAACTAATAAAAGGATATTGAAGAGGAACAGACGAGAAGGGAGGCTAGTAACTGATGATCACCTCACACCAGCAGCAGACTGTAGAACCCATGAACGGAGTTAGCCGGTTTTAAAAAGTAAATCATAAACCCCATGCCCCTAATTAGCTTTAAGAGCCAATGACGCCCGACGCAATGGGTGTCGAACCAATGGTTGGTCTGACACTTCTTGCAGAAAACTCCAGTTTTTCCTTGATGACTTCGAATATTGTTCCAGCACTATTATTATATTTTCTGGGAGGATACTAAGTAACTATGGACCTCTGATGTTCTAAAATAATATACAATAGTTCAAATTAAGACAAATGCAATTTCATCAATATTGGGTATCGTAGCTTAAATAAAATGCACCTCTTGTGCTATGTCAGTTACAGGTCTTCGGGAATCATAAAAGCCGTAATCTGTTACGTTGAACTTTGTTATCATAACAATATATCACAATTGTAAGCGAAAGCACGAATGTTGACCAGATCACACACTAGAAGGTGAAGGGACGACGACGTTTCGGTCCGTCCTGGACCATTCTCAAGTCGATGTCATTCGAAGGCACGAATGTTTGAACCAGGAGGCCTCGGAAGGAGATCATCATCAGGTATTTATTCAACCAGGAACTTAAAGCAGCAGATAGTCCCATGAACTTCACATCCTCCACCTGTTCCAGCAGCTGTGATCCTGTGGAAGTGAGGTTGAGTCCGCTCAAGGCCACGTCCTGGAACAGTTACCGTGGGTGGTGAAGCAGGATCTTCCAGAGAAGAGTCTTGACAAGTTCTTCCAGTCACGTCTCAGTTGAAATCCATCTCTGTGACGCAGATCTAATGATTTTAGCACCAGAAACTTAAAAAAAACACTGCTCACTATTAATTTAATCTAGATTACCACGTTCACTCGTTGGATTATATTTATGCGCTCTGAAAAGTTAATTAGTGGGCGTTGTAGATATATGATATTGCCTAAATATTTTTCAGAATATTTTACAGACTATGCAAGGCTGCTAAATATATGTGTATTAAATATTATTAAATCAATTAAACTAGCATTAAAAGTTTTGTGGTTCAAAGCGGTGTACTTTACACACACACACACAACACACACACACACACACACACACACACACACACACACTAATGCTCTTGCTAGATGCTAGAGTTTAACCCAAGCAAATGTAATGTAATGAAGATAGGGGTAGGAAGCAGGAGACCAGATACAAGGTATCATTTGGGAGACGAAATACTTCAGGAGTCAGAGAGAGAGAAAGACCTGGGGGTTGATATCACGTCAGACCTGTCCCCTGAAGCTCATATCAAGAGGATAACATCAGCAGCATATGCCAGGTTGGCTAACATAAGAACGGCCTTTAGAAACTTGTGTAAGGAATCTTTCAGAACATTATATACCACATATGTCAGACCAATCCTGGAGTATGCGGTTCCAGCATGGCGTCCATATCTAGCCAAGCATAAGACTAAACTGGAAAAGGTTCAAAGGTTTGCCACCAGACTAGTACCCGAGCTGAGAGGTATGAGCTACGAGGAGAGACTACGGGAATTTAACCTCACTTCGTTGGAAGACAGAAGAGTTAGGGGAGACATGATCACCACATTCAAGATTCTCAAGGGAATCGACAGGGTATATAAAGACAGGTTATTTAACACAAGGGGCACACGCACTAGGGGACACAGGTGGAAACTGAGTGCCCAAATGATCCACAGAGATATTAGAAAGAACTTTTTTAGTGTCAGAGTGGTTGACAAATGGAATGCATTAGGAAGTGATGTGGTGGAGGCTGACTCCATACACAGTTTCAAGTGTAGATATGATAGAGCCCATTAGGCTCAGGAAACTGTACACCTGTTGATTGACGGTTGAGAGGCGGGACCAAAGAGCCAGAGCTCAATCCCCGCAAGCACAACTAGGTAAGTACACACACACACACACACACACACACACACACACACACACACACACACACACACACACACACCACACACACACACACACACACACACACACACACACACACACACCACACACACTACATGAGACAAAGCTTGAGTTGTCCCCCCCAGAAAAGTCAGGGAAATCACCCTACTTACTACTATAGTACTAAGGCCATTCTCCAATGATTGGCTATACCTATGTCACGAAACACCCAAGCTTCCATTACGGGCTATTCATGCCCGTGCCACCTCTTTGGGTGGCCTAATCTTTATCATCAATCTCCTCCCTCCTTGCGAGTGGCCTGATCGTAGCCTTCAAGTCGTAGTAACATCAACTAGTTTATAGTGATATCTATATTAAGCTCATTTAAGACGCTAAGAAAGAGCGGGAAATCTTAATGTGAACTATTAGTCTTCACTAGTTATCAGGGAGGATAATATGTTGTTGACCAGACCACACACTAGAAAGTGAAGGAACGACGACGTTTCGGTCCCTCCTGGACCATTCTCAAGTCGATTGTCTTGAGAACTTTAGAATGGTCCAGGACGAACCGAAACGTCGTCGTCCCTTCACTTTCTAGTGTGTGGTTTGGTCAACATATTTCAGCCACGTTATTGTGACTCCTCGTCTGCACAGGATAACAAGTTATCGTTGAACAGAATTGAAATTTCAACATTGATATCAAAAGTTCACTTCTCTTTCACTACAAGAAAAATCATATCATGTGACGCGTAAATAAATAAACAAAGAAATGTATGAAAAAATGCACCTCTTCAATTAAAAAAAAAGATATAAGGGCAATTAATTTCGAGAGTTGTAGACGTTTTCTTTACAAATCTTTCGAGGTAAAACAAATATTTACTATTGCTTGCCAAGCAGTAATTCACATATCAATTAAAGCTCAACAGATGGTAAACAACAGCGGTTCTGTGGACTCATAAAACTAACATTTTTCTTGAACACATTTGAGAAAAAAAATACAATTACGAAAGTCAGATAAAGAACTGGCAAATTACTACTTACGTTCGTTGATATTCGTGCCATTAGCCGTAATTAGTGTGCTCATCCGGCTACATGATCCGGATGTAACCCGCTTCACGCTCTTTCAGGGATTTTAATTATGTAGCGTGCTGTAATGGCCGGAGGTGGTGAGTGATTGTGTACCGTGCTGTAATGACTTGTTTTGTTGAGAGTTCTGTACCACGCTGTAATGACTGACTGGGTGTTTTGAGTCAATGTGTACCTAAATCTGTATTTTTCTATGTATTTTTTCTACACTATAGTTCAAGAATGCCATACTTTTTATTTAATAATAGTTTGAATTATAAGTCGTACATTAATAAGGTCTTTAACTTGTTTGTATCAATATGTTATGTTCGGTGTTAGATTATATAAAACGTTCCATAATTGTTCGCACTTCTGGAGATAAGAACAATTAATTTACTATGCTTAGGGACAGGAACATCAATCAGTGTTTTGGTAAGTTAAATGTGAGATATACAGTTTGTGAAATTTTGTAGAATACATGGAAACTCGCAACATTCTTCTGAGTTCGTGTCTGTATGTCTGGTGTATGGTTATACACATACATATAANTCTTTGGTCCCGTTTCTCTCAACTGCCAATTAACTGGTGCACAGGTTCTGTTATATCGGCATTTGAAACTGTAAATGGAATATGTGTCCACTACTCACAGTGCATTCTATGTGTGCAGTACTCTGACACCGAAAAATTCTTTGAAATGTGTCCGTGACTCATTGGGTACTCAGTTTCCACTTGTGTCCCTTTTTGAGAGTATCATCTGTGTCTTCTTCTAAGTACCACCTGAGTCCTCTTCTGAGTACCACCTGTGTCCCCTTGTGAGAGTACTACCCGTGCTAAATAATCTGTCCTTGTTTACCTAACATTTTACTGGAGAATTTTGTACTTGAAATTTTCTTTAGTGTTGGAAATCAGACTATCGTAAATGCACGACGAAGCAGCTCTCACGTTTAACTTGCAAAAACAGAAGGGGTGTGACTGTTGTAGACCGATCCACACACTAGAAAATGAAGGGACGACGACGTTTCGGTCCGTCCTGGACCATTCTCAAGTCGGTTGTCTGATCCAATGGTCCAGGACGGACCGAAACGTCGTCGTCCCTTCATTTTCTAGTGTGTGGTCTGGTCAACACACTTCAGCCACGTTATTGTGACTCATCACCTGTATGTGACTGTTGTATATGTTACTGAAACAGGTATATGGTTGCTGTTGTGAAGTACATGGGTTGTGTTATAACCAATGATATACCAGATGGAGAGCATACCCAGAGCTCCAGCTACCCCAACACTAGAGGTTAGGGGTTTGTTGCTAAAGGCCGCAATCACGGAGCAACCTGTGTCAATATGCTCTGTGAACTACATAGCTTTGAAACATTGTGTTGCATGATTGATAAGTGAACTACATAGCCTTGAAACATTGTGTTGCATGATTGATAAGCAATCATTCAACACCATTTTCACGGTTTCACGTATTGCTTTCGTCCTCTCTGGCTTATAGTCCAGTAGTTCACCACTTGGTACACCCAAGCAAACGCCCTAGACCACTACACCATGACATGGTCAAAAGAAATGCATCCTGGGATACTATTATGGTCCGAATACTGGGACCATGACACTCCAGTATTCGAAATGGGACGAGGGGAAGAGTCTATGGCGCCCCAACCAATTGGACGGTGGGGAATTGAACGCCGACCTACATGAAGTGAGACTGTCGCTCTACCGTCCAGCCCAAGTGGATGGGTTAAACTTTAAACGATAAACTTTCATAGCAAACGATAAGAACTTATTAACAACAATGTCCCATATATCTATGCATCAGAACAAGGGGTAAAGCCTGAACCGACAGCGGGGTAACAACTACGGGCTCACCATAGCCCGTGCTACTTGGAACTTTTTGTTCCAGGTAGCGAATCTTAAACAACAACAACGATAGCGGGCTGTTTGTCTTACCAACTGGCGCTGGGGGAATTGAAATGTCTAGCCATGAAGTGAGGAAGTATGAGTGTGAAATAAAGGTATACTCACAGTCTACCTGGCATCTTGTTGGGCGTGACATCCACGTACCTGTAAGTTAACCAAATTGGAATGGTCCACTGTGTTGAGTATACATTTAGCTTAAGTAGTTATGTATATTTTACACTAGATGGGATACCTGGATCTCTATGTATCTCTCTGTCTCTATGTCTCTATGTCTCTATGTCTTTATGTCTCTATCTCTGTTTCTATGTATTGCTTTGTCTCCCTCTGTCCATCACATTCTCCCTCCCTCCGTCCCATTCTCTCTTCCTCCATTCCATTCTCCCTGCCTCCCTTCCATTCTCTATCCTTCCCTCTCGTTCTCTGTTCCATCCATTCCTCTCTCCCTCCTCTTCTCTCTCTCTTTCTCCCTCATTTCTATTCTACCTCCCTCCCTTTCGTTCTCCCTCCTTCCAAATAAATTCCCTCTCTCTCCCTTCTTCCGTTCCATCCCAAATCCTTATCCTGACCCCTTCCAAGTGCTATATAGTTGCTATGTAGCCGCTTTTTTCTCATAATTCCCTCTCCTTCCCTCACCCTTCCTCTCCTTCCCTCACCTTTCTTCCCTCTCATTCTCTCTCTCTCAGAATATACAACATACGCGCTAGCAAATACCGGTCCATAACCGGTTCATTTTTTGTTACAATTGTTAAATACAAAGTTGAATGAACTTGTGGGGTTAAGTTGCAATGACGAACCTGTAAAATAAATCGAAACACTCTATGGACAATCAAAATTACATTTCAGACTTCACAGAAGTTACAGGATGACGCAATAGGAGCCAATTATCCTCAAAGTGGGGAGTGGGGAGTTGGCTCCGAAGTCCATGGTCCCCCCATGCAATCACAATTCACAGTTGCATTCGGCTAACTGCAACTGTCTGGCCTCCAACCACGGACAAACACGCTCTTTTATATATAAATAATTTACAAATGAACTTGGGATAATTACCTCGATCTTCGTTCTTTCCATTCGTCCTGACTAGAGTCGGGCAGTATTACAGATCCCTGAATACAATGAGAAGTCTGTGCCCAGCATCGTCGCAAGATATAATGATTAGTGTGTTTGATGAAGCCTTTAAGCTACAATGTACTCCTCATTGTGGCTTAAACTATGTTATCAGAAGCACTTCAAATGGCCGGCCAGAACCTCGCAACTTGGTTCATTTAGTTCTAGGGTGGAAAAGCCTTAGTCACACGAAGGGGAAATTTCACTTAGTGAAGATTTAATATGCCTGTATATTGCATTGTGCATTGTATACAAACTTGTTCATATCCAAACTTGTTTGTATACATTAGAACTTGTGTACACCTCGACTGTGGTGGTATGGTGGTCACCCAAGCTGGGGCTGATCTTAAGTACACCCCTATCGAGGTAATGTTGTGTACACTCCTATTGTGGGAGTCTTATGTACATCACCTTTCATGATGAGCTTGCTGTTGTTCTTGTAATGGAGGCGTTGAGAGTCATGGATGTTATGTACAGATCTGTTGTTCTCTGCATACCCTTTAATGTGATTTATAATGTACTTTATTACTGTTGGGCACGTTCCCAAGAGCAATTACTGTTAAACATTTGGTGAGGCTAGCTTAAGAGTAAGAATGGAGTGTATGACGCGGCTGCATTGTTTACATGCTGATGAAGGCATGCAGATGGCCAGTCAAGAGGAGAAGCATATACAAATGACGTCACAGCATGCGTTGTTCCGCTCAGGTTTAACCACTAACAACAATCAAGAAAGATTTAATTTATAAACGAGTGTGGTAGATTTTTGTTGCTTGTTTTCAATTTCAAAAAGAAGGACTTCGGAGAGTACAGTCAGAACCGCTAAGGCGTCGCCAATACAGCCAGTGGCGGCAATTCAAGCCTCGACAGATAATTACCAGCTCGGATCAGTGATTGCCTCCAGGTGCATGCTCAGTCCGCCCCAGGTAAACTGCACCAGGGCTTACTGGTAAACAACCCGAGCCAGGAAGCTAACACGGTCACGGCTGTGTGTACTCGCCGGGAGGCTTGGACGAGGGACCCGGATAAGGGGCGAGTTTGTAGGGTAGGGAAGCACAAGGGAATAAGAAAGGGAAATAAGAATAATGTGGGATGAACGAAAGGGACGGAAGAAATAAGCACAGGAGTGGTAAGGAGGAGAGTGGATGGGATTGACGTTGGCTAGACAGGATGATGGGATAAAGAGAAGGCAGGATGGATGAAACCAGATTTCAGAAAAGCTGGTTTTAATGGACTGAGAAATTTCTTGGGATGGATAGATTAAACAGAGCTTAACACAGGTGGGCCAGTCGTGGATCGTGAACCTTGCGACGAGTTAAGCAAGGAATGGTGATGTTGACCAGACCACACATTAGAAGGCGAAGGGACGACGACGTTTCGGTCTGTCCTGGACCATTCTCAAGTCGAAACGTCGTCGTCCCTTCACCATCCCTTTGTAGGCGATGAGTCACAATAACGTGGCTGAAGAATGTTGACCAGACCACACACTAGAAGGTGAAGGAACGACGACGTTTCGACTTGAGAATGGTCCAGGACGGACCGAAACGTCGTCGTCCCTTCACCTTCTAGTGTGTGGTCTGGCCAACATTCTTCAGCCACGTTATTGTGACTCATCGCCTACAAAGGGATGGTGATGCAGATTCAAGGTACAAATTGTTTATATATATTCTCAGTAAAGCCCTGGAACGTAGTATAACTTATAAATTGATTATATCGAATGATAAACACGAACGCTCGGCCCATTACTAACACGGGATTCCCAACAACACCGAAACAACCAGTAACATCTGTTACACAACACGTGACCCATCACAACACCTGACCCGCCAACAACATGTGACCCGCCACCAACACCTGACTCGTCCTCAACACCTGAGCCACTAAACAATACGGTGGTATTACAGGAACTTTCCTGAAGATGAACTCTGCCTTCGCCAGACCAAACTTTAGATACGAACCGCAACACAACCACAACTCTTCGCCAGCAACACTCTCCTCAGCAAAAATATTTCAGCCAGCTCTCCCCTGACTCACTGAGTAGCTTGGTATACCTCTTTTAGCCCTCCTGTGTGTCCACACTGACTCAGTACATAAACGAACAACTGAGCAGGAATCGGACAACTCCTGTCCCTTGCCGTCCCTTCCTCCAGCGATACACTGACTTCCTTCCTCAGCTCACAGCCCAGCTGGTGTCTGTCACATGTTTACACATGTGATCCCTCTCGTTGACGGAATCTACACCTGCCTAACGCTGCTCTTAATTTTAAACTGTGGCTCTGGCTTGGTGTTCGCCTTAAAGTCATTCAATCTCTGGAGGGTTATATCAAAGCAACACAATTACTTACTGACCAACCAGCAGGTATACTTTAGTCCTCAACTTAGTCGAGGAAGAAAGTAAACTAAGTAGGTATACTTAGAAATTACACAGAGAGGTGTACTCCGGAAATGGAGTACATCTCTCAGTGTATTTATCCCTTAGTGTGGCATTACTCTCACTTTACCTTAAAGTACTACACACCCCCCAAACATTGCATGATTACCACTGGCAATGTTGCTTTCTAGTCACAAGTAAGTAAAGTAATTCCCCCCCCCCCATGCATAATTTACTTTTTACTTAATTTGCTGCGAGAAGTCCCTGCTCTACTGCACAATGAGCCATACCCACCTGTAATCCTTGTAGTGTCGACGCCATAAATCAACAACAAAATCCTCATAGAGTCGCCACACACTATCCTGGGGCTAGATTCACGAAGCAGTTACGCAAGCACTTACGAACCTGGGGCTAGATTCACGAAGCAGTTACGCAAGCACTTACGAACCTGGGGCTAGATTCACGAAGCAGTTACGCAAGCACTAACGAACTTGAACATATTTTCTCCATTTTTGGCGGCTTTGTTTACAATTATTAAACAGTTAATGAGCTCCGAAGCACCAGGAGGCTGTTTATAACAATAATAACAGTTGATTGGCAAGTTTTAATGCTTGTAAACTGTTTAATATATGTAACCAAAGTCGTCAAAAATTGAGGAAAGATGTTGACCAATCCACACACTAGAAAATGAAGGGACGACGACGTTTCGGTCAGTCCTGCACCATTCTCAAGTCGCTTGAGGAAAGATGTACACATTCGTAAGTACTTGCGTAACTGCTTCGTGAATCTGGCCCCAGGTGCCTCACATGATTCACAAATTATTAAGGGACTTTCAACACAGTGCAGAGTTCACCTAAAACTTGAAGTTTAAACTTTGTCCCTCCACCGCACTATCAATTAGTAAGTGGTCTTTCTGATCCCACATCGCGCTGAGTTCACTTAACACATCACGATATTCCTCAATCACTGACGAGATCTTCTGTAAATCTGCCAAACAGTAGACACCAAATTGTCAACAAATATAACGAGGCCAGGCTCGTTAAAGAGCCGGCCGTCCCCCACGACCAATTTTAACGTGTTGAGTATTAAAAATAAGGTTGTTAAAAAGGAAAAAATTCCTATTGTTATATATTAAAATTCAGTCTATAGTTAGGTGTTGGTTAATTTAGATTCCGTAGGTCGATTATTTGCATTAGAAATACGTGGGTGAAGCATTTACAGCGTTCGAACTAAAGCCGTCAGCGAAGCTCTTGTTCCGGAAGTGTTCGGACGTCTCCAGTTGTGAGTCGTGTGTAAACCGTTTTCATTCATAAACAGCGGGTTTAGCGGCTGGATTAAAGAGCATTTAGTCTTTGTTGGGCTGCGAATAAAGACGCCACAGAGGCTGACTTTTACCTTGAATGCATCCATAAAATGCAGCGACCCGTCCTCATCAACAACACAGCCCGTTCTTATATTCAAAAGGCCAAAAGCTCTTCAATCCAGCTGTGAGCTAAGCCTCCCCCTCCCCCTATCCCTTCATGAATATAACACATTTTACACACGACTTACAAGGGATGTACGTAATTTTCACGAGCAAGGCTTCATTCACGTCCTTTGTACGAACCACAATTCAATAAATGCTTCACCCACGTACAGCCAATAACGCAGCCCGTCCTCATCAACAAAGCAGATCTTGCTTCATAAACTCAAAATACTCGTTAATCTGACCACCAATCACCTGGTTTATGAATGAAAACGGTGTACACACGACTCCTAACTGATATCGTTCGATCATTTCTCGAACTGCTTTGCTGACGACCTCTGAACCGCAACGCAACCCGTCCTTAGATAAAGTCCATTCTGTCCAGCGGCCGACCCCAGAAGACGCATTCATCAATTTTCACATGCTGTTCATTCAAAACAAGAATTTTCTCAAATATAACATATATAAATTAATATTGGTATATATTAGTATATTATGCAAATATAGTATAGTCAGTGGTCCACCAGCAGCCAGTGGTCCACCAGCAGCCAGTGGTCCACTACTAGCCAGTGGTCTACCACCAGCCAGTGGTCCACTACCAGCCAGTGGTCCACTACCAGCCAGTGGTCCACTACCAGACAGTGGTCCACTACCAGCCGGTGGTCCACCAGCAGCATGTTGTCCACTACCAGCCAGTGGTCCACCACCAGCCAGTGGTCCACCACCAGCCAGTGGTCCACCACCAGCCAGTGGTCCACCACCAGCCAGTGGTCCACCACCACCTAGTGGTCCACCACCACCTAGTGGTCCACCACCAGCCAGTGATCCACCACCAGTCAGTGGTCCACCACCAGCCAGTGGTCCACCACCAGCCAGTGGTCCACCACCGCCTAGTGGTCCACCACTAACCAGTGGTCCACTACCAGCCAGTGGTCCACTACCAGCCAGTGGTCCACCACCAGCCAGTGGTCCACTACCAGCCAGTGGTCCACCACCAGCCAGTGGTCCACCACCAGTCAGTGGTCCACCACCAGCCAGTGGTCCACCACCAGCCAGTGGTCCACCACCAGCCAGTGGTCCACCACTAACCAGTGGTCCACCACTAACCAGTGGTCCACCACCAGCCAGTGGTCCACCACCATCTAGTGTTCCACCACTAACCAGTGGTCCACCACCATCATCTGGTCTTCCACTAACAACTATCTCTTCCCCATCAACACATTTTCCACCTCATAAAAAAAATCTTCTTCACCCGTCCCTAAAAACAATATTTCGAAAAATATAAAAAACAAATATATCAAATGAAAAAAAAAACAAGTACAAAAATAAATTCCCCTGAACACACAAAAATACAATAGTAAACACTAAATATAGTCAGCCAAATTCAGCTCCAATTACTGTCGCGAAATATACAGCTCTGCAGTTTGAGGAATTCTTCAATGGCTTTCAGTGGGGGTCACGAGAGGGTTCGATCCCCGTCCATACTAGCAGCAAAAGCATCAGGAAATGTGCTTCAAATGTTTGTCAAAGAGAGAGGAAACGCTCTAATACAACCACGACAATTTCCACAGTCTCGCCGGAACTCCACTCTATGTATTCCCTCGGCTCCAGTGGCGTTTGAGCTTGGGAGGAGAATACAAAGGAAGTGTATATATATATACATATACACACTTCCTCTATATACACAGCGTGACGTATGTATATATATATATATATATATATATATATATATATATATATATATATATATATATATATATATATATATATATATATATGCAAGTCACTCTCTTTCACATTTGTGGATCTTTGGTCTGATTCCTTTGGGGTCTATGAGTACCTTCAGTCTGTGATTCTTTGGGGTCTGTGAGTTGATTCAGTCTGTGAGTCCTTGGGGTCTGTGAGTCTTTTAAGTTCTTGCATCTGTGTGCCTGCGAGGCCTTGGGCCTGTGGGGTCTGGCTATATATATGCAGTTGTACATACACCTCTCTGTGTGAACTTTGAGATTTTGTTATTTTTTTGTATAAATTTTTGACACTCTTTTGATTATTTAAATATCCGTTGCCATTGCATCCCCGCGCCAAGTGATATGTACTCATATCACTTTCATTTCAATGTTTATAAAATAAAATAAACAAAATGTGTAGGATCTATATAGATTTTGTTATTGAATTGAACTATTGAAATATGTGGCCAATATGAGCCAGTTGATAAGATTTCGGCTATGAATCCCACTGAATCAGGATTCATTGATGGATCATGGCATTGAGTTGACTGAGTCGAATTTGTTTAATTTCATTTTAGGTGTTTTGATTGCTGTAGTGACGGGTGTTAAGCTGGTGTTATATATTTGTCATTAATTTATACTCGTGGTAGTTTGTGTGACGATTGTTAGATAAATTTTCTCTACCATAATATATATGTGTTCGACTTCAATAGTTACTCGGAATTGGAGTTAATCTCTATTATCTGTTGCAACACTTGTGAAGTAAGTGCTTTCGGTGAGTGGCTTTGATCAGCACTTATGTAGTAAGTGTTTCAGATCTGCAATTATATTGGTTTCTCTTATAATGTATTATAGATCCGTACACCATAAACAGTAAATTATTTATCTCTTCCAATATAACCACTGCAGATGCAACCATTATTTAAACAGTGATCTAAAACATTTTCTGAATGCAACAATTTAATAACATTTATTCAACAACACCAATTAACTAGTCTCATAAAATTTGGTTTTGTCAATAACAATTTATGTGTTTGGTAACTAGAGAACACTGACCTCACAATTCAAGAGTGAAAAATGTAGTTTTTCTTTACCTGTTAAACACTGCACTTGGCTTGTACTCCCATTTCTGAGTGTTATGGTGCACAACATTTAGAAATATGAGTACAATGTTTAGTACATTGAGTACAATGTTTAGTACATTGAGTACAATGTTTAGTACATTGAATACAATGTTTAGTACATTGAATACAATGTTTGATACATTGAATACAATGTTTAGTACATTGAGTACAATGTTTAGTACATTGAATACAATGTTTAGTACATTGAGTACAATGTTTAGTACATAGAGTACAATGTTTAGTACATTGAGTACAATGTTTAGTACATTGAGTACAATGTTTAGTACATTGAGTACAATGTTTAGTACATTGAATACAATGTTTAGTACATTGAGTACAATGTTTAGTACATAGAGTACAATGTTTAGTACACTGAGTACAATGTTTAGTACATAGAGTTCAATGTTTAGTACATTGAATACAATGTTTAGTACATTGAATACAATGTTTAGTACATAGAGTACAATGTTTAGTACACTGAGTACAATGTTTAGTACATAGAGTTCAATGTTTAGTACACTGAGTACAATGTTTAGTACATAGAGTACACTGTACATTGGGTACAATGTTTAGTACATTGAGTACAATGTTTAGTACATTGAGTACAATGTGTCAGTGTTGAACACGTAGAACAGAGTATAAAACTGCATTTTTTCACTATTGAATTGTGAGGTCAGTGTACCCTAATAACCAACACATAAATTGTTATTGGAAAAACCTAATTTTATGAGACTAGTTAATTGGTGTCGTTGAATAAATGTTATTAAATTGTTGCAATTAGAAAATGTTTTAGATCACTATTAAATAACGGTTGCATCTGCAGTGGTTATAGTGGAGGAGATAAATAATATGTCGGTTATATTAAAGGAGATTAGCCAGGGTTATTGAGCCAAGAATATAACAGTCACCGTCTCAGTGTATGAATATACTGTTCTGTTAACAATCCCATTCTTATACAATCTCTCTATTTTATCATTGATGAACATACAGAATGGTTGATCAATGTTAACTTTGGCTGCTGTGTAGCCATGTAATAATTTGGCGTTAAATTGATGGAATATAAAACATTAGAATAGCATATTTAATCAGTAAATACTGTGAGGAAAAATGTGTGTCATATCTCATGTCCAAACTTCACGTCAGAAAAGGAAGAAACGACGAAGTTTCGGTCCATCCTGGACCATTATGAAGTCGCGACATCACATGATATCTAGGAAGGTCTGTGTTAGCAAACTGACTTTAATTTCCATTTCCAGGACATTACTATCTGGAAATTACTGGAGGTTCGGTCCAGGACGGACCGAAACGTCGTTGTTTCCTAATTTTCTGGCGTGTAATTTGGTCATCATATCTTGAGCCACGTGGTTGTGACTAATCGCTTGCATGGATCCCTGTTTCATGTATCTAATTTTGCAATTACATTCTCACAAAGTAACTGGAATATAATTGTCAGCCAATTTATAGATCTAAAAATGAGTCCTAAGTCATCAACTTATTCAGATTCACGTCTAACACAGACGGGCATCAATTTAAACATAATGATGATTAATATACACAATGATTGATTAATGACATGATGATTAATAAACACAAGTCAAGCTGGCCTCATGCCGGGCTTGGGCAGTAGAAGAACTCTAGAAACCTTCTGCAGGTAAACTCCAGGTAAACACACACTTTTTCAAACCAGATTTTTAAACGAAGCATTTCTAGGAACTTAACAATTCCTACTCCTGAGACTTGAAGCAACTCGTACAAGATATTTTATTTTATTTTATGAAAATCTTTGCTTCCACTTTTCACATAGATCTGTAATTTAATATAGACAGTATGTGCTATCTTTCAACAGCAAAGATCTGTGTAATATGATGTAGATATCAGTCTATGATATCTCTCTCTCTATCTCTCTCTCTCTCTCTCTCTCTCTCTCTCTCTCTCTCTCTCTCTCTCTCTAGACAAAAATAAATTTTCTTCGTTATGACTACCGAATCATCTCAAGATAAACCGATTCAGGAATCATCCACTATTTGGAATCATCTCAAGATAACCAATTTCACAGTTGTGTGCTATGTTGCTGTGTCTTTCATTAACTGTAGTCTAAATACTTTGAATACTATCTATACGTGCCTTTNAATGTTTACTATTCAGTGATATGTGTAAATCCTTCATATCTATAACAGATGTCCCATGACAGAGCCATTGTTAGGGCGCTCCCCTAACAATGTCTTCCTAATGAGATTAATTCCGTTTATGCTAAGACGGTCATCTTGAGTTACTAGGCCCTAATCCACATTATAATAAAAACCCCAGTACCTTGTACCTTTAACCTTCACACGCGAGACACAGTATCAAAGACTTTACTAAGGTCAAGACATTGCATGTCAAAATCCTTCCTGCAAATCAACGACTTGAAATATACAGGGAAAGATTGCGAATAAATTTGTTAAATATGAGTAAAACCATGGTGTGAATCCTTTATTAATCCATGTGTTTTTAAAGAATATATGAAATGACTTTCTCGATTATCGATTCAAGCAATTTTCCTGAAATAAATGTAATGTTAATTCGATTGTATTTCGACGGAAGTAATTTATCACTCTTCTTACAAACCTGCAATCTGAAGAAAGGGGTTCACTAAGATCGTCTTTACATTCTTTAAGCACCCTGGGAAATATTTCGCTTGCCCCTGAGGATTAGTTCAACTTTTATTTGAATTTGTTTTCTCTAATAACTACTAAATTATTCAAGTTACTCTCATCCCCACCTACAGACCATTGTTCAGGTCTTCATGCAAGTCGACGTTCAATCCCCGACCGTCCAAGTGGTTGGGCACCATTCCTTCCCCCCGTCACATCCCAAATCCTTATCCTGACCCCTTCCCAGTGCTATATAGTCGTAATGGCTTGGCGCTTTCCCCCTCCCTGATAGTTCTCTTCCTTTCCCTTCCGCTAGAAAATTCTCAGACAAAGAATTTATTTAAAATACCACCCACTTCAACCTTCATTCTCAGTTACCTGACCTCTCTCAGGTGTCATTGATCCAGTCTTCTCATTAATCTTTGTTTCACAAATCTTAAGAAAACAGGTATTTCTCTTTGCCTGTCCAGTTATACGTCTTTCATAGCTTCTTTTAAGTTTAAATAATTCAGTTTAGCTTTAAATTATTTTAGTTATTTAGTTGTACATAGGTTCGTTTTCCATCATGTATTGCTAAGGGTTGGAATCACCACTTAGTGCTAAGCTTCAGCCACATACAGCCATGTAAATGATGGTTGGAACCCAGGCCAGAAAATGTGGATGTAGTTAGATGCTCTCATACACATGCCACAGGGAAGACTGCTGTAAAGAACGAGTTAAATGTTACTAGCGATGTGTGGTCCAGAGCCGGAAGGGGGTGATGGAGGGAGGGCTGGGTCGTGGTGATGGGGTGGAGGGCTGCGTGATGGGGGACGGGTGGAGGGTAGGGTAGTGGGATAGGGGGTTGAGGGATGGTTACAGTAGGGTGGAGGGCTAGGTGGGGGAGGTCGAGGGAAGGACTTGCTGGTGGGGGGGGGGGGGAAGTATACTGGAGGGATGTTGGGGGTGAAGCTTAATGGTGGGAGGAGAGGGGGCTTTGTTGGTGAGGGTAAAGGGGTCCATGAATGGGAGGGAAGAGCCCTCCCAGCCCTTAGAGGTGGTAGGGGATGGACCCTTGGAAGCCTCCAAAACAGTTGGAGGTAGAAGGCTGCAGAGTGGTTTAGTGAGGGGGGGTGAGAGTATCTTGGGTACAGGGTCGAGGCTCGTGAGTGAGGTTTAGGGTCTGGGTAGAGGTGGTGAGTTGCTGACAAGAGACTAAGAGCATGACTAGGTAATCAAACTGACAAGTAGAGTCACTCAAGGGAGCGGCCCCACGGCTCGTGGCCAGGAAACTTGGATCTACTCGATGGAAGGGGTAGTTCTCGACCCAACTCGGGGCCCCACATTACATAATTCTAAGATGAAACACGAACACAGTATCAAAACATGTACACTTGCATCTGAGTCTATGTATATATTTGAGTACAATATACAGTATTCATCCATCGACTTCCATATATGCTGAAATACAAGAGACAAACCTAACAAACACCGGTAGCTCTCTGGAAGATAGTTAGCTACCACACACACACACACACACACACACACACACACACACACACACATACACACACACAGGGGGGCCTCGTAACCTGGTGGATAGCGCGCAGGACTTGTAATTCTGTGGCGCGGGTTCGATTCCCGCACGAGGCAGAAACACATGGGCAAAGTTTCTTTCACCCTGAATGCCCCTGTTACCTAGCAGTAAATAGGTACCTGGGAGTTAGTCAGCTGTTACGGGCTGCTTCCTGGGGTGTGTGTGGTGTGGGGAAAAAAAAGTAGTTAGCAAACAGTTGATTGACAGTTGAGAGGCGGGCCGAAAGAGCAAAGCTCAACCCCCGCAAACACAACTAGGTGAAAAAAAACACACACACACATCGTGCCAGAAAGGCTGTTAGTCCGCCTCTTATCCTAACTCTCACTCTCCCATATTTCCAAAACTTTTCTGGGTGAGTACTCAATTAGGTGAGTACACACACACACACACACACACACACACACACACACACACACACACACACACACACACACACACACACACATCGTGCCAGAAAGGCTGTTAGTCCGCCTCTTATCCTAACTCTCACTCTCCCATATTTCCAAAACTTTTCTTCACCTGCACTGCTACATCTTCATTACTCCCCCATCCCATCCCCTCTCCCTAAAAAACATATGCGGGTGAAGAATGACGTGGGGGAGAGATGTGGGTGTGTGTGTGGATGTGTAGTGTGGATGTGTGGCGTGGATGTGTGGCCTGGATGTGTTGCCTAGATGTGTAAATGTCCACAGCCAGCACTCCACTATCTATCAACTCGTCACTCATCAACTAACATTGCAAGAAACACTACTCATACAATAGTTCCATTATTCAATCTCAAAATAATTTTTTTTTTACCGTAACAAATGTAAAATTCCGAATCAATTTCACAGTTTTCTGCCAAATTCCAATATGAATCGCCGCCCCTTTTTTAATTTAAGTGCTTCTCTCATCTCACGTCAATCATTTCCCAAACAACAAACAATTTTCTTCTTAATAAACGATTGTTTTATTTTTAGGTATATTCTATATTAATAATAATTATTTATTGCAATAAATGCAAGATATTTATATCAATATTTCTGTTTTAAGATAATTCTCCTGCACAAAGTATATAATTCTGTTATATGTCTTTTTGACAATATATAATTCTACTTTTACAATATATAAACTTCTACTTTTCGAAAAAGAAGTTTAACATGAAATACGAGTTTATCACCTCTTGAGTGTGTTTACTCGAATCCTAGCCTGAATATTCATATCTTGAGTCATTTATGAAGTATGTGGATCATTTTCTAATAGGTTGTCTAATCTCATGAGCTTATCGTAAGTGCTTACGAAATTGCATAAGTGTAATCACAATGCAGACGAGGAGTCACAATAACGTGGCTAAAATATGTTGACCAAACCACACACTAGAAAGTGAAGAGACGACGACGTTTCGGTCCATCCTGGACCATTCTCAAGTCGATTGTGAATCGACTTGAGAATGGTCCAAGACGGACCGAAACTTCGTCGTCCCTTCAGCTAGTCCGTCCTGGACCATTCTCAAGTCGATTATAATCACAATACTCCGATCAATCCAGTTGGGACAACCTCCTCAAAAATATATAAACTTGCTGTAATGCTTCCTGAGGCAGCACAAACGTCTTGTGGTTTGATCCGTAACTCAATGCTCTTTATGGAGAAAATTTCCTTGCATTGAGGGTCATGCTTTCAGCAGTTACGTTCCCTGGACGATATCTCCTTTATATCGCAGTGTCACTCTGCCTCTCTGACCCAGTCTATACTCAATACAAGTGTATTTGTAGTGAGGCAGATATAGACGAAAACTGAGTGTATGATGTGAACTACGAGGATTTCAAGTAATGGCTCACAAGACACATCAAAGTCAGTACGATCATCAAGCAGCCTGTCCTCTTACAAAGAACGTCGCATTTCGCACGTATGCGTTACACAAGGCAAAAAATTGTCGTACTAGAAAATGGAAGAGGACCACAAAAGTGACGTACTGTCCCGATTCCTGTTTTGCGTCCTCTGGTAGGTCAGGAGAGGACACTTTAAACTGATCGTTTTCTTGACGATGGGAAACCATAGAAGGACGAACTGTATCAAGGGGAGCCTCACCCCTGTACACTGCTCAGCAGAGAGAGAACCCCATTTTCTAATGACCTATAATTCTGGAAACCCTGTGGCTCACCCAAATAAGACTTCAGTACATGCATGAATAGGAGACAACTGTGTAGGCCTACATGTGTGATATGGCAAGTGTCCGACTGGAAGAAGGAAAGATTCGCCGATCGTGCTAACATGTACGACTTACCTAGTCTATCTTGAGAAGAGTTAAGATGGAACGCCACCATCTTATACAAAGGAGAGTAAGGGTGATTGAGGAACGAAGGTGAGTGATGCTGATGATTGATGCCGTTAATTGATGCAAGCGAGTGACGCAGGTGTGAACGGAAATTGTAGAATTTTAGAAGTCAACTGACAAGAGAAGCGAGAATATTTATTGACGATTTATCATCATTATTGTTGTACTTTGCTGCTGGAAGTGTTATTGTGCAGTTAATCATGTCAAACTCAGTCACGTCATCTCCACGTTTATTGTAAATCATGACAATGACAACACAGCTGCAGTTATTTGCTCTTGTATCAAAGGAGAAAAACATTAGTGAGATTATCACGTTTAACAGCCTGACCACGCTACAAAAATGAGGATAATTATTTCTACTATCAATCCTCACTATGACCTATGATCAGGTCTAGAAGTATGACACGTCTGGCTGCTACCTTGTGGCTGGATATTATATCTTCAATAATGCACCACAAAAGGATTGAGTATTATTTTACTGTGTTGTTTCAATCCTGAAAATGTAAAAACAAACTAACTCTGAAAAAACTAGCGTCTCCTAACACTTTATTTTAATTTTGCATTAAAGAAACTTATTAGAGAATTGGAAAAATATTTCTATGCGAATCACAACAGAATAAAATAATGAGAACAATATACAAGATACATGGTTACTGATTTATATATATTAAGAAAAACATTTCATGGATCCTACAGGAAACTAGAGGTATCCAGCTTTAGACTTCACAATGGGGCCAAGGTGAGTGAACTCCGATGCGTCTGACCTTCGAGCAAGATCTCAGATTCTAATTTAATGTCTGTAAAATGCGACAAGAATAGAGTCAATAGTCGATAAAAGCGAGGACAATTCACAGCTGTGAACGGAAGCAAGGAGGAGTAAAGTCACCGATTGGGGGTTTAAATTCTGGCAAACGAGGCATTAGAGGCCTTTAAAGCAAGATAAGGAATACAGTGTCCAAATGGAGCTTAAAACGTTAACAAGGCTTGGAATTCTGGTTTCTGCCATACTAGAGAAGGACATTGGAATCAGAATAACAGAGACAGAAAACTCGACTGAAAACTGTAGTGAAGAGAGCTTAACACTTCTTAAACGAAACAAGACAGGGAAAATGAGCGATAAACAGGGCGAAACGGAACATTTACGACAGTGGGCTTCAGCAAGGCAGGAGGAGGAAGGGCCGTGGAAGAGAATAATTTAGGACTGGAGGAACATTATGCATAGAGGCGTCTCAAGGAAGCAGCCCCACGGAAAGGAACAGCCGGAGGCACCTCTTCTTGAATATTCCTAAGGGAAGGAAGACACCTTAAGCTCTTGAATCTGAATATTTTTAGGAAGAGAGAAACTAGCAGTTGCTTTAACTTAATTTTATTTTAAGGGATATTATCTAAAAACACACGATGGAGCATCTGAAGCAGCGAGATGAATATTTTGAGCAAATTCGAGGATTTAATGTAACACGACTGATTGAGTAAGAATTTGAACCTGAGTGTCTTGATTTCAAGAAGATACTGTTTTGGCAACTTCTTAAACGTTTAGACTATTATTCACCAACGTCTCCGTGGATGAGACTATTGAAATAATGATAGACAGAATTCACCGGGAAGCAGGTTTATGCTCCACGTAACATCCCTGAATGTATATCTAGGAGACTGCTCGAAGCATCTACTAAAGAAGCACCTTATGGTGCCGCTAGGGATTCCCCGAGGGTATTGTATTTGCGATTTTTTACGTAGAAATTTGCCTTAATGCCAGTAGTGAGAGCTATGATAGATTCAAGCCTGAGCCATGGTAGATACAAGCAGTGTGTTATCGATGCCTATGTTAACCGTGCCCTTACACACAGCTCCAGTTAGACGCCGGTTGATGTGCACTCTGTAGAGCAAGACAGGTCATAGACAATAT
>WNGS01169498.1:32680843-32691187 GCA_020271785.1 Procambarus virginalis
AAGCAAAGATTTTCATAAAATAAAATAAAATATCTTGTACGAGTTGCTTCAAGTCTCAGGAGTAGGAATTTGTAAGTTCCTAGAAATGCTTCGTTTAAAAATCTGGTTTGAAAAAGTGTGTGTGTTTACCTGGAGTTACCTGCAGAAGGTTTCTAGAGTTCTTTACTGCCCCAGCCCGGCCTGAGGCCAGCTTGACTTGTGTTTATTAATCATCATGTCATTAATCAATCATTGTGTATATTAATCATCATTATGTTTAAATTGATGCCCGTCTGTGTTAGACGTGAATCTGAATAAGTTGATGGACTTAGGACTCATTTTTAGATCTATAAATTGGCTGACAATTATATTCCAGTTACTTTGTGAGAATGTAATTGCAAAATTAGATACATGAAACAGGGATCCATGCAATCGATTAGTCACAACCACGTGGCTCAAGATATGATGACCAAATTACACGCCAGAAAATTAGGAAACAACGACGTTTCGGTCCGTCCTGGATCGAACCTCCAGTAATTTCCAGATAGTAATGTCCTGGAAATGGAAATTAAAGTCAGTTTGCTAACACAGACCTTCCTAGATATCATGTGATGTCGCGACTTCATAATGGTCCAGGATGGACCGAAACTTCGTCGTTTCTTCCTTTTCTGACGTGAAGTTTGGACATGAGATATGACACACATTTTTCCTCACAGTATTTACTGATTAAATATGCTATTCTAATGTTTTATATTCCATCAATTTAACGCCAAATTATTACATGGCTACACAGCAGCCAAAGTTAACATTGATCAACCATTCTGTATGTTCATCAATGATAGAATAGAGAGATTTTAATAAGAATGTGATTGTTAACAGAACAGTATATTCATACACTGAGACGGTGACTTATATTCTTGGCTCAATAACCCTGGCTAATCTACTTTAATATAACCGACATATTATTTATCTCCTCCAATATAACCACTGCAGATGCAACCGTTATAAAATAGCGATCTAAAACATTTTCTAATTGCAACAATTTAATAACATTTATTCAACGACACCAATTAACTAGTCTCATAAAATTAGGTTTTTCCAATAACAATTTATGTGTTTGGTTATTAGGGTACACTGACCTCACAATTCAATAGTGAAAAAATGCAGTTTTATACTCTGTTCTACGTGTTCAACACTGACACATTGTACTCAATGTACTAAACATTGTACTCAATGTACTAAACATTGTACTCAATGTACTAAACATTGTACTCAATGTACTAAACATTGTACCCAATGTACAGTGTACTCTATGTACTAAACATTGTACTCAGTGTACTAAACATTGTACTCTATTTACTAAACATTGTACTCAATGTACAGTGTACTCTATGTACTAAACATTGTACTCTATGTACTAAACATTGTACTCAATGTACTAAACATTGTATTCAATGTACTAAACATTGTACTCAATGTACTAAACATTGTACTCAATGTACTAAACATTGAACTCTATGTACTAAACATTGTACTCAATGTACTAAACATTGTATTCAATGTACTAAACATTGTACTCAATGTACTAAACATTGTACTCAATGTACTAAACATTGTACTCAATGTACTAAACATTGTACTCAATGTACTAAACATTGTACTCAATGTACTAAACATTGTACTCTATGTACTAAACATTGTACTCAATGTACTAAACTTTGTACTCTATGTACTAAACATTGTACTCAATGTACTAAACATTGTATTCAATGTACTAAACATTGTACTCAATGTACTAAACATTGTATTCAATGTACCAAACATTGTATTCAATGTACTAAACATTGTATTCAATGTACTAAACATTGTACTCAATGTACTAAACATTGTACTCAATGTACTAAACATTGTACTCAATGTACTAAACATTGTATTCAATGTACGGAACAGTGTACTCATATTTCTAAATGTTGTGCACCATAACTCTCAGAAATGGGAGTACAAGCCAAGTGCAGTGTTTAACAGGTAAAGGAAAAACTACATTTTTCACTCTTGAATTGTGAGGTCAGTGTTCTCTAGTTACCAAACACATAAATTGTTATTGACAAAACCAAATTTTATGAGACAAGTTAATTGGTGTTGTTGAATAAATGTTATTAAATTGTTGCATTCAGAAAATGTTTTAGATCACTGTTTAAATAATGGTTGCATCTGCAGTGGTTATGTTGGAGCAGATAAATAATTTACTGTTTACGGTGTTGTTTATGGTGTACCGATCTATAATACATTATAAGAGAAACCAATATAATTGCAGATCTAAACACTTACTACATAAGTGCTGATCAAAGCCACTCACCGAAAGCACTTACTTCACAAGTGTTGCAACAGATAATAGAGATTAACTCCAATTCCGAGTAACTATTGAAGTCGAACACATATATATTATGGTAGAGAAAATTTATCTAACAATCGTCACACAAACTACCACGAGTATAAATTAATGACAAATATATAACACCAGCTTAACACCCGTCACTACAGCAATCAAAACACCTAAAATGAAATTAAACAAATTCGACTCAGTCAACTCAATGCCATGATCCATCAATGAATCCTGATTCAGTGGGATTCATAGCCGAAATCTTATCAACTGGCTCATTTTGGCCACATATTTCAATAGTTCAATTCAATAACAAAATCTATATAGATCCTACACATTTTTTTATTTTATTTTATAAACATTGAAATGAAAGTGATATGAGTACATATCACTTGGCGCGGGGATGCAATGGCAACGGATATTTAAATAATCAAAAGAGCGTCAAAAATTTATACAAAAAAATAACAAAATCTCAAAGTTCACACAGAGAGGTCTATGTACAACTGTACATATATAGCCAGACCCCACAGGCCCAAGGCCTCGCAGGCACACAGATGCAAGAACTTAAAGGACTCACAGACCCCAAGGAATCACAGACTGAATCAACTCACAGACCCCAAAGAATCACAGACTGAAGGTACTCATAGACCCCAAAGGAATCAGACCAAAGGTCCACAAATGTGAAAGAGAGTGACTTGCATGTATATATATATATATATATATATATATATATATATATATATATATATATATATATATATATATATATATATATATATATATATATATATATATATATATACATAACGCTGTGTATATAGAGGAAGTGTGTATATGTATATATATATACACTTCCTTTGTATTCTCCTCCCAAGCTCAAACGCCACTGGAGCCGAGGGAATACATAGAGTGGAGTTCCGGCGAGACTGTGGAAATTGTCGTGGTTGTATTAGAGCGTTTCCTCTCTCTTTGACAAACATTTGAGGCACATTTCCTGATGCTTTTGCTGCTAGTATGGACGGGGATCGAACCCTCTCGTGACCCCCACTGAAAGCCATTGAAGAATTCCTCAAACTGCAGAGCTGTATATTTCGCGACAGTAATTGGAGCTGAATTTGGCTGACTATATTTAGTGTTTACTATTGTATTTTTGTGTGTTTAGGGGAATTTATTTTTGTACTTGTTTTTTTTTTCATTTGATATATTTGTTTTTTATATTTTTCGAAATATTGTTTTTAGGGACGGGTGAAGAAGATTTTTTTTATGAGGTGGAAAATGTGTTGATGGGGAAGAGATAGTTGTTAGTGGAAGACCAGATGATGGTGGTGGACCACTGGTTAGTGGTGGACCACTAGATGGTGGTGGACCACTGGCTGGTGGTGGACCACTGGTTAGTGGTGGACCACTGGCTGGTGGTGGACCACTGGCTGGTGGTGGACCACTGGCTGGTGGTGGACCACTGGCTGGTGGTGGACCACTGACTGGTGGTGGACCACTGGCTGGTGGTGGACCACTGGTTGGTAGTGGACCACTGGCTGGTGGTGGACCACTGGTTAGTGGTGGACCACTAGGTGATGGTGGACCACTGGTTAGTGGTGGACCACTGGCTGGTGGTGGACCACTGGCTGGTGGTGGACCACTGGCTGGTGGTGGACCACTGGCTGGTGGTGGACCACTGACTGGTGGTGGACCACTGGCTGGTGGTGGACCACTGGCTGGTAGTGGACCACTGGCTGGTGGTGGACCACTGGTTAGTGGTGGACCACTAGGTGATGGTGGACCACTGGTTAGTGGTGGACCACTGGTTGGTGGTGGACCACTGGCTGGTGGTGGACCACTGGTTAGTGGTGGACCACTAGGTGGTGGTGGACCACTGGCTGGTGGTGGACCACTGGCTGGTGGTGGACCACTGACTGGTGGTGGACCACTGGCTGGTGGTGGACCACTGGCTGGTAGTGGACCACTGGCTGGTGGTGGACCACTGGTTAGTGGTGGACCACTAGGCGATGGTGGACCACTGGCTGGTGGTGGACCACTGGCTGGTGGTGGACCACTGACTGGTGGTGGACCACTGGCTGGTGGTGGACCACTAGGTGGTGGTGGACCACTAGGTGGTGGTGGACCACTGGCTGGTGGTGGACCACTGGCTGGTAGTGGACCACTGGCTGGTAGTGGACCACTGGTTAGTGGTGGACCACTAGGCGGTGGTGGACCACTGGCTGGTGGTGGACCACTGGCTGGTGGTGGACCACTGACTGGTGGTGGACCACTGGCTGGTGGTGGACCACTAGGTGGTGGTGGACCACTAGGTGGTGGTGGACCACTGGCTGGTGGTGGACCACTGGCTGGTGGTGGACCACTGGCTGGTGGTGGACCACTGGCTGGTGGTGGACCACTAGGTGGTGGTGGACCACTAGGTGGTGGTGGACCACTGGCTGGTGGTGGACCACTGGCTGGTGGTGGACCACTGGCTGGTGGTGGACCACTGGCTGGTGGTGGACCACTGGCTGGTAGTGGACAACATGCTGCTGGTGGACCACCGGCTGGTAGTGGACCACTGTCTGGTAGTGGACCACTGGCTGGTAGTGGACCACTGGCTGGTAGTGGACCACTGGCTGGTGGTAGACCACTGGCTAGTAGTGGACCACTGGCTGCTGGTGGACCACTGGCTGCTGGTGGACCACTGACTATACTATATTTGCATAATATACTAATATATACCAATATTAATTTATATATGTTTATATTTGAGAAAATTCTTGTTTTGAATGAACAGCATGTGAAAATTGATGAATGCGTCTTCTGGGGTCGACCGCTGGACAGAATGGACTTTATCTAAGGACGGGTTGCGTTGCGGTTCAGAGGTCGTCAGCAAAGCAGTTCGAGAAATGGTCGAACGATATCAGTTAGGAGTCGTGTGTACACCGTTTTCATTCATAAACCAGGTGATTGGTGGTCAGAGTAACGAGTATTTTGAGTTTATGAAGCAAGATCTGCTTTGTTGATGAGGACGGGCTGCGTTATTGGCTGTACGTGGGTGAAGCATTTATTGAATTGTGGTTCGTACAAAGGATGTGAATGAAGCCTTGCTCGTGAAAATTACGTACATCCCTTGTAAGTCGTGTGTAAAATGTGTTATATTCATGAAGGGATAGGGGGAGGGGGGGAGCTTAGCTCGCAGCTGGATTGAAGAGCTTTTGGCCTTTTGAATATAAGAACGGGCTGTGTTGTTGATGAGGACGGGTCGCTGCATTTTATGGATGCATTCAAGGTAAAAGTCAGCCTCTGTGGCGTCTTTATTCGCAGCCCAACAAAGACTAAATGCTCTTTAATCCAGCCGCTAAACCCGCTGTTTATGAATGAAAACGGTTTACACACGACTCACAACTGGAGACGTCCGAACACTTCCGGAACAAGAGCTTCGCTGACGGCTTTAGTTCGAACGCTGTAAATGCTTCACCCACGTATTTCTAATGCAAATAATCGACCTACGGAATCTAAATTAACCAACACCTAACTATAGACTGAATTTTAATATATAACAATAGGAATTTTTTCCTTTTTAACAACCTTATTTTTAATACTCAACACGTTAAAATTGGTCGTGGGGGACGGCCGGCTCTTTAACGAGCCTGGCCTCGTTATATTTGTTGACAATTTGGTGTCTACTGTTTGGCAGATTTACAGAAGATCTCGTCAGTGATTGAGGAATATCGTGATGTGTTAAGTGAACTCAGCGCGATGTGGGATCAGAAAGACCACTTAATAATTGATAGTGCGGTGGAGGGACAAAGTTTAAACTTCAAGTTTTAGGTGAACTCTGCACTGTGTTGAAAGTCCCTTAATAATTTGTGAATAATGTGAGGTACCTGGGGCCAGATTCACAAAGCAGTTACGCAAGTACTTACGAATGTGTACATCTTTCCTCAAGCGACTTGAGAATGGTGCAGGACTGACCGAAACGTCGTCGTCCCTTCATTTTCTAGTGTGTGGATTGGTCAACATCTTTCCTCAATTTTTGACGACTTTGGTTACATATATTAAACAGTTTACAAGCATTAAACTTGCCAATCAACTGTTATTATTGTTATAAACAGCCTCCTGGTGCTTCGGAGCTCATTAACTGTTTAATAATTGTAAACAAAGCCGCCAAAAATGGAGAAAATATGTTCAAGTTCGTTAGTGCTTGCGTAACTGCTTCGTGAATCTAGCCCCAGGTTCGTAAGTGCTTGCGTAACTGCTTCGTGAATCTAGCCCCAGGTTCGTAAGTGCTTGCGTAACTGCTTCGTGAATCTAGCCCCAGGTTCGTAAGTGCTTGCGTAACTGCTTCGTGAATCTAGCCCCAGGATAGTGTGTGGCGACTCTATGAGGATTTTGTTGTTGATTTATGGCGTCGACACTACAAGGATTACAGGTGGGTATGGCTCATTGTGCAGTAGAGCAGGGACTTCTCGCAGCAAATTAAGTAAAAAGTAAATTATGCATGGGGGGGGGGAATTACTTTACTTACTTGTGACTAGAAAGCAACATTGTCAATGGTAATCATGCAATGTTTGGGGTGTGTAGTAGTAGTAGGCATCCATCAGTCTCAGGAAACTATGAGTTGTGCTCTGGTTGTCAGTCTGGAGTGGCACTACAGGGCGCAAAGCTAGGTAATCGGGGAGAAGCTGACCCGGCAGCAGGTTCTCACGTGAAAGTCTCGAATTGAAGGCATACGCCTACATTGGTCCATCGTATTGGTTCCAGTACTTTAAGGTAAAGTGAGAGTAATGCCACACTAAGGGATAAATACACTGAGAGATGTACTCCTTTCCGGAGTACACCTCTCTGTGTAATTTCTAAGTATACCTACTTAGTTCTTTCTTCCTCGACTAAGTTGAGGACTAAAGTATACCTGCTGGTTGGTCAGTAAGTAATTGTGTTGCTTTGATATAACCCTCCAGAGATTGAATGACTTTAAGGCGAACACCAAGCCAGAGCCACAGTTTGAAATTAAGAGCAGCGTTAGGCAGGTGTAGATTCCGTCAACGAGAGGGATCACATGTGTAAACATGTGACAGACACCAGCTGGGCTGTGAGCTGAGGAGGAAGTCAGTGTATCGCTGGAGGAAGGGACGGCAAGGGACAGGAGTTGTCCGATTCCTGCTCAGTTGTTCGTTTATGTACTGAGTCAGTGTGGACACACAGGAGGGCTAAAAGAGGTATACCAAGCTACTCAGTGAGTCAGGGGAGAGCTGGCTGAAATATTTTGCTGAGGAGAGTGTTGCTGGCGAAGAGTTGTGGTTGTGTTGCGGTTCGTATCTAAAGTTTGGTCTGGCGAAGGCAGAGTTCATCTTCAGGAAAGTTCCTGTAATACCACCGTATTGTTAGTGGCTCAGGTGTTGAGGACGAGTCAGGTGTTGGTGGCGGGTCACATGTTGTTGGCGGGTCAGGTGTTGTGATGGGTCACGTGTTGTTGTGTAACAGATGTTACTGGTTATTCCGGTGTTGTTGGGAATCCCGTGTTAGTAATGGGCCGAGCGTTCGTGTTTATCATTCGATATAATCAATTTATAAGTTATACTACGTTCCAGGGCTTTACTGAGAATATATATAAACAATTTGTACCTTGAATCTGCATCACCATCCCTTTGTAGGCGATGAGTCACAATAACGTGGCTGAAGAATGTTGGCCAGACCACACACTAGAAGGTGAAGGGACGAACGACGTTTCGGTCCGTCCTGGACCATTCTCAAGTCGAAACGTCGTCGTCCTTCACCTTCTAGTGTGTGGTCTGGTCAACATTCTTCAGCCACGTTATTGTGACTCATCGCCTACAAAGGGATGGTGAAGGGACGACGACGTTTCGACTTGAGAATGGTCCAGGACAGACCGAAACGTCGTCGTCCCTTCGCCTTCTAATGTGTGGTCTGGTCAACATCACCATTCCTTGCTTAACTCGTCGCAAGGTTCACGATCCAGACTGGCCCACCTGTGTTAAGCTCTGTTTAATCTATCCATCCCAAGAAATTTCTCAGTCCATTAAAACCAGCTTTTCTGAAATCTGGTTTCATCCATCCTGCCTTCTCTTTATCCCATCATCCTGTCTAGCCAACGTCACCCATCCACTCTCCTCCTTACCACTCCTGTGCTTATTTCTTCCGTCCCTTTCGTTCATCCCACATTATTCTCATTTCCCTTTCTTATTCCCTTGTGCTTCCCTACCCTACAAACTCGCCCCTTATCCGGGTCCCTCGTCCAAGCCTCCCGGCGAGTACACACAGCCGTGATCGTGTTAGCTTCCTGGCTCGGGTTGTTTACCAGTAAGCCCTGGTGTAGTTTACCTGGGGCGGACTGAGCATGCACCTGGAGGCAATCACTGATCCGAGCTGTTAATTATCTGTCGAGGCTTGAACTGCCGCCACTGGCTGTATTGGCGACGCCTTAGCGGTTCTGACTGTACTCACCGAATCCTTTTCTTCTTCTTTTTGAAATTGAAAACAAGCAACAAAAATCTACCACACTCGTATATAAATTAAATCTTTCTTGATTGTTGTTAGCGGTTAAACCTGAGCGGAACAACGCATGCTGTGACGTCATTTGTATATGCTTCTCCTCTTGACTGGCCATCTGCATGCCTTCATCAGCATGTAAACAATGCAGCCGCGTCATACACTCCTTTCTTACTCTTAAGCTAGCCTCACCAATGTTTAACAGTAATTGCTCTTGGGAACGTGCCCAACAGTAATAAAGTACATTATAAATCACATAAAAGGGTATGCAGAGAACAACAGATCTGTACATAACATCCATACTCTCAACCTCCATTACAAGAACAACAACAAGCTCATCATGAAAGGTGATGTACATAAGACTCCCACAATAGGAGTGTACACAACATTACCTCGATAGGGGTGTACTTAAGATCAGCCCCAGCTTGGGTGACCACCATACCACCACAGTCGAGGTGTACACAAGTTCTAATGTATACAAACAAGTTTGGATATGAACAAGTTTGTATACAATGCACAATGCAATATACAGGCATATTAAATCGTCACTAAGTGAATTTCCCCTTCGTGTGACTAAGGCTTTTCCACCCTAGAACTAAATGAACCAAGTTGCGAGGTTCTGGCCGGCCATTTGAACTGCTTCTGATAACATAGTTTAAGCCACAATGAGGAGTACATTGTAGCTTAAAGGCTTCATCAAACACACTATCATTATATCTTGCGACGATGCTGGGCACAGACTTCTCATTGTATTCAGGACAGATCTGTATATCTCTACTGCCGACTCTAGTCAGGACGAATGGAAAGAACGAAGATCGAGGTAATATCCCAAGTTCATTTGTAAATTATTTATATATAAAAGAGCGTGTTTGTCCGTGGTTGGAGGCCAGACAGTTGCAGTTAGCCGAATGCAACTGTGAATTTGATTGCATGGGGGGACCATGGACTTCGGAGCCAACTCCCCACTCCCCACTTTGAGGATAATTGGCTCCTATTGCGTCATCCTGTAACTTCTGTGAAGTCTGAAATGTAATTTTGATTGTCCATAGAGTGTTTCGATTTATTTTACAGGTTCGTCATTGCAACTTAACCCCACAAGTTCATTCAACTTTGTATTTAACAATTGTAACAAAAAATGGACCGGTTATGGACCGGTATTTGCTAGCGCGTATGTTGTATATTCTGAGAGAGAGAGAATGAGAGGGAAGAAAGGGGGGAAGGAGAGGAAGGTGAGGGAAGGAGAGGGAATTATGAGAAAAAAAGCGGCTACATAGCAACTATATAGCACTTGGAAGGGGTCAGGATAACTTTTGGGATGGAACGGAAGAAGGGGAGAGAGGGAAACTTATTTGGAAGGAGGGAGAACGAAAGGGAGGGAGGTAGAATAGAAATGAGGGAGAAAGAGAGAGAGAAGAGGAGGAGAGAGGATGGATGGAACAGAGAACGAGAGGGAAGGATAGAGAATGGAAGGGAGGCAGGGAGAATGGAATGGA
>WNGS01169498.1:32692187-32716800 GCA_020271785.1 Procambarus virginalis
ACTCGCTCATTTTAGCACTGCAATTAATACTATCCGTAATGGGGTAGTTGCAGAATTCTTCTGTACACAATGATGTGGTAAGTAGTGCCTTCCTTTGGGTTATCATTTGTAACAACTTCGATAAATTTGTCATCGAGTTGCTTCTGTATTATTTCATGGTACAACTTCAAGTTCTCAGGTTGTCTTTGTAAGCGCAACACCTGTGATCTCAATTGGTTTTGTGCCATAAAATGGTTGACGGTAGCTGAGGGTGATTCAGCTTCCATGGTAACCTGACCCAGTATTGATTATCTCTGTATATAACTGAGTCCAGGTATTGTTTGTAAGTCCAGTCATCATCTGGGCTAGGTTGTTCAGGGACAATGCCGAGAGTTGCCAGGTCCCATAACTTGTGTACAGGGGGATCAAGCTCTTCCTCGGACATGTCTCTGAGTTGCAGTGGAGACTGGTCTCCTAGTCATGCAACCATTACTGGGTTGGCATGTTGGTGTTCTACAGGTGCGGGTTGGTTTAGCCGTAATACAGGGCCTGTTAGCAAATAGCCACCTGCAGATGGTAACACGTTCATACCGTGTTTGTATTCCTTTCCTTTGATAAACTTATGGTAGACATCTGATCCCATAAGGATTCCAATATTGGAAAGGTTATCTGTTGTGATATTATCAGCCAAATGAATTCCCCTTTTTTCTAGGAATTTGGCTGTTGTCCCCAGACCATATACATACAGATCTGTTGGGAATCTATCTACTACTAGAGCTTGTACATTTTGTTCGTAACCTCCTAATCGTACTTTGGGTTGTACTACCTTGAAAACTCGGGCTCCTGAGTCAGTCAGGAATCCTGCTATGTTTATTCGTGTCTCCTCTACAGGTGTAAGTTTCAGGGTATCTACCAACTCTTGGATATAAAGGTCAATTGGGACCCTTGATCAAATAATCCACGTACGGTGGCTTTGTTCTCTCCATTTCTAATGATCAATCGTGCAGTAGGTAGAGCTGATTTATGTTTAGACCTTGTTGAGAAAACACTTATGTCAGGTAGCACAGTACAAAGCTGTACTGAGGTGTTAGTTCCTTCCTCCTCCTGTGGTTTGGCAGACTTTGTACTTGAATCCCCACAGTGCTGTATGGTGTTGACCCTTATGGCACCTATAACAGGTGTATTGTTGATGTGCAGCTGTCGGGATGATGTTCCCTTATACACTTGGTACATCTATGTAACTCCTTGAGTCGTTTTATGCGTGTTGCACGATCGGGGTATCGTCTGCAATTGTACATGGAATGTGATTGTTCACAGAACAGACATGGTCTCCAGACGTTAACAGTATCTTGAGGAGTCACCGATTTGGGTGACGCGTTACCTGTAGGTTTGGAGGTACCAACTGCGTATGTGCCCACACTGCCTTGTCTCCACTTTGGGGAGGAGAAGTTGTTTTAGATTTGTTTGGAGTACTGTTTGTACTCTGTTGTTTACTATTAGTAGTAGACGAAGGTTTAGATGTCGCTTTTTCATCTGGGATAACTCTTTCTCGTTCTATGATGGTTTGTAACCCTTTGTAATCTCTGTTACTGTCAGATATGACTTTCCATACAACACAAACAACTTATCCAGGATGTCCCTGGGTAATTTGCGAGTCATATGGACTTGGATTATCCAGTCTGATTCATCCAAGTTTACTTTATTTTTAAGTGCCTTAAGCAAAGACTCAAGCTCCAATCTAAAGGCTTGGAGTGAGACTGCTGTATTATTTGGATGTTTAATATCTAACAGCTTCTGGGTTAAAATTCTGATAGTCCTTTCAGGCTTTGCATAGTTGTCCTTGAGTAGTTGTACAGCATTGTCATAATCGTCATCTGTGTGATTCAGATTACAGACTACCTGAAAGGCTTCATTCTTCAAGACACTCTGTAAATACGTAAACTTTGTCGTCTTTGGTACATTGACATTAGAATCCACAGAATCGACAAATTTGCTCCAGAAATTGTCCCAATTCTCGTCCTCTGTTCCAGAAAAAGTTGGGAGACTGAGTGATGGTAATTTGACTTCTGGTGCTGTCTGATTCTGGGTAGTTGTAGCTGCAACATTTATATTGGCCTTATGGGCGTTTATCAAATCTTCATAACGTTGAATTAGTTCAAACGTTGCATCTTCATAATCAGAGTGTTCTTGGAGAATGTTGTTCATCGTATCTTCATCAATACTAGAATCATTAAGTAGCTCTTGATACTGTTCCATTTGTTGCAACACACGGTCATATTTGTTCCGTGTGAGCTTAAGATAGTTTTCCAGTGCTGCATAATTAACTGGAGTTTGATTACTCATGTCTTCACATTTGTTAATCTGCCTTGTGAGATGCCCCTTTAAGGCCCTAAGGGTTAATTTTACATTTTGGAGTGTAGACATCTTGAAAGTACTCGCTAGTCGTATGGACTTTTAACTATTTGGCACTTGAATTAGTAAAGCAACTAGTTTCCGAACTAGAGCTGTTTATCATTTAAAAAATATACTACTGTATAATCATACACGCTATAATTTGAGTGGTAAGCCTGTATCAATGCTGGTATTCCGCAAGTTAGCCCGTCATTATCACTCTTGGTTGGTACAGAGACACAGGTTAACACTCAAAGGTGAAATGATTATAGTTAAATTATACCTATAATTATATGTATGAATATCAGGTTGACAACACAACTCGGGTTGTCATGAATACTGCATAAAAATATGTACTTGCTAGGTTGTAATATATGTTCAACTCTAGACAAGTGTAAAAAATTCTTACCCTTACACCAGGTTAGCACAATAAATTAAACTAGGTTGCTGTACAACACCAGCCTAAAATGTCCTACCCTTGTGCAAGAATTTGCTGTAAACAACGTGGTATGCAGTATGTAATGGTGCAATATTAAAGTAATGGTTATACTTAAATTACAAAAACATTTATAAGTAACTTATAAGTAAAGTAGCCTCTTATCAACCTCTTGTAATGAAAAAGGCACAATAGTTCTTTGGCATAGGCCTCAGAACAATAATAGTGCTTTGTTGAAAGTTCTGTTTGCTATGAGATTGAAAAGTTAGGCTAGAAAATGTAAATATAGCAATGTCTTTCTGCTATAATATTGCACTACTAATGTATATCAGGATTTTATATCTAGATGCAATGTACCTACTGGTTAACTGTAATAATCATCTAGGTTCAAAGGACCATAAATTATGTGGTAAAAACTCCAGGCAGTATATCTCCTTTTAATTGACTTCAATAAATTAAAGTTTATCTTATTTTTTCTTAGTAGGTAAGAAATTGAGTGGACTGTATGTACTTGTTAAAACTGCCTGAAATTATTCTCACACAAATTGGAGGGGACAATTTGTAGCTTAAACCACTTTGTAATGGCTCCTTCTTAAACTACAAATTGTTTACCTAAGTTTAATTATATTATTTTATCATACCACATATGGTGGTCTAATCTACTATTATTTCAACAATTATTACTAGTTATGAATATTACTACTACAATAACTAGAATGGCCTTATCTGAGCCTGTAGTAAGGGCCCACTAAGGCTGTGTCATGTTAGCATCTATGTGGGTGTGGCCCTGTGCCTCATGGTGCCAATGGCGGCTGTGGAGGCCTTCAAGGCTGGCAACAGCTAGGTACATGTGTAGTTCTACTGCTCAGCTACTTGCTGTTCCAAGTCACAATTTACCTGTTTGGGATGCAAGGAGTTAGTACATTTCCCTAAACATATCAATACAGGTATAACATGGTATGTGAGGGCTGTAAAAATGGGGTACACGTACATGGTGTTGGTGTTGTTCATATTGTAACCGTCTTAAATTTGATATTAAAAAGTGCACTAGAATAATAAACAAATACTTGGTAAGACGGATACTGGAGTGCTCTCATTTGTAGTAGTGATGTTGCTGTGGCAGTTTCTTAAGGCAGAGTAGGTCTATCCTATGTGGCCATTATCACAACACACACGCGAGCTCCATTGTTATTGTTTTCGTGAGCGTGGCGTCTGTAAGAGACGCTCAGCCTCCCTTGTTCCAATATTGTGTTCTACTTCTAAGTTAAATTTACGTTAACAAGGGAATCAAGCTATATTTTGGTGTTAATAATTATATTCAGTCTTATTGAACACTTTTTTATTCAATTTAGACATTAAACTGTTGTATGAACAGTGGTTTAATAATGTAAATACTGCGGCGACGTCGATGACGTCACGGAGTCTCCCATTCTCTAATTTTAAGAGGATACTGTTAAGGGAAGACTATACTATTTGTGTATGAGTGTGTCGGTTTCCCGACACTTATACCTGCATTTGGGTGAGGTGATGTAATACATTAGTGGGGTGAAACACAGAACATGGAAAACGGGGTATAGATTTGTAGAAGTAGAAGTCGGGTCCCAATAGAACTGCAGAAGTCCTATTGGCCCATATTTATATTGGAGCGGAGTCTTGAAGTGGGTAGAATATAGTTGTACGTTAATTGGCTGTTGATTGCTGGTGTTGACTTCTTGATGTGTAGTGCCTCGCAGATGTCAAGCCGCCTGTTGTCACTGTATTTATCGATGATTTCTGTGTTGTTTGTTAAGATTTCTCTGGTGATGCAGAGTAAAAAGAAACGTCATCAGTAAAAAGAAACATAAGGAAAATTGAGAAAATTCGTGTTAGAATTATTAATCTTACTTTTTCGGTCATATTTAATAACATATGTCTACAGGAAAGACTGCTACCAAAATATACTAATATTAAAACGCACGACCCAGCAGCAAGAAATCAAGCCTTCACGATAAAATATCGCCAAGATCTGATTCGTAATCAGATATACAAGGCAGAAAATGAAATCAAAGACAATAAAACGCAACTACTTCAGGCCACAAACGAATAGAGAAACAGCAACATCGACGAAAGTCTCCGCACCTGCATCGAACAACACCTCGACATCCTCACAGACCGACATCACCTCAGCACGGAAACAAGGATTATCAAGAAGCTAACAACACTATATGGAGGACCCATGGCAATTCCACGACCAAGAGACGGCTTCCTGAACCTCGCAGGAATCAACCTCACTGAGGACCAAGTCACTCTCCTAAATCTGGGTATAAACTGTCACGTTATGTCCAGACCAAGTGCGTTGGCCCGGAAAGTGGAGTTGGAGATCCTGTTGGACGACATATTTGACCTCGAAGCACAAAAGAAGGTCACCACCAAAGACACCTTACAAGCTGAACTTATTGCAGAAGGAGGAAAGAATCGAGGCAACTACAGAAGTACCATACTGACCCCCGAGCTCAAAGCGGCAGCCAAGAGCCTTCGTGAGAACAAGGAGATAGTTGTCAGGAGAGGCGACAAGTCGCCAATATACGTCATCCTTAAGAAAGACGAATATCTGGCGAAAATGAACCACATACTCTCTGACCAAACTAAATTCCAAAGGGTAACGAAGGACACTACAGCCGAATTGAAAACAAAGGTCAACAAGTTGATTGAAACTGTGAATGCCAAGAAATCTGGACTCCACCTGCCAAAGATTATTGGAGAATATAAACCTGGATATGCGTATGGAAACGTCAAGACGCATAAGCCTGGAAACCCACTTCGGCCAATTATCAGCCAGATACCCACACCAACGTACAGACTGGCGAAACGACTCAACGGCTTACTGACTCCTTATGTCCCGTGCAACTTCAGCCTGAAATCCCCGAAGGAATTTGTTGACTTACTACGGGGAACACGGGCCACAGGGATAAGAGCCTCGTTGGACGTAGAATCACTGTTCACCAACGTACCTGTGGATGAAACAATCGGGATGATATGGACCGAGTGTATCGAGACCCGGCCTGTACTCCCCTTGACGTGCCAGAAAATATCCTGAGGAAACTACTCCAAGCTTGTACTAAGGAGGCACCCTTCTTGAGCCCGGATGGGCACATGTATAAGCAAGTAGATGGGGTCGCTATGGGTTCTCCCCTAGGCGTCCTGTTTGCAAACTTCTACATGGGTACTATCGAGGAAAAAGTCTTAGTCGACTTGAACTTGAAACCGGCCATATACTGCAGGTATGTTGACGACATTTTTACACAGGTACCTGATGTCAGACATCTGCAGGAGCTGAAAGAGGCGTTTGAGCAGAATTCTGTGTTACGTTTCACTTACGAGATGGAGAAGGATGGGAAGCTGCCCTTTCTAGATGTAACAGTCATGGAAAGGAGCGGAGGTTTCCACACTGCAGTCTACACTAAGGAAACAAACATAGGATTGTGCCTAAATGCCAACAGTGACTGCCCAGATAGGTACAAGAGGAGTGTTGTTAACGCTTATGTCGACCGTGCTCTCAGCCACAGCTCAGAATGGAAGCAAGTCGACGAAGAACTCTGTAGGGTAAGGCAGGTCCTAGTCAACAACGGCTTCTCCAATGGTTTCATTGAAGACATCATAAGAAGGAAAGTAAAACGCCATGCAACCTCTGAAGAGACAACTAATACAACACCTATACCCCCTATTAGACTATTTTACAGGAACTTCTTCTCCACAGCTCATAAAACGGAGGAAAGGGTCCTGAAAGATATTGTTAATAGAAATGTTATCCCTACAGACAAAAATCAGAAGATACAACTAACGATTTACTATAAAACCAAGAAAACTGCCAACCTACTCATGAGAAACTCTCCAGACACAAAGCAGAACGCTTTGAAAGAGACAAACGTCGTCTATGCCTTCAAATGTCCTCTTGGGGACTGTAAGCCCCAAAAACTCAGTATATAGGCAAGACAACAACATCTCTTTCCAGGCGTTTAACAATGCATAAGCAACAGGGCTCCATTAAGGAACATATACTCTCTTCCCACAACCAAACCATCACCAGAGAAATCTTAACAAACAACACAGAAATCATCGATAGATACAGTGACAACAGGCGGCTTGACATCTGCGAGGCACTACACATCAAGAAGTCAACACCAGCAATCAACAGCCAATTAACGTACAACTATATTCTACCCACTTCAAGACTCCGCTCCAATATAGAAACATCAAGAAATATGGGCCAATAGGCCTTCTGCAGTTCTATTGGGACCCGACTTCTACTTCTACAAATCTATACCCCGTTTTCCATGTTCTGTGTTTCACCCCACTAATGTATTACATCACCTCACCCAAATGCAGGTATAAGAGCCAATGTTTGTTTCATAAAGCATAAGTTGTGTAGATAAACTAAAGTCTTTGAAAATGTAATAAGTTTTACGAAACGCGCTCAAGTGTCGCGTCAGACTAGAAATAAAGAATGAATTTTGGAGAATTGATTTTTAATTTACCGTCATCAGTAAAAAGAAACATAAGGAAAATTGAGAAAATTCGTGTTAGAATTATTAATCTTACTTTTTCGGTCATATTTAATAACATATATATATATATATATATATATATATATATATATATATATATATATATATATATATATATATATATATATATATTATATAAGTACACTATGCAAGGCCCGATTTGCCTAATAGGCTAAGTTTTCATGAATTAATTGTTTTTCGACTACCTAACCTACCTAACCTAACCTAACCTAACTTTTTCGGATACCTAACCTAACCTAAGCAATAAAGATAGGTGGGTTAGGTTAGGTAGGGTTGGTTAGGTTCGGTCTTATATCTACGTTAATTTTAACTCCAATAAAAAAAATTTGACATCGTACATAATGAAATGGGCAGCTTTATCATTTCATAAGAAAAAAATTAGAAAATATAATAATTCAGGAAAACTGGCTTATTAGGCAATTCGGGTCTTGCATAGTAGGCCAAAAAGTGAGTTCTGGCTACTAGGTACGACATATATATATATATATATATATATATATATATATATATATATATATATATATATATATGCGAACAAGCCTGAATGGTCCCAGGACTATATGCGAATGAAAACTCCACACCCCAGAAGTGACTCGAACCCATACTCCCAGGAGCAACGCAACTGGTAACTACAGGGCGCCTTAATCCGCTTGACCATCACGACGGACATAAGGAAGTGATAGCCTAAGCTATTTGAACCACTTCCCGCCGGCACCTGGATGGTTATCTTGGGCATAGCATTTTATCAAATCACCTCATTCTTTGGGGCACACGTGAGGAACACAAATGCGAACAAGCCTGAATGGTCCCCAGGACTATATGCGAATGAAAACTCACACCCCAGAAGTGACTCGAACCCATACTCCCAGGAGCAACGCAACTGGTAACTACAGGGCGCCTTAATCCGCTTGACCATCACGACCGGACATAAGGAAGTGATAGCCTAAGCTATTTGAACCACTTCCCCGCCGGCACCTGGATGGTTATCTTGGTCAATCTGGTCAATCAATCTTGGTGATGGTCAAGCGGATTAGGCGCCCTGTAGTTACCAGTTGCGTTGCTCCTGGGAGTATGGGTTCGAGTCACTTCTGGGGTGTGAGTTTTCATTCGCATATAGTCCTGGGGACCATTCAGGCTTGTTCGCATTTGTGTTCCTCACGTGTGCCCCAAAGAATGAGGTGATTTGATAAAATGCTATGCCCAAGATAACCATCCAGGTGCCGGCGGGGAAGTGGTTCAAATAGCTTAGGCTATCACTTCCTTATGTCCGGTCGTGATGGTCAAGCGGATTAAGGCGCCCTGTAGTTACCAGTTGCGTTGCTCCTGGGAGTATGGGTTCGAGTCACTTCTGGGGTGTGAGTTTTCATTCGCATATAGTCCTGGGGACCATTCAGGCTTGTTCGCATTTGTGTCCTCACGTGTGCCCCAAAGAATGAGGTGATTTGATAAAATGCTATGCCCAAGATAACCATCCAGGTGCCGGCGGGGAAGTGGTTCAAATAGCTTAGGCTATCACTTCCTTATGTCCGGTCGTGATGGTCAAGCGGATTAAGGCGCCCTGTAGTTACCAGTTGCGTTGCTCCTGGGAGTATGGGTTCGAGTCACTTCTGGGGTGTGAGTTTTCATTCATATATATATATATATATATATATATATATATATATATATATATGTCGTACCTAGTAGCCAGAACGCACTTGTCAGCCTACTATGCAAGGCCCGATTTGCCTAATAGGCCAAGTTTTGATGAATTAATTGTTTTTCGACTACCTAACCTACCTAACCTAACCTAACCTAACTTTTTCGGCTACCTAACCTAACCTAACCTATAAAGATAGGTTAGGTTAGGTTAGGTAGGGTTGGTTAGGTTTGGTCAAATATCTACGTTAATTTTAACTCCAATGAAAAAAAATGACCTCATACATAATGAATGGGTAGCTTTATCTTTTCATAAGAAAAAATTTAGAGAAAATATATTAATTCAGGAAATCTTGGCTTATTACGCAAATCGGGGCTTGCATAGTAGGCCAAAAAGTGAGTTCTGGCTACTAGGTACGACATATGATATATATATATATATATATATATATTATATATNTATACCTTCATTGATTAGCATTATGATACTTTATTTATACAACGAGAAGTTGCCACTATCCTGAAATTCAACACTGGTCATCATTGTTCTCCTTTTGAAGGGCGCCAGAGTAGTGTATATGGTCCCACCGTATGGCTCCTAAAATGTATCGAATCAGTTCATACTCACACATCTACATACAAACATATCTACATTTGAGGTGGGACCAAAGAGCTGAAGCTCAACCCCCGCAAACACAACTAGATGAGTAGATACATTCATATATACAAACACGCAAAGAGAGACGTGCATATGTACAGAACGATTTACAGATTCTAGTCGATCATTGAAAACCATTGCAATATTTTGTAATCACCATTATTCTATGTTCCTTAAAGTGGACGATACGACCTCGACTCTTTCATTAGTTCTCCGGATCTCTTCCTCAAATTGCAGGCCATAAATCTTTCCGGGTTGCCGGCGAGAATATTCCCAGAGTTTCCGATACAATTATACAATTGCTTGGGTTCTTGCCTTTTGCTTACGTCGTGGGACCTATTCCTTCACCCCACGACGAAGGGACGTAGGGAGGGACGAAGGGACGTAGGGAGGGACGAAGGAACATAGGGAAGGGACGAAGGGACATAGGGAAGGGACGAAGGAATGCGTCGTGGGACGTATTTCTTCGCCCCACGACGAAGGGACGTAGGGAGGGACGAAGGGACGTAGGGAGGGACGAAGGGACATAGGGAAGGGACGAAGGGACATAGGGAAGGGACGAAGGAATGCGTCGTGGGACGTATTTCTTCGCCCCACGACGAAGGGACGTAGGGAGGGACGAAGGGACGTAGGGAGGGACGAAGGGACATAGGGAAGGGACGAAGGGACATAGGGAAGGGACGAAGGAATGCGTCGTGGGACGTATTTCTTCGCCCCACGACGAAGGGACGTAGGGAAGGGCGAAGGGACGAAGGGACGAAGGGAAGGGACGAAGGAATACGTTGTGGGACGTATTCATTCGTCCTACGACATACGGTACATCACCTGGTAATTTTCTGTGCTTCGTTCATCCTGGTTCTAAGCATCGTCTCACTTTCCTTTCACCTGGGCTGTATGGGTCTCGAACCATAGACCACATGTGTGTGAGGCCGACGCACTGTCGACTGGGCTATGAGCAGTCTTAAAAAAGGAAAGTTTCCAGAAATCTCACTTTATCCGCTCCTTCGTCTGCCAACCAATTGGGGTGGACGGTAGAGCGACGGTCACGCTTCATGCAGGTTCAATCCCCAACCGTCCAAGCGGTTTGACACCATTCCTTTCCCACGTCCCATCCCAAATCGTTATTCTGATCCCCCTTCCCAGTGCTGTATAGTCGTAATGGCTTGGCGTTGGCCCCCTGACAGTTCCCTTCCCTTTCGCTCCTTCGTTTTCGAAAAAGAATTTGAGATCGTAGATGGTGGCTGACCTTACACACAGAAATCACAATCGCGTGATGCATCAATGAACAAATCAACAAGGGCCGTGACGAGGATTCGAACCTGCGTCCGGGATTTTTATGGTGGTTGAACTTTTAAACACTCGACTGTCTCTTCTAATGTTTAGTGAATGCACAGCAACTATTCGCTATGGGGAATGCTGAGTGCCTTGACTGCTTGCCTGACGCAACATTGCCCCGTCCTCTATACCCAGAATAATCCTATTTTTGTCGGCAGCCAATCATGGGCGCTATTGTGGTGTGGAGGATGTGCGCCGATTGGTGGGGACTTTCCAGTCTCTCTCTCGACGAACAAGGATATTATTCCAGTGACTTTGTAAGTGACATTACTGAAAATTTTCTCTCTCTCTGGTACTTTGGGAACACAATTAAGAGGCATTTTTTTCCAGAGACTTATCTTTAAATTTTAAGATATGTTTTGAGATGCGATGATTCTAACCAATAACCCAAAATTTACCAAGAACACGTCAAGTTTATAAGGTTCTATAAACGCTGTAGAACCACTAATGAACCACTCATTGAACCACCAAAACAAGACAGCCAAGAAGCTTGCAACATTAAGCAGCATCTCACACTTAGTGTAAAGAAGCTGCAATTAACCTTTATACAGAGCACAAAGGCGTTTATATTTTAACTATGCAATTTTCAACTTCTAGACTTTGTAAAATAATAATGAGAAGAAAACATTAAACCTGAACGACTGTATAGCACTTGGAAGGTCCTCGAGTACATGGCACTCAGGCAAGCCTCTAAGGACAAGCATCTAGTATAGGAGGAATGGGTTAAGGAGCTGTGCCAGCCATACTTGTATTAGTGAAAGGAAATGTAAACCAATTAACCAAATAGAAGAGGGTGATGGACTGTGAAAGTTTACAATAAGGGATACAGACGGTGGAAAAGGACAAGAAACAATTTTCAAGGTTGACCTAATTCGCAAATTTTTACATCTTCCAACCACAAAGAGATTTGTTAAAAGGTTTAATAGATCAAATAACATTTAAGGCTCATATTTCACTCATATGAATTGCTCAGTCATCTCATAATATAACAACTGGTTATATCAGACATTTAAATTAATTATACGTAAAAAATTAAGTTGAAAAAATACATATAATACAGCTTTAGTCTTGCAGCTGCCATAGTTTGAAATGAAGAGAGAGAGAGACACATAAAGAAAGACATACACTCAAACATGCAAACACATTATATAATGCGAACATGAAAAGGGAAAACCAGCAAACGCATTCAATGGCGAAAACAATGAAAAACACCAAAATACAATAATAGACGGAGAGAAAAAAGTACAGCGATAGTGAGTGAGAGAGACAGACATTGACAAAGAGAGAGATCAATGGTTGAAGAAGGAAGAGAGATATGCCCTTAATTAGGTCTTGAAGATTTAGTGCCTTGTGAACGCAATGTGATAGATTACCTGTCTCTTGAAATGGAATGGGAGACGAGAATTCATCTCACGCAACCTCCTATTTAATCGAGTAAACGACACAGTGAATATCTTGATGCCTCTGGACATGATATTGACGTCTCAGTGCAACTGTGTGTGTGTGGTGTGTGTGTGTGTGTGTGTGTGTGTTCTTGCATAAAATCTATGGCTCTGGCTCTGGGGTCCCGCCTCCATGTGTTGTTCGAGGTGCTTCAAGCTCCATGTACTCTGCCTCCCACAATGATAACCTGTATTTCCTACTATTTCTACGACTCACTGGTGTTTCCAATCGTGTCTTTTGCTGCTTTTCCGGATTCAAGGAGAATGGCACCAAACTGAGTCCGGAAGAAGTAAAGCTAAAAGCCAAACTTAACTATTCTGAGCGCCTAGTATAGCACATATATATACTATATTAGGTCTCTGATAGCTTGTAGTAGGCCTGGCATGGTTAGATTTGGTTTTATCAGCAACATAAATACAAAACATTTTCCGGTTTGTTCAAATTCAAATAGTACCAACTCCTACTTTATAATTGTCCATTACGTCAATAAATGTACAATGGTCCACATAGTTACAAAAGTACTATCTAAACAGGAGGATGGGATGATCATTACACTATTGAAAAAAAGTTTATATATATATATATATAATACATAGCCTTAGATAGCTTTATTTTAAATCGTTATACACAGTAATGCTTGCAACAGATCAATAATACGAGCATACTTGACTGGTCATCATATCAAATGAACATAAATCATCATTATATTAAACTAGAGGGAGAGAGAGAAGGAGAACTCAAAGGTGTCCGGAATAGTCTGTCTCTTCCACCCTCCCCCCTCTCTATTTCCCCCATCTTCACTCCCCTTTCTTCCCCCTCAACCATTTTCATCCTCTACCCATTCCCCTTTCCACTCTCATCCCTCAAACTCTCCCAATTCCTCATCCTCCCCCCTCTCCCCTATTTTCCTCCTTTTCTCTCCCCTATTTTCCCTCCCTTTCCCTCCCTTTCTCTCCCCACCTCCTCCCCCCCCCTACAACTCCCTTTCCTCGTCTGGCCTCAATCTGACAGCTCGATCCTGCAGCCACAAATAGGTAAATGCAAATAGGTAAATACACACACTGCCTATGCATTAGGCAGTGATGTGGTGGAGGCTGACTCCATACACAGTTTCAAATATAGATATGATAGACCCCAGTAGGCTCAGGAACCTGTACACCAGTTGAGTGACAGTTGAGAGGCGGGACCAAAGAACCAGAGCTCAACCTCCGCAAGCACAAATAGGCGAGTATAAATAGGTGAGTATACACACACACAAGTTCCTGAAAATAAATCCCTCCCACTCAGTATCGTCAACATAAGCGAGATCAGAACTCTCGTTAATTAACTGGATTGGGGCGCAGTGTCGCATCAAGTTAAGCTCCCAGGAACGAGGGCGGGAACACAACACAAACAACCAGGTTGTTTTGCGTGTCGGGAGAGTGCTGGCAAGGGGGGTCAAATGACCACTTGTATGGCGTAATTACTGCGTCCTCATAGGGGGGGTCAATGGCAGCTGTCAACATCAAGGGGGGAAGGGGCAACTCGATCTCTTATTTTATATTTAAAATGTATGTGTACTGTCAACCACAATAAACATGGATTATAACAGCATTAACGTGGGCACTAAGAGACTCGAACCACCTCCGCTAATCACGTAATATTATAATATATATATATATATATATATATATATATATATATATATATATAAATGTTGTTGAATATGACCGAAAGGATAAGATTAATGACTCTAACACGAATCTTCTCAATATTTCTTATGTTTTTCTTCACTGTCGAGAGAAGTTGAAAAATTAACTCTCCAAAACTCATTTTCACACTATATTTATGGTCTGACGCCTTGGGGGCGTTTCGCAAGATACTCCTTACATTTTCAAAGACTAATTTAGTATGTTTTTGTTGTTGTTTTAGATTCAGATACTCGGATCAAAAAGCTCCAAGTAGCACGGGCAATGGTGAGCCCGTAAGTGGAGGCTCTTTGGAGCCACTACCTGTATCAATAGTTGATACTAGAGATCTGTGGTAAAAACTCCAGGCAGTATATCTTCTTTTAATTGACTTCAGTAAATTAAAGTTTATCTTATTTTTTCTTAGTAGGTAAGAAATTGAGTGGACTGTATGTACTTGTTAAAACTGCCTGAAATTAATCTCACACAAATTGGGGGGGACAATTTGTAGCTTAAACCACTTTGTAATGGCTCCTTCTTAAACTACAAATTGTTTACCTGAGTTTAATTATATTATTTTATCATACCACATATGGTGGTCTAATCTACTATTATTTCAACAATTATTACTAGTTATGAATACTACTACTACAATAACTAGAATGGCCTTATCTGAGCCTGTAGTAAGGGCCCACTAAGGCTGTGTCATGGTAGCATCTATGTGGGTGTGGCCCTGTGCCTCATGGTGCCAATGGCGGCTGTGGAGGCCTTCAAGGCTGGCAACAGCTAGGTACATGTGTAGTTCTATTGCTCAGCTACTTGCTGTTCCAAGTCACAATTTACCTGTTTGGGATGCAAGGAGTTAGTACATTTCCCTAAACATATCAATACAGGTATAACATGGTATGTGAGGGCTGTAAAAATGGGGTACACGTACATGGTGTTGGTGTTGTTCATATATTGTAACCGTCTTAAATTTGATATTAATTAGTGCACTAGAATAATAAACAAATACTTGGTAAGACGGATACTGGAGTGCTCTCATTTGTAGTAGTGATGTTGCTGTGGCAGTTTCTTAAGGCAGAGTAGGTCTATCCTGTGGCCATTATCACAACACACCCGCGAGCTCCATTGTTATTGTTTCGTGTCAGCATGGCGTCTGTAAGAGACGCTCTGCCTCCCTTGTTCCAATATTTTTTCCACTTCTAAGTTAAATTTACGTTAACAAGGGAATCAAGCTATATTTTGGTGTTAATAATTATATTCAGTCTTATTGAACACTTTTTTATTCAATTTAGACATTAAACTGTTGTATGAACAGTGGTTTAATAATGTAAATACTGCGGCGACGTCGATGACGTCACGGAGTCTCCCATTCTCTAATTTTAAGAGGATACTGTTAAGGGAAGACTATACTATTTGTGTATGAGTGTGTCGGTTTCCCGACATAATTCCGGGGGGGAAGAACACGGGTCGAAGTCCCGGTAAGGACTGCGATCACTTTATTCTTCTCCTTCAGAATTATAATGCTGCTTTAATTTGAGTTTACATTGTTGAGCTGCAGTCCTTTGGGGACGTATGTCCCGTACTGGCGTATCGGGTGCTGGAAGTCGCTGTACGTCTTCGTTCCTGGCCAGTTCTAAAGGAACTAATTTCTCTAAAGTTTTGAGAGTAGTGTTGCCTCGGCATTTTACTTTCACTATTCTCAAGATGCCCTGGCTGTCTGGATGAACAGAGACTATTTGACCTATAGGCCACTCTGAGCGTGGTCCATCACTATCCACCAGAACTATGTCACCAGGGTTCAAGTTAATTCTGTTGTAGGGGTTGTTTGCCCCGTAATGATACTCTCTCAGAGCTGTAAGGTATTCTCGAGTCCATACGTCATTCCACCGACTTATCACCCTTGATAGATGTTTGAAACGTTGAACCAAATCACTCTCTTTGACATATGAAGGATCCTCTGGTTCCTCGTCCGTAAGGGACACAAGTGTTTTGAGAGGTCTACCATACATCAAATGAGCTGGACTTAATGGTTCACGCTGCAAAACATCATCAGAGAGGTAGGTAAGTGGTCGGTTATTGACTCGTGCTTCTATCTCTATGACTACTGTTTGAAGCTCCTGCAGGTCAATCTTTTGTCGGTGTAGGGTTTTCCGTAGAGAACGTTTTACCGTACCAACCATGCGTTCATAGAAGCCTCCGTGCCATGGTGCTCTGGGAGGTATGAATTTCCAATGGCACTGCCGTTGATTTAGGGCTGTGCGTACCTTTGGATGTGTCCAGATTTTCCTCAGACATGCTTCTCCTGCCACTAAGTTGGACCCATTGTCTGAGATCATTAACTTAGGACAGGATCTACGTGAAGCAAACCTGCGGAAAGCCTGTAAGAATGCTTCGGCACTCATATCGGGAGTCACTTCTAGATGGACTGCCCTTGTTGTGGCACAAGTAAAAAGACAGATGTAAGCTTTTACTGGTTTCTTGTCTTTAGTGCCTGTAAGTGTTAGTGCTCCTGTGAAATCTACTCCTGTAGTCTCAAAGGGACGAATATGTACGACTCGTTCCTTCGGAAGTGGAGGTGGGCCAGGATATGGACACACTCTGGCATCGTATCTCCGGCAAACAACACAGGATTTGATTATTGATTTTACTGTCTGTCTACCTTGGGGTAGCCAGTACTGTTGTCTTAAGTCTGTGAGAGTATCTAATACCCCACCATGCAGAGTGCAGTATTTGTGTATATGTAACACAATTAGTTTGCTTACTATGTGGTGACGAGGGAGCAATATTGGATTTTTTGCTTCCAAATCTATGTCAGCGTGCTGTAAGCGGCCTCCGCATCTGATTATGTTATAATTGTCAGTGTCTAACCAGAGACCCAGATCACGTTGTAGCTTCTTTGGAACATTGTCAAATTCTGTCCGAATGTGTCGATCTGAGCTCTTTTGACCCAATACCTTAGGGCATTAGGGAATTTATGCTTGATTCCTATTTTCTTTAGAAAATCAAACACTACTTGGGTGACACCTATAAGTTTGTTCAGTTCAGAGTACCGAGTAGGATCAATTACCAAAGTCCGAGGTGGTTCTGGGGTTCTCAGTGGGAACAGTAACATTGGTCACAATGACTTGTGGCTTTTGTTCAGCCACTGGTCGCTGATTAGCCACTGAGGTCCATTGAACCACATCTCTGCCTTTGTTAATTGCCGTAAAGTCAGTCTCGGGAGAGATAGTCAGCTGGATTCTCTTTTGTGGGTACATATCTTAGTTTATACCCTGCTGACAACTCTCGTATTTCTTAACGCGGTTACTCACGTAAGGATTCTTACTGTTATTGTTCTATACACTGTAGTACTGCCTCATTATCTGACCAAACTACTGTTTCGTTAAAGTGGATGTGGCGTAAGGCCTTGATCAAATAATGAGCCATCTTACTCCTAACAGTAAGGCTGGTAATCCAGTTGTGGCAGTGATCTTTTCTTTAAAGGTGCCACTCTGGCTTTGATGTGAGCAATTGGCTTGCCCATTTGGGACCAGGTAAGCTACTGTTCACATAAGCCTTTCCTGAGGCATAACAGAATACATGTAGCTTAATGGTTCTTTTTCNAGGGGAAAGGGAAGGTACTCCGTTGGATACAGGAGTACCTAACCAACAGGAGACAAAGAGTCAGTGTGAGGGGTGAGGTCTCAGATTGGCGAGACGTTACGAGTGGAGTCCCGCAGGGTCAGTCCTTGGACCTATACTATTTCTGATATATGTAAATGATCTCCCAGAGGGTATAGAATCGTTTCTCTCAATGTTTGCCGATGATGCAAAAATTATGAGGAGGATTGAAACTGAGGACGATAGTAGGAGGCTACAAGACGACCTAGACAGACTGAGTGAATGGTCCAACAAATGGCTGTTGAAGTTCAACCCGAGTAAATGCAAAGTAATGAAACTAGGCAGTGGAAACAGGAGGCCAGACACAGGATACAGAATAGGAGATGAAGTACTTAATGAAACGAACAGAGAGAAAGATCTAGGAGTTGATATCACACCAAACCTGTCTCCTGAATCCCACATAAAAAGGATAACATCTGCGGCATATGCGAGGCTGGCTAACATCAGAACAGCGTTCAGGAACCTGTGTAAGGAATCATTCAGAATCTTGTACACCACATATGTAAGACCAATCCTGGAGTATGCAGCCCCAGCATGGAGCCCGTACTTGTCAAGCACAAGACGAAGCTGGAAAAAGTCCAAAGGTATGCCACTAGACTAGTCCCAGAACTAAGAGGCATGAGTTACGAGGAAAGGCTGCGGGAAATGCACCTTACGACACTGGAAGACAGAAGAGTAAGGGGAGATATGATCACAACCTACAAAATCCTCAGAGGAATCGACCGGTAGACAAGGACAAACTATTCAACACTGGGGGTACGCGAACAAGGGGACACAGGTGGAAACTGAGTACCCACATGAGCCACAGAGACGTTAGAAGGAACTTTTTCAGTGTCAGAGTAGTTAACGGATGGAATGCATTAGGCAGTGATGTGGTGGAGGCTGACTCCATACACAGTTTCAAGTGTAGATATGATAGAGCCCAGTAGGCTCAGGAATCTGTACACCAGTTGATTGACAGTTGAGAGGCGGGACCAAAGAGGCAAAGCTCAACCCCCGCAAGCACAAATAGGTGAGTACAAATAGGTGAGTACACACACACACACACACACACACACACACACACACACACACACACACACACACACACACACACACACACACACACACATTTAGTGTGTGTGTGGGGACAAGTGGAGTCCCGCAGGGGTCAGTCCTTGGACCTATACTGTTTCTGGTATATGTAAATGATCTCCCAGAGGGTATAGATTCGTTCCTCTCAATGTTTGCCGACGATGCAAAAATTATGAGGAGGATTGAAACAGAGGATGATAGTAGGAGGCTACAAGATGACCTAGATAGACTGAGTGAATGGTCCAACAAATGGCTGTTGAAGTTCAACCCAAGTAAATGCAAAGTAATGAAACTAGGCAGTGGATACAGGAGGCCAGACACAGGATACAGAATAGGGGATGAAGTACTTAATGAAACAGACAGAGAGAAAGATCTAGGAGTTGATATCACACCAAACCTGTCTCCTGAAGCCCACATAAAGAGAATAACGTCTGCGGCATATGCGAGGCTGGCTAACATCAGAACGGCGTTCAGGAACCTGTGTAAGGAATCATTCAGAATCTTGTACACCACATATGTAAGACCAATCCTGGAGTACGCGGCCCCAGCATGGAGCCCGTACCTTGTCAAGCACAAGACGAAGCTGGAAAAAGTCCAAAGGTATGCTACTAGACTAGTCCCAGAACTAAGAGGCATGAGTTATGAGGAAAGGCTGCGGGAAATGCAACTTACGACACTGGAAGACAGAAGAGTAAGGGGGGACATGATCACAACCTACAAAATCCTCAGGGGAATTGACGGGTAAACAAGGATGAACTATTCAACACTGGAGGGGCGCGAACAAGGGACACAGGTGGAAGCTGAGTACCCAAATGAGCCACAGAGACATTAGAAAGAACTTTTTCAGTGTCAGAGTAGTTAGTAAATGGAATGCACTAGGCAGTGATGTGGTGAAGGCTGACTCCATACACAGTTTCAAATGTAGATATGATAGAGCCCAGTAGGCTCAGGAAACTGTACACCAGTTGATTGACAGTTGAGAGGCGGGACCAAAGAGCCAAGCTCAACCCCCGCAAGCACAATTAGGTGAGTACAATTAGGTGAGTACACACACACACACACACACACACACACACACACCCACACAACACACACACACACACACACACACACCACCACACACCACACACACACACACACACACACCACACACACACACACACACACACACACACACACACACCACACACACACCACACACACCACACACCACACACACACGCTCGCTCCCTAGATGGAGAACGTATTTTTCTGGATTTTTCTGATTTCCAAATTTTCTGGGCATTTAGGATACGCGTGAGCTGCTCCCTCTCCTCCATCCCTCACACCCGGGTGAGCCCTCTCACTCCTCGTTATTATTGCTCACAGATTTATTACTCTCCTCTCTCGACTCTCTTTCCTTTTCTCTCTTATTTTTTCTCTCTTATTTTTTCCTCTCTTTCCTTCTCATGCTTACCTTGTTGCGTGGTTCAGGCTCGAGAGTAACAGTTTGTCATGTTTGTGTGTGTGTCCGTGTGTGTGTGTGTGTGTGTGTGTGTGGGTGTGTGTGTGTGTGTGTGTGTGTGTGTGTGTGTGTGTGTGTTACGATCATTCACACCTTCTTAACACCTCTTGGTTTTCTATAAGACATACAGGCCCAATATTTAATGCTATTTAGGGTGTATTACTTTGCCTGATGGCCGGTATCAGATGGTATCCAGGTGTTATATATAACACATCCGGTTACCCAAAACGTTGACCAAACTTGACACTAGAAGGTGAAGGGACGACGACGTTTCGATCCGCCCTGGCCATTCTCAAGTCACACAATCGACTTGAGAATGGGCCAGGACGGACCGAAACGTCGTCGTCCCTTCACTTTCTAGTGTGTGGTCTGGTCAACATATTTCAGCCACGTTATTGTGACTCCACGCTTGCACCCAAAACGTGTTAAATAAACCGGGATTAGCTGGGGTATGGCGGAAGTCGTTGCAGGTCACGTGACCTCTGAAGGGACCAATGGAGAAGAGCCTTAGACATCAGGGAATCGTCACTTACCTATAAGACGCCATGGAAAGCAGGTGCTCTCCTCCTCCTCTGTTATTTATTTATTGAAGTTTCACCTGACTGATGAAACGGTCGACCAGATCTGAAAAATATCGTTATCGGTATAACGATAACAGGAGACTGGACATCAGCGAGGCCCTACCCATCAAAAGTCAAGACCAGCAATCAGCAAGCAACATAATTACATTCTACCCACTTCAAGACCCTTAGCCCTCACAGAGAAAGGAGCTGCAAGAATTAATTGGCATGTAATAGCCTATTAATATCCTTTATGTTATGACATTCATCCACTTGTTCACCTCAATCATGTCCTGTGCCACTTCACCAAGAGAATATAAGCCTATGCAAAAACATCTAAAATATGTCTTTGAAAATGTAAAGAGTGCCTTGCGAAACGCATCCCTAGGTGTCAGATCATAATAGATTGAGAAAATTAACTTTGTTGAGTTAATTTTTCAACTTCCCTAGACAGTGAAGAAAAACAGAAGAAATATTGAGAAGATTCGTGTTAGAACCATTAACACGTATCTTCAGAAGGATGGAATACATTCTTCTGAAGATGTATTATTAATACGAATGAATTTAAGGAAATTCCTGTTTCAATTCTTCCTTCTTGGTCTGACACTGTCATATATATATATATATATATATATATATATATATATATATATATATATATATATATATATATATATATATATATATATATATATATATATAGAAAAGCACACAGAAACTGTATTGGAGAGGACCTAAACATTCCCTCTAATGTGTTATGTGTGTTTTCCTCCGAGGCTATGGGTCCCCCCTTCTTCCAGCCAGAGGTGGTACTCCCTTCCTTTTTTTTTATTATTGATATATATATATATATATATATATATATATATATATATATATATATATATATATATATATATATATAATCATATTTTTTAAAGTTTCGCTGCCCTGGTCGAAACTCTTGGTATGGTTGGCATACAGATATCCACCAGAATCAACGATATTCAACTTGATAAAAAAAAAAGAGAGTTGCACATGAATCATCAGGAGTTCCTTGTTCCATTCCTTAAAGTTTTCCCCATATTCTTGTGACAGTTGCTAACGTTTCACACTCAAATTTACCTCCTTGTCCACGTTCTGCCTGGCAAGCAGCTATGATCATTCTCCCATGTCTTCATATGTTTGCTTGGATTTTTCTGTGTTGATGGGAAGTGGGTGTGTTGGGAGTGAATGTGTGTATTTACTATGTGTGCTTATATATTTGAAGTCTTATCTCATGGCTCCAGCCTTGCTAACCGTCCGTTGTCTTATGTACTGACAACTGACCCATTTTTTTTTTCTATCAGATCGGTTACATATATTTCTCTCTGCAAGGATTCCCAGCAAGGATTCAGAGATAATCCTTGCTAGTGTTTTGAGATAAAGCAAACGTTTGCTAAGCCCATTTTCAGCGAATGTTGGCTAATGATACTGGATTGTAGCGTCAGTTTCTCCTGTTTTCCTTCTTTCGTGAATGTAGGGACTACATTTGTTGCCTTCAATAGTTGACAGTTCATTTTTTATTGACGTAAAGTTCACTAGCACTGCGAAAGGGAGGCTCGCGAATCACCTGTATATTTCAGTATCCGTGTTGAGACATAGCTTTCGTCCCATAGCGTTTGTCCCATAGTTTTTGTCCCATAGCTTTTGGCCAATAGTTTTTGTCCCATTGCTTTTGTCCAATCTAGCTTCCTCAGCTGACTCCTCAACTCTCCTGACGTCAGCTCTGTTTCGTTCAGTCTGTCATTGGATAGGCTTTTCTGATATATTTGGACCCCTTTTAAATTCTTTTCGTTTGTCTAGTAATTTACATGCTTTCTTGGGATTTTTCTGCAACCGCTCTCTCTCTCTCTCTTTTCTTAAGTTTAATTATCTGTTTATTCACCGTAAATTTTCTCATGTGGCAGAAAATTTAGTTTGAATCGGATCTTTGCCTTCGATTCACAATAATTTTCACATTGATTATCTGCCTCTTCTATTCTCACACACACGCATTCCTCTTTCTCAAATAGGTATTGTGATTTTCTTCTATTTTGCTCGTTTTACAATCTTTAATTCTTCCTCTTAATATTTTCAGGTATGTACTTTCGACCCAGTCGTTAATTTTATACTTTTGTCATCGAAGAACTTTCAGGTTATGCAATCCATCATTTTTTTGGTGAAATTTGCCTTTGTGTTTATTAATCATAAATCTGTGTTTCTTCATGTTTGTTTATTCTGTCTTTCAGTCTCTCTCTCTCTCTCTCTCTCTCTCTCTCTCTCTCTCTCTCTCTCTCTCTCTCTCTCTCTCTCTCTCTCTCTGAGTGTCTTCCTGCCTCTATATCAAAACCCGAAAGTCCCAGGAGAATAAAAATCACAGCCTTTGAAGTCCTGAAGAAATTTGATAAGTTAAAATTTATTTAGAATTTTGGGGTGATCAGCGCGTCATATTTGTTGCAATATAATAACAACAAATATCAAAGCTGACGTAGAATATTGGAGCACGAGTCACTATGGGGGTTTGTTTTGGCATCGTGCCACATGGCACTTGTTTAAATGGTGCAGGTCCCTACCCACCTATGTTGGGAACTTATACCACAGAAATCACAATGCTAAATTGTTAGTGTGTGTGTGTGTGTGTGTGTGTGGTGTGTGTGTGTGTGTGTGTGTGTGTGTGTGTGTGTGTGGTGTGTGTGTGTGTGTGTGTGTGTGTGTTTATCCCCTTATGCATGTTCATTGGTATGCATCTCCCTCTCCAGAGGCTTTCAAGCCCTCTGACATGCTATTTAAAACTTTCCAAATATGAGCCTCTGAGAGAATTTTATTTCTCCAGTAAAAATTATCTTTATTTTACTAGGGAAAGTTTCACCATATTGCTTCTTATCTTCAAGGGATTTAAAATATTAGAAAGAAATGGGTGCATATAGAAATGATTTTCTTATGATTCTTAAGATTAAATAATAAGAGATATAGATTTGCATTCTAGTGTCTTAGCTAATCTGTGTGTATGTGCTCACCTATGTACACTCATGTAGATATGGTTACAAGGTTAATTATCAGCTCACTATATATCATATTTTCGTAAATTTCCTCCTCAAACGTCAGGTTTGGTCCTATATGTACTTTCAACTCTTACTTGTTTGCTCTCGCTAACTTTGTCTCTATTTTACCTTGTAATATCTCCTGGTCTACGTTCTGATATTCCCCGTAAGACCAGTTAATATTACCAACTTTTTTTCCACACACACACCCCCAGGAAACAGCCCGTAACAGCTGTCTAACTCCCAGGTACCTATTTACTGCTAGGTAACAGTGGCATCAGGGTGAAAGACACTGCCCATTTGTTTCAGCCTGGTACGGGAATCGAACCTGGGCCACAGGATTACGAGACCTGCGCGCTGTCCTCTCAGCAACCAGACCCCATATCTATATGTGTGTGTGTATATGTGTGTATTTGTGCGCGTGCATTCAGTATATACATTTAGATAATCGTTCCATAAGCTTCTAATCCTGGTTATCCAATCACGAAGGTGAATAGGCCCACGACAGATAATTACTGCACGTCAGTAATGATACATTAAGCTCACTATTCCAAGTATTAATACCCCTGGTGAGTCCCACGCAGGTGTCTCACTGTCATTCAATTGATGCCTCAACAAATTCGCCGTGATCGCCGCATAATTAGCTCTCCGGGTCA
>WNGS01169498.1:32734768-32765170 GCA_020271785.1 Procambarus virginalis
AATCTGTTTAAATTAGCAAAACAGGGTGGGGGGGGGGGGAGGATAAAACTCCAACATCTTTGAGAGCCTCAGATCGGCGATGCTTAACCCACCATGATTAAAATTCTTTAACTAGCATACTGAGTTTATCAACTCCTTTTCTTTTCCCTACTCCTCACATCCCCTCCCCTCAATCCCCTTCACCACCTTCACCACAATCACCCCCCCCCTCCCTCTCTCTTTTTTTTATCCCCCCCCCCCCCCCCGCCCCCCCCCCCCCCCCCCCCCCCCCCCCCCCCCCCCCCCCCCCCCCCCCCCCCCCCCATTAATTCATTAGTCTGCGTTAGGGAGAGTTAAAGCAATGATTAACTTGTTCAACTTTTAGATAAACTGTATTGTAGCATCAATATGATGTTTGTTGAGAATATTATTCCGGTTCAAAATGGTGTGGTGGGATGAATAGGACATCATCTACATAGTAAATCATTGTAGTCCCGCAGCGTTGGCATGGACAGTGGATGCTGGTGATGATTTGAGAGTCTTGATAAATTGGGCAAGTTATCCTGAAACTGGAGATCACATTGCCGTCCTTAACTGTTGAGGATTGAGTTAAGAGACCCGAAACATAACTCCAGGAACGGTAGACATAAGTTCATTAGGTAAGGGAGGGTACTATCTGGAGAAAGCACAAGCTATTACGACTTACGGCACTTGGAAGGATCAGGAAAGGATTTGGGATGGGACGGGGGGAAAGGAATGTGCCCAACCACTTGAACGGTCGGGGATGGAAAAAGTTCATATGTTAAATATATTCGTTTGCTGAAGGAAGATGAACGTCTGTGTGGGAGAAAGGTACGTGTGTCTTCGTTAATCTTAAGATTGTTATTTGGAAACTCGATAAACAACAATGGAATGGATCCCAGTACGATTTTTGGACAAAGATAAATGTTTGGGCATTTTCTTACGCCTGATACAGCTGTTGACCAGGTAGTGAAAAGTACCGTGGACGGTGTAGGTCTAATCCTGGAATGATAAGGGGGGTTCCTGAACATGTCTAACATACTTTCAATCCTCGATACTAGAACCCAATTATATTCAATCACTCAGAACTCTGTCAGCATTAAAGGCCCAAGACTTTTCTAAATCTTTCTCTACACATAAGTAGCATAATTGGTCGACCTATCACAGTGTTAAATAAATAAAGATTGAGAATAATTTTAAGACTGGATTTGGAAATGACAACTTTCCTTCACCTCACTTTCAGCATCTTTTTTACCCTCTCTCTCACACCTCTTTTTCTCACCTTCCTCCCTCTTGCCCTCTCTGTCTTTATCTTTCTTCCCACATCACGCTTAGAGCAACTTTGACTATAACTCTGGCTACGGATCTTCTCTCAAACTCCTTCATCACAAACTCCTTCACCAAAGACTCCTTCACACAAATCCTTCACAATAAACACCCTTCACCTCACCTTCGGTGTCCTGCACCTTCACTTCATAACCCAAATCCTATACACCATTCACTAGAACACTTCTACACTACCCCCCGCCCCACCGACCCAAAACCCGACATATATCATATCCTTCCTTTCCTATCCTTCCTACCTTCGCGACAGCTCCCACAACAAGGATACCATAATGACTTAAAGCTGAGACAGTGATGGTCGAAGCTCGGAACCGCTCATTCAGATTCAGCTTGAGAGCTCTGGCGAGAACAGATTCTTAAATATACGGCTGAATGGGTTCCTTAGTGCTTCTCTGGGGGCTTCTTTTGTCCACAAGTTGAGATAATTTGGTCGTTACGCAAGCGAGACAAAGACTCCTTGCAAGGAGCACTGACACAAGTCTTTGTTCGCCATTTTATGCGATAGATAATGGAATTGCAAATGAAATAGATGTAACTTGATTTATCAACTTTTTTATCTGTAATTTCTCCTCGTAAAATCTTTGAAATTTTTATACTTTACCTCGTAGATATATTCAGTAAAGAAGATGAATTGGTATTAACCATGGTGACCTTAAATGGTATTTGTTAAGTGAAATACGCTAGTTTACTCCTGTGAACTGTGATGGTGGTAATACCACGGCGAACCAAGCTGGAATTACCCTAGTGAACCGCACAGGTATTTCCCAGGTCAACCACGTAGGTATTACCCCGGTGAACCACACTGCAATTACCCTGGTGAACCAGGCTGCTATTTCACAAGTGAACCACTTCAATATTACCATGGTGAACGAGGCTCGTATTTCATAGGTGAACCGCTCTGATATGACCCTGGTGAACCAGGCTGCTATTTCACAAGTGAACCACTCCGATATTACCCTGGTGAGCCAGATTGGTATTTGAATGTTGATTCGTGTTTAGAGAGTTAAAAAAAATAGGAATAATTAACTTTTGTAACTCTACGATATGCTGTTCCCGAAATTCTCATTGACTTTTGCATAGAAATCACTAAAGCATTCATAATTCGTCTTACATTGTCAACTCAACACTGAAGAGGGATGTATATATGTCCCTATTTGCCTATTTCTGTTCAATACCTATCGATTATAATATAAAGCTTGCTATTAACACGTGAATGTGCAAATATTTAGCCCATAGCTCCATTTTGGTGAATCAGTTTGGTGTATAAACGATAATTTTAAATAAACTCTAAGTTGTAAGTGCGGAATCTCATACAGTTTTATTCTGGGTTGTGAAAATTTGGTTGTAATGCAAGCGATACAAACCGATATATGGTGTTCAAGACGGTGTGTGTGTGTGTGTGTTTGTTCGTTTTTGTTATTGAATGTATTTATGGAAATGTATTTGTTATTTACATTCTATTTACGCTTCCCACCGCCCCCCCCCCCCCCCTCCTACCTCCCGCAAAAAAACTGATGCTGCTTTTTTCCTATCAAAGTTCAAAGGTATCTGGAACGTAAGTTTTTTTATTACAAATAAAATATACTGTTTTCCTAAATAGTCAATTTATTTCGCTTGGTTTATCCCCTCTCTCTCTCTCTTTCCATTTACCAATCTATCTCTGTATATTACTTTAAGTTTTTCTCAATAACGATTGGAAAATTTCCTCTCTTATTCTGGATTATATTTGCATCATCTCGACAATCTATATAATAGTGTAAGCCTCTTTACACCTTAATTGTGTAAGCCTCTTCATAAGCCTAGTTTTACGTACTAAACTATTCAATTAAGAATTCGTTGAAAATTGTCCTTTAATGCCACAAGATGGTGAACTGAATATCATTGTTTATGGACATCGATGCCCTGATATTTATCGAAGATATCGACATCGATATCGATATCTTTAGAAGGCATGGTTGATGCCCACAACACTTGCATAGTCTGAATTAACATAATAGAATTGTTATAAATAGCTGCCTCGTATGGGCCAATAGGCCTTCTGCAGCTCTTATTATTATTACTATCCCCTCTACTACACCTTTGCGCCTCACCCCTCTCTTGCCTATTTATTGCCTGTCTCTACTTCCTCATCACAATCGACTTGAGAATGGTCCAGGACGGACCGAAACGTCGTCGTCCCTTCACCTTCTAGTGTGTGGTCTGGTCAACATAATAGAATTGTAGCTTCTAAATAGACACACAGTACAATGTCCTCCAATCAAATTCTTGCTGACGTCTGTCCAAACTTCTGAACTGTATTTATCTCTTAATAAAACACAGAAGTACATTCTCCCTATATATTTTGCACTGGGCTGAGAAGTACTGCTCATAGTCCAGACAAAAGTAGCATGACTTACATTTGAAATTTGCAACTGATATATATATATATATATATATATATATATATATATATATATATATATATATATATATATATATATATATATATATATATATATATATATATATATATATATATATATATTATTTCATACTGTGTGAAGGTACGAATCATTATTTCCAGATTCAGCTTTCTGGAAGTGGTCCAGGGCCCTGATTATGCTTCGTAAGCGTACACGAGATGGTTAGGGGTTTATAAGCTTCCAGTTATAAGGGACGTCAATTTCCTTTTTACTTCATATATGTGCGTTGGGCAATTAATATTTTTGATCTAGCCCATTGTTTGGGTTTACAGAAAATTACTATATAAATTCTTGCGCCCTTAATCTCCATTCACCTTCCATTTTTGTTATGTTTGTTCAGTAAATTAATATACTAGCTTTTATCTTTTGTTTACAATAGTAGCTTAAACAGATTTTCTCTGTTAACTGAAGGTTCCACAGATTCACGAAATTCTCTCCCAGCTTTGATACTCCTCGTTGCCACAGCGGGTCTAACTGGTTTTACGACAACAACCAGAAATTCCACGCGTTCCTCGACTACGAAGCCTCTCTAACAATGACTTCCAACTGTTCTCAACATGAAATTGCTCGCTATAACGATTCTAGCAGTGATTGAGGTACCCATTGTGGTCTACAGCCGTCCCGAATGACTCTTCAGTCCTCCAGATCACATCTCACGATTCTGGTACAACATTTCGACTACGACAGCTGAACACTACAAACTCCAAGCAATTGAGGGACTTGAATGCTGGCTTTTCGCGTGCAAATCCTGTGCTTGTTGAGTGTTTAGTCAACAAGTCATCACTCTCTTTTCGGAGACTTCATTCTGAGAGCTAAACCATGGACCATTAAGTCAGATATTTAGGTCACTCGGAAGTCCAGACAGACTGTAATTCAGGATACAAGCCATCACGACAACAAGCCTATGAATTTAGAGGCCAACTAGCCAAAGAGCCGCCATATCACCTGGCTCTCTAGTCATCCACCCATCAGACAACCGGCTCAGATCGCCATTTACCTTCCCCGTTACACTCTAATCCAGACACTCACGCTCCCAACGGCCTTGTAAACTGCTTCATTTTAAGATGAGGTCATGTAAATTGCGTCATTTTTAGCTGCATCCATTTAAACTTAGTCATTATAAGCTGTGGCCATGTAAAATGCGACCGAGTAAGCTACATAAACACTTGGAGAAAATGTACAAGGACATTAAGTACAAATAATGGGCTGCTTTAATTACTAGATGATCTCGAAGTAAGGACCACAGTCAATCAAATGATCACTGAAAGAGCAGTCAAAGTGGACACAGTCGTGCTTGCTTACTACCAGATTTCCAACATAATTGGGAAGTCTGGTAAACTACATAATCATTTGATTTTGCCTGCAATTTTTGGTTGTGAAATTAACAGTCAGTTATCAACTTATTAAACTACTCAGGACATTCCTTCGTGCAATTCATATCAGTCGATGAGCATTGATGAAATGACATTATGAGGACAAACACCTTCTTGCACGATTGCAAGTGAAGACGTTTCTCTTGCGAATTGATGAATCCACTCAACGTGATCATGACGCCCTTCTGACGTCATGTTAGGCTCTGGGATGATAGGCAGCTCGGTCAGAATTTTGATTATGAAGCTTATAACAAAAATCAAAGATGGAATAATTTAATACAAAGTTGAGACCTAAATTAAAAGAAACAATATCCACTTGAAAATATCCTGACTTGTGTACATGATGGTGCTGCTTCCATTTTCTTTTTTGGCTCGGATATTCCATTGTTCAGTTTAATAAAGTTTGTGGCTAAAGTTTTATCCGTTCTTGGCGTAGCCCGGCATCAGCTTTGTAAATAAAGTTAAGGAGAGTTTGAGCGTCCACTGATGTCTCCGCCGCTGTATTGCATTCTGGGAGAGTTTTGTTACGTTTGAGTTTTAAGCTGCTTGAAGAAAAGCTCCTTGCTGCCACGAAGAAAGGAAGGAAATATCAGGGGAAATGACCATGCCATTACGACTATATAGCATTGGGAAGGGGTCAGGATAAGAATTTGGGATGGGACGGGAGAGAGGAATGGTGCCCAACCACTTGAACGGTCGGGAATTGAACGCCGACCTGCATGAAACGAGGTTGTCGCTCTACCGTCCAGCCCAAGTGGTTAAGCTGACACGAGTGATTCAGTTTTATAATCAAATATATATGAAAAGCTGAAATTCGTTGAATACACGTTACAAGGAAGAAACTTGTAATCTTATATTTTGCTAAGAAGCCATTGCTGCTTTTCTTGATTAACTAAAGCTGTTATGGTGTGTTGACCAATCCACACACTTGAAAATGAAGGGACGACGACGTTTCGGTCCGTCCTGGACCATTCTCACAATCAACTTGAGAATGGTTCGCGATAGCTTAGCATTTTAAAAGCACCGACTCACCTTCAGTGGTTGATTGTTCAATAAACCCTTGAAATATATGTTTAACACATCTCTAACCCTGTCCATGGAGGACAGAAGAAAATGTATATATACTGGTTAGCATTGTAAATGTGTGGCCACGTCTGTGGTAGAAAATAATAATAATAAAAAAATAAATGGTCCAGGACGGACAGAAACGTCGTCGTCCCTTCACCTTCTAGTGTGTGGTCAACATACTTCAGCCACGTTATTGTGACTCATCGCCTTTTATGAAGTATTAATGGATACGCCGAGTTAACGTCGATTCCTAAAATTTCAAGATGAAGATATTTATGTGTGCGTTGAGGATCTGAAGCATTGATTGGGTGACATCCAAGCTGGGTTTGGAGAGTCACTGTAGCTGCATATTCCATATCGGTTCTGAAACCCTTTGGAGGTCAATGTGATTGGTGTTCAAATACATTACAAAAAAGCCTCACAGAGCAACGAAGCGTTAAAACGGATCAAGCTAAACTCCTTTTCAGGTTTCTCCTTTTAAAGGTTTCAACTCCTTTTGACCATGTCGTAGCTCAGTCGATTAAGGCAGCGTCTGGGATGCTCTCGGACGCAGGTTCGAATCCTCGTCACGGCCCTTGTGGACATAAGACAAACGAAATTTTCGGATAAGCAATTAAATGGCTCTGAAGTTTCCGCTGCTTTTGAAGAAAATATAGAAAATCTTTGCTTTTTCAGCTTTTTTTGTTGAATCTTACTTTTAGTTGAATGGTTTAGATATTTAGAATGGTTTGTTTTTATTTGATTTAGGTAATGGTTTAGATATTTAGATTTATATAGCTCAAACGAGATATAAGCTTCGTTTATAGCTAACAACGCTGCATCCAGACATAGAATTTTTTTTACTTCAACCGTAAGGAGCACATATTATAAAATGTTAATTATTAAATTATATTTTGTTAGCTAGCTTTACACTAAAAGTATACATTTTACATCTTTAAGAACTATCTTTGCTATTTTATAATAGCTTTATAGCAAGTCTCCAACCACTTGACACATTATGTCATTATAGAATTTGGTTTGCTAATTTTCAATTATAACAGGATAATATTTCTAGTTTCCGTTTGCTACTACAACCATTTCGTCTTTACATGATAGCAAGAAAAAATAAAACTAGTTGAGAAAACCTGCTCTAGAAAGCAAGCAATTCAATATCCAAATAACTCAATCACCCAATGGCATCCCATCCATCCAGTCAACTACTCAGCAACCAGGTGAAAACGGCCTCCCCAGTCACCAGGCCAATCAATTGGCCTGGTGACTGGAGTGTCTATCCACTTAGCTCAACTATCCATCCATCCATCCATCCATTTAGCTTCCTAACCAGTCACCCAAACTGCAAACATACCAATAATTGGGGCGTGGATGGTCATCCATCCTTTCACGCATTTGTACACACTAATTCACCCACCTCGGCCAATCAGTAAATCAGCTTGAATATAAGCCTGGAAGTCGTCCAGCCAATCAGGAACCTACCTGGCTGCCATGCTAGTCAGCCAATCAGGCACCTATCCGGCTGCGATTCCAACCAGCCTATCCGCCAGACACATCGCAAGAGTCGAGGCAATCAGATGAACAAAATGCCAATTAGCATACAGATCAACTAGCAGACCAGCCAATCAGCAAACCAGAAATTTATGGACAAGCTAATTAGTCAGTCACTCTGTCAGCCAACTAGGTATCTATTTAGTCAGTCAACCAGTAAACCAATCACTCAGCTATCTATCTAGCCAGACAGCCAATCAGAAAGCAAAGCATCCAAACAGCCAGTTATTAAAGCCAATCAGCTTGCCAGCCAGCAAGCCAGTTGGTCTGCCAACCAGTTAACTAGGCAGGCAGCAAGCCAGTTAGTCTGCCAACCAGTTAACTAGGCAGGCAGCAGGCCAGTTAGTCTGCCAACCAGTTAACTAGGCAGGCAGCAAGCCAGTAAGTATGCCAATCAGTTAACTAGGCAGGCAGCAAGCCAGTTAGTCTGCCAATCAGTTAACTAGGCAGGCAGCAAGCCAGTTAGTCTGCCAACCAGTTAACTAGACAGCCAGAAAGCCAGTTAGTCTGTCAATCAGTTAACTAGGCAGGCAGCAGGCCAGTTAGTCTGCCAACCAGTTAACTAGGCAGGCAGCAAGCCAGTTAGCCTGCCAATCAGTTAACTAGGCAGGCAGCAAGTCAGTTAGTCTGCCAATCAGTTAACTAGGCAGGCAGCAAGCCAGCTAGTCTACCAATCAGTTAACTAGGCAGGCAGCAAGCCAGCTAGTCTGCCAATCAGTTAACTAGGCAGGCAGCAAGCCAGTTAGTCTGCCAATCAGTTAACTCGGCAGGCAGCAGGGGGACAAGACGTCAGAAGGTTACCACCAGAAACCCTGCCTTTAAACCTTAATAATAAATGGCCCGATCTTGGCAGTAAACATTGGAAAACACTGAAACAATCGTCAGGCACCGTAGATGTTTCCTGGTGTTGTGGGAGGAGGCGGGTAGAGAGAGGGAAGAGGGAAGGGGGGGGAGAGAGGAGAGAAAATGGAAAGAGAGGTGAAAGCGGGAAAGAAAATGGAAGAGAGGGTATGAGAGAAAATGAAAGAGAGAAGAGGTAGCAGAGAGGTGATGAGGGGAAGTAGGGATAGAGGCGAGGAATCAAGGAGTGGAGAGATAGATGAGGTGGAGAGGAACAAGGAGAAAGTTGAAAATGCAGGAAGTGGAGAAGAGAGAGAAAGAGAAAACTCACTCACCAAAAGTTGAGTTGTGGGGAATGTTAACAATAAATTGTTTACTGTACAATTGTAAATAAATGTAATGTTTCATATAATGAAATGGTTGAAATACAAGATTTTATGCATTTGATTAAAAATGACTGTAGCGAGAACAGCTATTGCATTATATAATAAAACAATTTAAATGGGGAGTGGGGGGGGGGGGTGCAGCAGCTGATGCTGGACCAAGCAAGTATATCAAGATGAATACATAATGATGAGGTCAACTGATCGTGCTAATAAAGCCGCCACTTTACTTCCTCCTGCGGTCCCGAACAGCTCTTCCTCGGCTTCAAGAATCTCTCCCTCGTTCTCAAGTAGGTCTCCCTCTGTCTTAAAAAGTTATCCCTCGGCCACAAGCACCTCTCTGTCTATCTATCTGTCTGTCTGTCTCTCTCTCTCTCTCTCTCTCTCTCTCTCTCTCTCTCTCTCTCTCTCTCTCTCTCTCTCTCTCTCTCTCTCTCTCTCTCTCTCTCTCTCTCAGCTCTGCCTCAGCTTCAAGCAGCTCTGCCTCAGCTTCAAACAGCTCTGCCTCATCTTCAAGCAGCCGTCGACCGCCTTCATGATAGCCTCCTGACTTAAGTAAGTCGCTTCCCCAAAATGCAATTCTCGTGAGCCTTGACTATTGCGTCTGAGATCCCTGTTTAATGAGAGAGACAGTTTCTCATTATCCCAACCATCGTCCTGGAAGGGAAAACGTGGAGATGGATGCGGCTTGATGCTTAGTAATGCTTTAAATACGAGGAAACATTTACAGAGGCAAAGGATGCGTTTTGTGGAATTTTATGAATGTTTAGGTAAGAAAAAGAGAGAGAATAACAGGTTAAGGGAAGGGAAGGGAACTTTTAAAAGAAGTCGCCAAGCCATTACGACTACATAGCACTGAGAAAATGGGTCAGGATAAGGATTTGGGATAAAACAGGGGGTAAAGAACAGTGCCAAACCACTTGGATGGTCGGGGAGACAACGGCGGCCTGCAAGAAGCGAGACCGTCACCCTACCGTCCAGTTCAAGTGATTGGGTAGTAACAGGGGAAACTAATGATCATAATATGACCAGATGAAACATTTTCATTGAATATATCTTAGTATGAAGAGCACATTACAGAACGAGAAGAATTACAAATTTAATTAAGGGAAATTACAGAAAATATCACACAACAAGTATGAATAAAGTTAATTACACAAAATGTCGTAAATTAGGGGGCATTGCACAAGAGTGATAATATAAAGGAAATTTTGCTAAGGAAATTAAAAAGATGTGATGTATTAATTACAAGACTACCCATTTGAAATGGGACATAAAATGCTCTAGTGCATAATGAATGAGAATAATTTTCAATCGGTGTTAAAATGCCCATTAAGATTTGGAAAACAATTATATATAACAAGAGCATAAGGTATAACCAAAAGATGTTTAAATGATAAGAAAAAACATTTAATGAATTAATTAATGTCTGAAAAAAATAATTAAAATTATTGTCTGAAAAAAAATGAATTAAAATTAATGTCTGAAAAAAATTAATTAAAATTAATGTCTGAAAAAATTAACTAAAATTAATGTCTGAAACAAAAAATTAATGTCTGAAGCAGTTTTTAACACCTCTCTGTTGTATTCCTTCGATCATTAAGTGCAGAAACTAGTTCTTAGTCACCCATTTTCCTAGCATCAAGGAGTACAGAAAATATTCTGTAGAAATACTGAAAACTAGACAAGTAGACCACTGTGCCACATTTTGCTTCTGAATGTAGTCTTCAATTTATTAATATGGGCGCAAAGAGATTAATAATTGCTAATTTATTAATTGGGAAAACTACCTCAGTTGAAATGGGGAATATAATGCTTTAGCGCTTTCAATTCTCTTGGGATCTTCGTCAAAATCTGAATAACAAGAGTATGGGATGTTGGAAAGGTTACACAGACCCATCCCATGGGAACTAGGAACTGGGAACGGCAGAAAAGAGATGGCAATCAAACACATGATTGCCGGAAATGGAGATTAAGAAATAGGACAGAAGAAGAAGCAAAAAGAACCAACAACGAAGAGAAGCAAAAAGAACCAACAACGAAGAGAGGGAAAATATAATTAAGGTAACTAAGAAAAAATAATTCCTGTCATACAATAGAAAGAAATACCTCCAGAAAAATAATAATCAGAAAGGGAAGAAATATTATCAAAGATAGTATTCCTTTCTTTCTATTCAATGAAACCCAAAACTTCAAACTAGTAAAGGAAGAGGGTGATGGAGTGACCTGCATGTAAAAAAAAGGTAAAGTAAAATATTTTTCCTTAACAACAAAAGCCACAAATCTCAGGGCAGATAAAAATTAATACCATAGCTATATTTTTACCTATCAACACGAGCCACAAATTTCAGGGCAGATATATTACATCCAGCAATGTATTAAACCTCAACAGAACCTCCAACTAATAAGAAAGGAGTAGGGGCAACTGATATAAATTTGACCAGTCAGGTTAACCATATTAACTTACCCACAAAATTCAGGGACGGGGAATTACGTACACACTTATTACAGCTTAATGACGTACCTTACGTACAGGGAGCGTTCAGGCTACAATAGCCTGGACATTAATGGAATTTTAAGAATTCAATACCGGATCAAGTCGGAACAAACCTGGGGCCAGATTCACTAGCTGTTACGCAAGTACTTACGAATGTGTACATCTTTTCTCAATCTTTGACGGCTTTGGTTACATTTATTAAACAGTTTACAAGCATGAAAACTTCTCAGTCAACTGTTGTTATTGTTATAATCAGCCTGCTGGAGCTTCGGAGCTCATTAACTGTTTAATAATTGTAAACTAAGCCGCCAATGATTGAAAAAAAGATGTACAGGTTCGTAAGTGCTTGCGTAACTGCTTCGTGAATCTGAACCCTGGGCTAATATTCAAGGTATTAGAACAATGACTGACAACAGCCGCCTCAATCAAATTTTGTTCAACAAATCAGCTGCAGTTGATGATGCTCTCTGATGGGCTCCAATCACTGACATGATCAACGACACTAACACGGAAGAAAATTGTACTAGATTAGTGTGCATTTCTTATCTCGTACTTTTATGATAAGTTTGAGATGCTATAATCCTTCCTTCGTCTATGTCTGCCTTCACTCTAAACTATGAGAAGCAGATTCGAACTATGACTCAAACTCACACTCAGTCACACTCAGACACACTCAGACACCAGCTTCACCACACAAGGTGTAACCAGACATAAGAAGAATGAATAAAAACCTGAAATAAACATTCAGATAAATAATGTGAAGAGGAAATATGACACCAGTGGATTGCAAGTACAAACCTTTCTGCATTTCTATTTCTCATTTTCACTCAGCAAAGCTGAAGTCTCGAAAACGTGAGGGACTTCTGCTTTAGATTGTGAGTAAAAACGCGTATATTTTACTTTTACAAAAACACGAATTTAAACAGACAATATGCAAATGAGTCTGAAGTTAATTATTATATGTGAATAAATCAACATGTATCGAGATTCGCAAAACATGATTGGAGTTTTTTTGGTGGCAAATCGTACTGTTTTACTGTTGGTCTGTTTGTCTGTAACAAACGGTATCTGTTGCGATGAGTCCGTCACACTTTGATTTTAATTAGTGTCTGTTACTGTGTGAATAATTGATCACTCGGTGAGTCTGATATTGGGGGGGGGTGTCTATTACTCAGCGCTGAAGGGAAGGGAATTAATCAGGGGAAAGCAAGCCATTACGACTATATAGCACTGGGAACGGGTTAGGATAAGGCTTTGGGATTGGACAGAGGGGGAAAGGAATGGTGCCCAACCACTAGGACGGTCGGGGATTGAACGCCGACCTGCATGAAGCGAGACCGGCGCTCTACCGTCCAGCCCAAGTGGTTGGGCTACTCAGCGCTGAGTAAATGACTACTCGGTAAGTCTTCACCTCTGTAACTGATCAATCGGTGAGTGAGCAATGTAACTCGTCATCTGATGACTGTGTTTCAAACTAACTGTTAGGAGAGTCTGTTTTTGGGTGAGTAACTGATCATTCAGCGAGTCTGCTATTCTGTGAATAGCTACTGTACAAAATTCGGAGAAACTCAATCATTGTTTATTATTATTAAAAAAATAAATTCCAAGATCACCTTTCTGCCATGAATGCCGAAAAAAAAAATGTCTGGAGACTTTTTTAATAATTTTCTCCATTCATTCAGATCATCCGGCTTGAATTTAGAATAGGAAATATAAGATACTGAAAAAATCCTAGTGTATTCAGTCTGGGAGCATTTGGGCAACATTCTCTCCTCTTTAAGACACAGCTAACTGTTGTCTAAATATCGTTTTAATCAACGGCGATGAACGCAGGTGGGGTTCAAGCAATTCCTAATTAAAGAACTCTGTGAAAAAAATCGAAATTATTTTTTCTCGCTCAGAATGTCGACGGGTAAACACAGGATCGTAAATTTTGGGTTAGAAATCAAACAAGCGAAAAATATTCTGATTTTTTTTCCTGTATATGTGGCTTTGGGAGGTTTGTTTGTTGATTATAAAAGCGTTGATTTACAGGTGGTGGCGGTGGTGGTTGTGGTGGTAGTTGTGGTTAGGCGTAATGGTGATGGTGGTGGTATTGGTAGTAGTGAAGGTGGTAGAGATAGTAGTGGGGTTGGTGATAGTGATTATGATGGTAGTGGTAGTAGGAATGGTGGTAGTAGTGATGGTGGTAGAGGTGATGGTGTTAGATGGGATGATATTGGTAGTGAGAGTGATGCTTATAGTGTTAGAGGTGGTGATGACGATAATAGTGATGATGGTGATGGTAGTAGCGGTGATGACTGGGGGGGAGGGAGAGGGTTCCGGTGAAAACCCATTTTCACCATCACCCTTCTGTGTTGGTGATGGTGAGGTTATGGTGAGTGTCTAGACGATGATCGTGGGGATTATTTTGATGACCAGACCACACATTAGAAGATGAAGAGACGACGACGTTTCGGTCCGTCCTGGACCATTCTCAAGTCCGGGCCGGTATTCGGTCCGTCTGTTGTTCATAGTTTAACTCATGTATCCTCAGATCCTCATGTTGACCGGACCACACACAAGAAGGTGAAGGGACGACGACGTTTCGGTCCTTCCTGGACCATTCTCAAGTCGATTGTGAATGATCGACTTGAGAATGGTCCAGGATGGACCGAAACGTCGTCGTCCCTTCACCTTCTAGTGTGTGGTCTGGTCAACATACTTTAGCCACGTTATTGTGACTCCTCGCCTGCACTCAGAGCCTCATGTTACAACTGCTTTACTCACCTATTTGTGCTTGCGGGGGTTGAGCTCTGGCTCTTTGGTCCCGCCTCTCAACCGCATCTGCTGTGTTATGGTCACCGTAGATCTCCTGCATTGTTCTCTAATTATTTTCTTGATCTATCTCTAATTACTTTTGTAATCTCTGTGGCATGTAAATGTCTGCATTCCTCCTCTCAGTGGCACGTTTTGTTGCTCCATCTGCAATGTCATTTCCTAGTATTCCTACATGACTTGCCACCCAGTTGATGTGTTTCCGACAAACCTTGACTTTTGTGTGCTTGAATTAATGCTGTAACATTTGTGGTCAGAAGGATGCTGTTACATAAATATTTTTGTTTGCAAGGTTTCAATGGCAGTTTTCGAATCATTATGAAAGAGGTGTTATCGGTGTTCAGCAAGAGCATGCCGCCCCAAAGCCTTCTGAATAACTAGCATCGCCGTTTGTATCTCCAACAATCTACAGAATTTCCTGTTGTAATTGCAACTCTAGATTCTGATCTGCTGGTCTCCAGATCCGTCCGTGAAGCTGTCAGATACCAAGTTTGCTTCTATATTCATCTGTGCAATGTTGCGAAGCAGATTAGTCTGAATCTTTTATTCTTGAAGAGTCGTAATCTTTAAGTCTGCTAGCAACGATTCACAAGTAGTTTGCATAACGAGGTTTGCAAGTATTTCACTGACTCCTTTATCGGTGATTTTATTATAGAAGCGAAGATGGTACTCACCTATGTGTACTTGCGGGGGGTTGAGCTCTGGCTTTTTGGTCCCGCCTCTCAACTGTCAATCAACTGGTGAAGAGGTTCCTGAGTGGTGGTGTACGGGGGTGGAGTGATGGTGATGGTTCTTGTGTTGGTGATGGTGGTCGTAATACTGGTGATAATGGTGGTGGTGGTGATTGTAGTGGGGGATGGTAGTAGTAGTAACTGTGATGTTAGTGGTGGTTATAGTGATGGTGATGATATGAGTTCTAATATGATGGTGGAGATGATTGTTGTTGTGTTAGTGCATTAGTGATGGTGGTTCTGGAGGCGATTGTGGTAGCGATTGTTGTGACGCTTGTGGAGGAAATTGCAGTGGAAGCTGTGGTGGTGGTTGATGTGTTGATGGTAGAGGTGGATGTGGTGATGATTGCGGTGATAGTTGGAGGATGCAGATTGTGGTGGTAATCAGGATGGTGAATGTGATGGTGGTTGTGGACTTGGCTGAGATGGTGGTTGCGGTGGTGGTGGTGATAGTGGTGGAGATGGCATGGTGATTGTTATGGTGATTGTGGTGGTGCTTGTGGGTTTGTCTGTTGTGGTGACTAACAGTTAAGTGACGGTAAGTGACAGTTAAGTGACTGTCATTGACAGTTAAGTGACTGTCATTGACAGGTAAGTTGGTCCTTCGTTGCTCTCTGTGTTGCCCTCAGCTCTCATGTCTCCCAAGATGTGATGTGGTGATAATTTTGCCATCGAATGTTTCCTCTCTTACACTGATCTAGTGATGTATTGGCAATCAGTGGGGCTGGTGGCTGACAATGGGAAGGCGGCCATGGAATGGTGGGGCTGCTGGAAGGGAAAGGGAGTGGGAGGGGGGATGGTGTCTGTGGGAGGGAGGATGGGTCAGACTGGGTCCTTGCTGTCAAGGCTTCTATATTTTGATCTGTTATTCACTTCTTTTCTATTTCATTTCATTTTCTTATCCATCATTGATACAGTTGTACAAGTACCTCCGTCTTCTTAATCTTCTTAGCTGATTTTTGCTATAGTTATCGCTCAGATTATTGAAAGTTAAGGGGCTTGACAGCTGAGTGGACAGCGCTCGGGATTCGTAATCCTGAGGTTCCGGGTTCGATCGCCGTTGGAGGCGGAAACAAATGGGCAGAGTTCATTTCACCCTGATGCCCCTGTTGACCTAGCAGTAAATAGGTACCTGGGAATGAGATAGCTGCTACGGGCTGCTTCCTGGGGGATGTGTAACAAAAAGGAGGCCTGGTCGAGGACCGGGCCGCGGAGACGCTAAGCCCAGAAATCATCTCAAGATAACCTCAAGATATGTCAAATGCTGCTTCAACCTCACTTGCAGACTCAGGTCACCAATAGGTCACTAGATCTCTGCCCCACACCACCCAAACTCCTTCTAGAACTTTAAATAGAACTGAACAAATCCACAAGGGCCGTGACGAGGATTCGAACCTGCGTCCGAGAGCATCCCTGACGCTGCCTTAATCGACTGAGCTACGACATGGTCAAAAGAAGTTGAAACCGAAGTTCTACTGAACTTACTGGATCCTGCAGCCTCTCCGAGACACAAACCAGGGTTTTACACAACTCCCCCCATGCACTCGAGCTATGTTTTAAATAGAACCGTCTAAATCTTCGAATACACTTTATTTTAAACATATTTTTTCTTTGAATATCACTTGTTTACTGAAAATTTTGACTCGTTGAGTTCTCTCCTGAATTTGTCATGTGCAGTTTACTCGCTCACGAAAAATCACGACAACGTGGTCCTCTGTGGTGGTGGTTGTGTTGGTGGCAGTGGTGGTAGTGGTGGTAGTGGTGGTGGTTGTGGGAGTGGTGGTGGAGGCGGAGACCGTGTAAGTGGTGGCGATGGTAATGAAGTTAATGTACTGTGAAAATGGAGAGAAAGCGAGAGTCATGCTTGGTTTTCAGCGTCACGAGTCACTGTGGGTGACTCTCCTGCCCTCCCACAGTAATGATGACTCTCTTGCCTAACTCTAACTTGCAACTCTCTTGCAAACCATTCCCCCTGCAAAGTCTGGTAAGACTTGTATCAAGTATCTGGTCTACAACTTTGGAGAGAGAAATTCTCTTCAATAGTATAGACTCTAGACTAAGGGAGGTACCCGTCGTTGCCCGGGTCTCGCTTCTCTCTACTCTCCCCCCCCCCTCTCTCTCTCTACTCTCTCCCCCCTCTCACTCTCTCTCTCTCTTCTTACTCTCCCCCCCCTTACTCTCTTTCTCTCCCATCTCCTCTCAGACCACACGCCTCTCTTCTTCTCTCTCACCCCCACGCCCATATCTCTCTCTTTCAAATTAAGACTAAAGATCATTAGGAATTCTGCTAAAGTTCCTAATGAAACTGCAAGCTAAACGCTGTTATCTTGCATCAGCTCATCTGAAGCTTAGCCTTAAAAGCATATTTTGTTTGAGCTTTTTACTTATCCATTATGAATAAACTTAACTTAATGCTAAGTAACAAGCAAGTCGGGAACAGGATGAACCTGAAGCCAACTGTGAGTACCGACGTTGTCTGCTCAGTTGTCATAATTTCACTTGTAGAGACATGTTGAGCAAACGTGTTGCAATTGCAAGTCACNTATATATATATATATATATTATATATATTATATATATATATATATAATATATATATATATATATATTTGCTTCTCTCTTTCCCACCCTTGGTCTTTACTGCCATCCATGAATCCCCAATACCCTAATCCATACCTCTAACAACCTGAGCTCCACCTAAAACAACCTTATCAATGCAAGCCACTCGACCAAACTCAAGCCTTCAGCTGCAGCTTTCCGCTACTCCATTCAACTGTCCAACACGGCAAAATTTGTATTCATAAATTATTTACTTTGCTCAAATCCCCTCAATAAGATAACAAGAATATTTACAAACTTGCTCGTGTCTGTAAGAATGAGAAGCGTGTGAAGCAGATGCCTACAGGAACTACAGGAAACTGTTGACCAGACCACACACTAGAAGGTGAAGGGACGACAACGTTTCGGTCCGTCCTGGACCATTCTCAAGTCGATTGTGATGAGGAATGTTGTTGTTGTTATAGATTCAGCTACTCGGAACAAGTTCCAAGTAGCACGGGCTATGGTGAGCCCGTAACTTACCTGGCACAGGAGCGGGGCAAGTAGCACGGGCTATGGTGAGCCCGTGGTGGACTTACATGGAACGTGGACTACTTGGAACTTGTTCCGAGTAGCTGAATCTATAACAACAACAACATTCCTCATCACAATCGACTTGAGAATGGTCCAGGACGGACCGAAACGTCGTCGTCCCTTCACTTTCTAGTGTGTGGTCTGGTCAACATACTTCAGCCACGTTATTGTGACTCGTCGCCTGCACCGCCACTTTGTTAACCAACGACCGATAAACAGCGCCTCGACACTTATTGGCAGCCCTTGCAACGAACCCATGTATAAGGGAAATCTATGTAATTAGGGAAAATCTATGTAATTATTAAAAATCTATATAATAAGGGGAAATCCAAACTGTCCAACCTCATGATACGAGTACTGTCATCTAAAAAATTGCTCCTCTTGCTGCTCACAAGAGTAATATATACACCCAACATTTACTTAAAATAAGAAAGATATGGGATGTCAATTTTCTGTGTGGGTTATGTGTGTGTGTGAATTTCGGGGATAGACAGTGATGAAGGATTTTTAAAACAGAGAAGGAAAGCATCACAAGAAGCAGATGTTTTGCACTCGTGAGGGAAGGGCAGCTCATGTAGTCACCTGAGCTGATTTCGCGAGTTTTGTATCGGGCCGCCAATCGGAGCATGACCTGAGGTCACGTGACTTTGGAGTGTGAGCTGCGAAGTAGTTCATTGACCCATTTGGTATCAATGTAGTTTGAGAGCTGAATTAGAACGGTCGTTCGGACGAAAACAGCTGAGGCAGTATCTTCAATTGAAGAAATTCTACACCTCCAAGGTATAATATAGCACTTGGATGATATCAGAATAGGGATTTGGGATAGGACGGGGCTTCTAGCACTGAAATTCACTCGATTTCGTATGTATTTCTTCACTTGAAATGAAAGTTTAAAAATGAACTCTCCAATATTAATTTCCCAGTTTTACATTGCCTGATGCAAAAAGATGCATTTCATTGAGCCTGTCAACATTTTCAGCGGCAGAAGCGAATTAAATACAAGTATAAGACACTGAAAATGTCACCAATTAAAAGACGATATTAAGCAACGTGTCACATGGGGCCAAATGGCCTTGTACCGTTCCTTAATTATTATGTTCTAATATACCTAGAACAAGAGCCAATATTCACTCGCACCTAAACCAACACTTTAGCAGAATACGGAACCACTTCGAATGCGTTTTTCGTCGATAATAATCTGTCTTTTGTTTTAAACTCTTGACTCACGTATGAAAAAAAAGCAGCAATCAAATATCTACATAAAATTTCGTTTCAAAACTCTCACCACAATTAAAATCCTCACATTTAATGGCTGAAAATGTGATGTAAAATATTCGTCCAAATTATCAGGGACATGAAGTTGTTTATAATTATGTGAGGGATGACGAGATGTGGATCACCTGTGCAACATAGAGGGACCACCTGTGCAACATAGAGGGATCATCTGTGCAACATAGAGGGATCATCTGTGCAACATAGAGGGATCATCTGTGCAACATAGAGGGAGCACCAGCGCTACATAGACAGAGCTCTGCTTCACTAATTATGAAATAGTGGCAGTTCTGTCAATAAATTAATGATGATTAGTTTATGATTAAATTACGCCACAGTTACACGGAATATTGTGATCCAGTGCAGCTGCAACTAGTCATTTGTGTGCTATTAAACTCTCCTAAAACTGAGTATTTTAGGAAGAAATAGGAGTTTTAGGGAGTGTTTAGGAGAGAGAACTCTCCTACTTCTTGAGTGAGGAGCAGTTTAATTAAGTAGGAAGATAAAACTTATGTAAATTTATTAATATGGCTTTTTTTAAATACGAATCAGGAGTTTTAAAAACAAAAGACAGACTATTGTAAAAATAACAAAAAAATTAGATTTTTCTCTCCCGTTCAAAACGCCTCTCTATATGTCTGTCTCTCGGTTTCTCTATGGCTCTCTCACTCTCATCTCTATTTCTGTTTCTATCTGTACATATTCAAACTCTACTATTTACTCCTCTTTTGCCATTTGTACCACACGTCAAAACAAATTTCTTTCCCATTTAGTATATTAGAGTGAAACAACTCGTTCATATGTAGTACTGTAGTGTCTCAGGCACTGACTTATATTGAAGTCTGTCACGTTATTATTGCCATGTGTGAGCAATAATTAGGCCTTGTTTCGCTGAAATCAAGAATTATTCACCATTCGTAATCATAGAAACTACGAATATTTAAATCTTGTTGGAAAGTAACATATGTATCCTTCAAGTGTAGGCGATGAGTCACAATAACGTGGCTGAAGAATGTTGACCAGACCACACACTAGAAGGTGAAGGGACGACGACGTTTCGGTCCGTCTGGACCATTCTCAAGTCGATTGTCTATTCCATTCGATTGTCTAGTCCATTGTCGTAGCCTGGACCATTCTCAAGTCACAATCGACTTGAGAAAGGTCCAAGACGGACCGAAACGTCGTCGTTCCTTCACCTAATGTGTGGTCTGGTCAACAATGTATCCTTCAAGATACTTGGGTCAATGAGAGTATGTTTCTGAAGGAGTGTCAAGATAGAGGGCGTACAACTGAGAGTCTACACTCCGACTTTGTTACCAGAGCGTGACAATACAATTCTACACTTCAGAGGTCTCGAAATTCACTGCTCCTAACGGCCCATCAGATGCTTACTGGAAGGTGTTCATCCCCCCAGCCTCCCAAACATTATAGACCAGAAATCGACCAGTTAAACCACGTGGTTTTATCGTAGTGGGAGCTAGACAATGTATTTACTTTTTGTATTTACTGTTTGTGCCTACTGAATCGAGTAATTAGCTCTTGGATCCCGCCCTTCTATACACTCTATTTGTCCTTTATTATGTCTACTACATATATTTCTCTCTAACACACACGCAAATATACCCAGGAAGCAGTCCGTAGCAGCTGTCTAACTCCCAGGTACCTATTTACTGCTAGGTGGACTTTCTTTCATCAGGGGGGAAATAAACTGTGTCCATATGTTTCTGCCTCGGCCGGGAATTGAACCCGGGGCCTTAAAACTACGACCCCTGCCCCCACCTTGTGCGCAGTCCACTCTGCCTCAAGGCCCTGCTAGTGTGTGTGTGTGTAATAACTAAGTGTAATTACCTAAGTATAGTTACAGGATGAGAGCTACGCTCGTGGTGTCCCGTCTTCCCAGCACTCTTGTCATATAACGCTTTGAAACTACTGACGGTCTTGGCCTCCACCACCTTCTCCCCTAACTTGTTCCAACCGTCTACCACTCTGTTTGTGTGTTGTGTGTGTGTGTGTGTGTGTGTGGATTGTGTGTGTGTGGGTGTGTGTGTGTTGTGTGTTGTGTGTGTGTGTGTGTGTGTGTGTGTGTGTGTGTGTGTGTGTGTGTGAGCCCAGTGCACTCTGCTTGTTATATACGGGTGTCGAAGCAAGACAAAAAGGTTCAGATTATGGTAAGTGACCCCTATCACCCTGCGCCACTTTCCGACCTTTATGGGCTCGTGAGACCCTTTTCAGACCAATTTAGATATTTCATCCAAATGACCATAATTTTGGATCCACTTAGGGTGTATTTTTGATCCCTGTTGATCGATATTTTCTAATTCTTTAAAGGCAAAACGAGAATATTTCTGAGTGTGTCAGTTTGTTACTGTTTCAAAACTTTGGCCTAATTGCTTTTTATGATTTTCTTTCTGCTGGTAAAGAGAGTACCTTGTCAATTTTCTTGTCAAGTACCTTGTCAAGTAACATTTCTTAGAACTATTTACAGTTCTAGAAGCCATTTCTTTGAAATGAAAGTTTTTCAGTACACTGAGAAATACTGAGATTGTTTCTCAGTGTCTCTCATAAACACTGAGAGTTTACTTCAGTCTTGGACAATGTCCAGGACAAAAGTATACCTGGCGGCTGGTCAGTACGCTTTTGTGGTGCTTATCTGACCAGCAATTAGGAAAGAGCAGTTCTAAAATGCTCACAATATATAAAATATCCTATAATGGCTTTAACACGGTATGCGTCCGGCTGACAGGAATATATATTTTAAAGCCAGAATAGTAGCGCACAAAAATATATAATATATAAATATATATTTATATATAATAGATAAATTATATCCCCAAAATATAGCCCCAATATATAAAATATTGGGGCTAAAGCTAAACCCTTTTAAACACGTGAGTGGAAAGACTCACTCAGTACACCAGCAGTATTCAAATATAATATCGCAAATTTTGGGGGTTTTAAATAATAGAATCCATTAACAAAAGGGACTGTTCCATCTGGATCATTTTCTCAGGTGAGCTATTGCCAAATGACAGATATTTTTGTTAAAAATATTTAAAGTATGGAACAGTTAGCAAGATCAGGTTGAAGGCTTTAATTGCAAGAGTTGCAGAAAGTAGCCTTCATGGATAAAGAAGTTTCCAGTAGTCATAATGGGCAGTTAGCGATAGTTTGCCGATATCTAACTGATAGGCCTGCAGGCAGAGTTTCTGTCACATTTTTCTTTTAATATAGAATAATATTGCTAACTGTAACTAAATATAGTGGGTAATTAGCACGTTTTCTTGCACTAAGTTTAGTTAAGAATAATAATTATATTCAGGGTATAACTTGTATGTGTGTGTCATTCTTCTGAGCATAAATATTAATATAACTTTTTTCTTGAGGGATGCATTAAATGTTTTTCCTTTACTAAAATTACTATATACAGCGACATCAAACGAGACGCGCCATCGTTTGGCTCCTCGAGGAATTTGGTGTTTCTTAACAGTTATTCTAAACTTTTATGTGCTGGGAATGTCTAAGCACTTACATAAAGGTATTTGCAATGCACACATTGCCTCTCCTTACGTCAACTTTATAGTGAGGTGATATAAGGCTCACAACTGGCTTCATATAGCTTCAGAGTTCTTCTTCTCTAAACCGTTATCGTCTTGATTCTTGTTCCTTATACGTCGCCGACGATAGCAGGGGAACAACATGGGGGGGCGCTGATGTTCCGTAGATGGAGACCAAGATAGCAGAGTTCAGGTGATCTACATATTTACTCGACTTCGCCGGCTTCCTATCCTCGTCGAGGCCACTAGTGCTAGTAGCCCTCAGGTAAATTCAGGTAAATATTTCCTCTAACAGTCCCGGACGCAGGTGTGTTAGGTATAGCATCATCGCAGCAACCTTACTCATATCACAACTTTTCGTTTTAATTAAACCCCCATTCTCTGTCCTAATGGAAATACGTGTACCCTCAATTAAACTTGAATTTCATTTGATATTTTTCTCAGATGAAGTATTTAATGAATTTCCTTAATATCTTGGTTACATTTTAATTAAGTTCGTGATATATGTGGTGAAAGGATTTCATGACGGCTAATATCTTGGTTGGATTATTTTTATTTTGATGTCAGTTATTCCAATCGAGATTCCTTGAAAAGTGAAACTGTAGTAAATATCTCTTCCACTTTCCCTTTTTAAGACAGTTTGGGTTTTCTTTTCATTGCTCGAATATCAAACTCGAGTCAGGGGCTTCAGTCCACAGTTTACACAATGTGGAAAATATTTAGGTATTTTCGTGGAGAGTTTAACTGCGTCCTCTTAAGAGATTCGTTGGGAATTCTTTCTCGTTTTATAGACAATTATTTGTGCTTCTTTAGGAGGTCTCAGGGGCCAGATTCATGAGGCAGTTACGCAAACACGAACCTGTACATCTTTTCATAATCTTTGGCGAATTTGTTTACAATTATTAAACAGTTAATGAGCTCCGAAGCACCAGGAGGTTGTTTATAACAATAACAACAGTTGATTGTAAAGTTGTCATGCTTGTAAACTGTTTAATAAATGTAACCAAAGCCGTCAAAGATTGAGGAAAGATGTACACGTTCGTAAGTACTTGCGTAACTGCTTTGTGAATCCCTTTCCAGGTAAGGCAAGGCTTCTTCGGTAAGGCGTCTCCTGCTGAATTAATTAAGTCGCTGTTGGTTACTTATGAGAAGCGCTTTGTTACTGTGCTTGACAAATGTTTATTTGGTCTTCTATTTACAACTATTCGTGCAAAGACAAATCTACGCAAACATATCTTCAGGCTTGAAGTGTGTCGCTGAACAACGGATTTCGTTGAAACTGATACTAATCTCCATCCTGGTAATGGACATAACTGAAATAAGTACCTTTACATTTTTTTCTAGCCTTTCTAAATGGTTTTATTTCTTAATGATGTTTCGTAGTTCTGCCACGCCCGCATACCTGCTAGTTTATCCCCATCCTTCTTGCCCAACCACTTGGGCTGGACGGTAGAGCGACGGTCTCGTTTCATGCAGGTCGGCGTTCAATCCCCGACCGTCCAAGTGGTTGGACACCATTCCTTAATCCCAAAACCTTATCCTGACCCCTTCCCAGTGCTATATAGTCGTAATGGCTTGGCCTGATAGTTTCTTCCTTCCTTCCCTATCCTTCTTGTAACTGGTAATTAGAATTGTTTAGGTGATTCAAGGTGTGGCAAGAGTAAGGAGTTTGCAGAATCAGTCTAGTTTTTGGTGTCAAAATTGTTTTGCATTTTATGAGGTTTGTAACTCACGTAACTCACACGTTTGTAAGGGAACCGGCGGCTGAGCGGACAGAACACTGGACGCGTGATCCTGTGGTCCCGGGATCGATCCCGGGAGTCGGCGAGAAACAATAGGCAGAGTTTCTTTCACCCTGATGATGTTCCTGTTACCTAGCAGTAAATAGGTACCTGGGAGTTAGTCAGCTGTCACGGGCTGCATTCTGGGCGTGGAGCTCTGGTCGAGGACCGGGCCGCGGGGACACTAAAGCCCCGAAATCATCTCAAGATACCCTCACTGTAGTAGGTATTAACGCCAGATACACTACCTTTTCGCTTCTTTTATGTGACAGCAAATATCTAAAACGCTGTATTTTAATATCTGTGCTTAATATAGCCTACATACGATACCTTACATTTATCTCCAAATAGAAAAACGGGGAAAAAACAACACTATTTTACGAAAATATTCCGCACTGACTGAGAAACATTCCACCAAGAAGATGAATATTACCTAAAAGTTTTAGTTATAAAGTTTAGTCAAATGTCTTGCATTCAAAAAGTCATACAGACGATAAAAGTACAGACGAAGCTATGAAAACATACTGAGATTGATGTGTTGCAGATAATGGCGCAACAAAAGCATGAATACAAGTAAGGCCGTCAGAGGAGAGTGGGGGATATCGCTACGGATTTCAGGAAGGGAGATAAGGGGGAGAGGTGGCTATAGGGAGAGAGACGGAAGAGAAGATGATAAGGAGTGACGGACAGAGAGGGAAGTTACGGGCTCACCATAGCTCGTGCTACATGGACACTTCGTCCTGAGTAGCTAAATCTTTAACAACAACAACAGAGAGGGAAGGGAAGGTAGGAGAGAGATAGAAAGGGACGAAGGGTAAACTTGGAGTTATTCTCCCTTCTAAGGGAGGTGAGATTGAGTTTCCTTAACCTCTCCATGTAGTTAGACTCCTTAATTTAGTCTTGTCTTGTTGCCAGCAAATTTCCAACCCTAAATTTATATTTCACAAGTTAGAGGATTCCATACCTGTGCTGCATAATCTACCACTGGCCTAACATTTGCTGCAAATAATGTCTTCAGTGAGTCCTTATTTAGGATTCTAAATGTAATTTTAATAATGTTTGCCAGCATCTCATACGCCGCTGATGTTACCCCCGGGAGCCTCGGTCTGGAGTTTGCACTAGAGGTTAATCCCCTCCCATATCTTAATCTCTTTCTTATTGCTGTATTTACCTTCCTCTCGTGTACATTACTTCTGAAATGGAGGCAGAAAAGTAGAGTGGAATAAGCAGAGGAGAAAGATAGCAAGGCGATGAAAGAAGATAAGCATAACGATGAAAGTTATGCAACGTTATCTTAGGTTAAGTTTGAGAACGAAATGAGTGAAGTGTGTAACGATAGTGAAGGAGATAGAAGCAAGGACGATACGTATAAAAAAAAGGGAAAAAATACAGAGAGGTCAGACAGGAGAACTAGGTGAGATAAATTAAAGGAAAAGGCATAGGAATAAAGGAGAAACGAAGGAGGGACGGGGATTAAGAATGAGAAAGTATATGAGAGAGAAACAGAGTGGAATGAAGAAAGGTTTAAAAGGGGATGATGAGGGAAGTGGCAGGAGAAAAAAAATGACTGAAAGGGAAATTAGAAGAGAATAAAGGATAAGCAAAAGTGGCTGAGAATATGAAAGTAAAATTAAACACGAGAAGGGAAAGATTAAAAAGATGAATAAGAGATAGGACGGAGAATAAATGAAGAGAGCAAGGAAGATATCTAGAGAGGTTATCTAGAGATGATTTCGGGGCTTAGCGTCCCCGCGGTCCGGTCCTCGACCAGGCCTACATTTTGCTACACAAGGAAGCCCCCCCCCCTCCAAGAAGAAGATAGCAGGATGTGAAATAAGAAATAATGTAAGAGGAGTGAAGAGATGATGAAAAGAGAAAGGAAAAACAACATGTAACAGAGCAGGAGAGGAAGAGATAGGCGATCAGAAGGAGGGGTGAGGAATACAGTAAGAGGGAGAAAAGCAGGACGAAAAATGGTTTGAGGAATAAAGTAGGGGAAGGAATAGAAGAAAAAAGGGAGATGGGGGGAAGTTGAGAGACTGAACGCTCATTAGAGAGGCAACCCAAATGTTAACGAATGAAAGGAAAGCAGAAGGTTAAAGTAGAAACGTGTGAATAAAAGAATAAAGACGGAACAAAAAAAAGGAAGATACAAAGAAGACCACTTTCTTTATACACGTTCTTCCTTTAGCAAAAATACGAATAAAGAATAAATAAACCTTTATTAATAACCTTATTAATCCTTATTGCGCTATATAGTCGTAATGGCTTGGCGCTTTTCCCTCATAATGCCCTCCCCTCCCTTACTGCAATCTTTACTGTTTGAGTGATATTGCAGTTACAATTATTTATAATTTTATTAATATTTTATTTATATACAGTATTATTTAATTTCTATTATAATATAAACAAACTATCAATGGGTCTTTCAACAACTAAACCAATAATCAATTGCTCTTGAAATGTCCAAATAAACCCATTATCAACGAGTCGTGCAACAGCCAAATACACCAAATCTCAGAGGCTCATACAGTACACACAAATCAACCATCAATCAATTTTGCAACTTTGCAAATAAGCCAAAATTAAATGGCGTTGCAGGCCACAAAAGTGGCTCACCGGCCCAGAAGGAACAAGCCGTGCCTCCAGGCGGTACACAGCCGGTGTTTACCTGACGCTAAAACCTCACAGCCTGCACGCAAGGGGGGAAAGAAAAACATCATCGCAGAAAACTTCGCTTCGGACCCAATTATACTGCTGATGAGAGAAGGGATGTTTTTGGCAGCAACCCCGAGGCTATAACACTATGACCTTCGGCTCTATTTGGGACGTTGTTCATTCAGTAACAGTCAGAGATGACTAATAATATATTAGTATATAGACGAGGAGTCACAATACCGTGGCTGAAGTATGTTGACCAGACCCCATACTAGAAAGTGAAGGGACGACGACGACGTTTCGGTCCGTACTGGACCATTCTCAACTCACACAATCGACTTGAGAATTGTCCAGGAAGGACGTCGAAACGTCGAAGAATATATTAGTATATATATATATTATTGATCAATTATTGATCATAGTATAAGGAAAAATGGACTGAATCAACAACAACGGTACCAATCATTTACACGTAGGAACGTGATTAGAATCAATAATATATATATATATATATATATATATATATATATATATATATATATATATATATATATATATATATATGTGTACTCACCTATATGTACTCACCTATATGTGTCTGCAGGATCGAGCATTGACTCTTGGATCCCGCCTTTCGAGCATCAGTTGTTTACAGCAATGACTCCTGTCCCATTTCCCTATCATACCTGGTTTTAAAATTATGAATAGTATTCGCTTCCACAACCTGTTCCTTGAGTGCATTCCATTTTCCCACTACTCTCACGCTAAAAGAAAACTTCCTAACATCTCTGTGACTCATCTGAGTTTCCAACTTCCATCCATGTCCCCTCGTTCTGTTACTATTCCGTGTGAACATTTCGTCTATGTCCACTCTGTCAATCCCTCTGAGTATTTTATACGTTCCTATCATGTCCCCTCTCTCCCTTCTTCTTTCTAGTGTCGTAAGGCACAGTTCCCTCAGGCGCTCCTCATACCCCATCCCTCGTAGCTCAGGGACGAGTCTCGTTGCAAACCTCTGAACCTTTTCCAGTTTCATTATATGCTTCTTCAGATGGGGACTCCATGATGAGGCGGCATACTCTAAGACTGGCCTCACGTAGGCAGTGTAAAGCGCCCTAAATGCCTCCTTGCTTAGGTTTCTGAATGATGTTCTAACTTTTGCCAGTGTCGAGTACGCTGCTGTCGTTATCCTATTTATATGTGCCTCAGGAGATAGATTAGGTGTTACGTCCACACCCAGGTCTCTCTCGCGCGTCGTCACAGGTAGACTGTTCCCCTTCATTGTGTACTGACCCTTTGGTCTCCTATCTCCTAGTCCCATTTCCATAACTTTACATTTGCTCGTGTTGAATTCCATAGCCATTTCTCTGACCATCTCTGCAACCTGTTCAGGTCTTCTTGGAGGATCCTGCAATCCTCATCTGTCACAACTCTTCTCATCAACTTTGCGTCATCCGCAACATCGACATGTAGGACTCTACACCCGTAAACATATCGTTAACATATACAAGAAATAGAATTGGTCCCAGCACCGATCCTTGTGGTACTCCACTTGTTACTGTTCGCCAGTCCGACTTCTCGCCCCTTACCGTAACTCTTTGGCTCCTTCCTGTTAGGTAGTTCCTTATCCATGCTAGGACCTTTCCCCCTACCCCCGCCTGCCTCTCGAGTTTGACAGCAGTCTCATGTGCGGTACTGTATCAAAGGCTTTTTGGCAGTCCAGAAATATGCAGTCTGCCCAACCATCTCTGTCCTGTCTTATCCTCGTTATTTATCATAGAATTCCAGAAGGTTTGTTTAGGCACGATTTCCCTGTCCAGAACCCATGTTGATGTTTGTTCACAAACCTAATGTTTCTCCAGGTGTGCACCCAGTCGTAGCCTAATTATTCTTTCCAGTATTTTACAGGGGATGCTTGTCAGTGATACAGGTCTATAGTTAAGTGCCTCCTCCCTATCGCCTTTCTTGAAGATCGGCACGATCACACACACACACATGTGTGTGTGTGTGTGTGTGTGTGTGTGTTGATGAGACGATCATCGAGAGAGGAGAGAGAGCGAGTAGAGAGAGGAGAGAGGAGAGAGAGAGAGAGGAGGAGAGACCGGACGAGGGAGAAGAGGAGAGAGAGGAGGAGAGACAGGAAAGAGAGGAAGGGAGAAGAGAAAGAGAAAGGAAGAGAGAGAGAGAGAGAAAAAACCAAAAACAAAAACCAAAAACCAAAACAAAAAAAGAGAAGAGAGAGAGAGAGAGAGGAAGAGAGAAGAGAGACCGAGAGAGAGAGGGAGAGAGAGAGATGAGAGGAGAGAGGAGATGAGAGAGAGAGAGAGAGAGAGGAGAGAGTAGAGGAGAGGAGAAGAGGAGAGAGATAAGGAGAGGAGCGAGAAGGAGATATGGAGAAGAGGAGAGAGGATGATAGGAGAGGAGAGAGTGATTAAAGAGGAGACGAGAGAGAGGGAGGGGAGAGAGAGAGAGTGAGGAGATGAGAGAGGAGAGAGAGAGAGAGAGCCGGCACAAAGAGAGTGCCATCACTAGCGAGTATGATACATGAAGCGAGGACGTACCTGTTATGAAAGAGAGCGAGAGATGAGGACAGAGACCAAAGAGAGAGAGAGACAAACGAGTTGTCGTGTGTGAGAGAGAGACCGACGGTAAACACACCCGTAAAGAGTGAACACAGAGACAGTTGGCCTCCATTCACTCACATCCCCACAATCTCATTTACCTTGCAAATTTTGAGTGACTTATGAACGGACTGGCCTGAAGGGAGCCTGGCGCAGCCGTGTCCAATTTCAGCCAGATAAAAGCCTGGCTTTCCCAATGAGGATATAAATCATTGCAAATAATTCGCATCAACGCCATTTCCTTCCTATGTCGTGCCAATCATTCCATCACCCTTTCCATCTACCTTGGGATCAAGAAAAAGCGAAACGCTCATTCAACAGATAAGA
>WNGS01169498.1:32774813-32782313 GCA_020271785.1 Procambarus virginalis
CCACACACACACACACACACACACACCACACACACACACATCACACACGTACAGTACTCTACACACACACACACCCACACACACCACACAACCCTAACACAGCCCACACACCCACACACACACCACACCACACACAAGCTGGAAAAAGTCCAAAGGTATGCTACTAGAATAGTCCCAGACTAAGAGGCATGAGTTCTGAGGAAAGGCTGCGGGAAATGCAACTTACGACATTGGAAGACAGAATAGTAAGGGTGGACATGATCACAACCTACAAAATCCTCATAGGGGAAATCGACCGGGTAAACAAGGAGTAACTATTCAACACTGGAGGGGCGCCGACACAAGGGGGACACAGGTGGAAGCTGAGGTACCCAACCCAAAATGAGCCACAGAGACATTAGAAAGAACTTTGTGTGCGAGTGTCAGAGTAGTTAGTAAATGGAATGCACTAGGCAGTGATGTGGTGGAGGCTGACTCCATACACAGTTTCAAATGTAGATATGATAGAAGCCCAGTAGGCCTCAGGAAAACTGTACACCAGTTGATTGGACAGGTGAGAGGCGGGACCCAAGAGCCAAAGCTCAACCCCCGCAAGGCACAATTTCGGTTGGTACAATTAGGTGAGTACACACACACACCACGTACCGTACTCCACCACACACATATCTAGGCATCCAGGAGTTAAGGTATTGGAAAACGGACGGTTGGAAAGGTTGGGAGGCGGGGCCAGGAGGCTAAATAACTCGATTCTGCTGACACAAACATTTCATTAGTAAATATATATCAACACACAACGTTCACAACGTCACTAAATGATGTACTATATGTGGTCCCAAACCTAACTAACCCCGGGATGGAAAATAAACGGGACATCACGTCAATTTTCTCTAGCTGTATATGTACGTCATTTTTTACCTTAGGTGATTTTTACATAAATTTTTTACATCCTCGACCAAGCTTCCTGGTTGCTAGACTGTTCAACCTGGCTGTTTGGACGCGGCTGCTCGCAGCCGCCGTCCAACAGCTAGTATCTATCACAGCCTGGTTGATCAGGGATATCTTTGGAGGTGTTTATCAAATTCTCTCTTGAAACACTGTGGAGGGATTGATGAAAAACTACGCTAAAATTACCACCGCGAGATGTTGCCGGGAACTGATTAGTCATGGAGCTTAGTCATTACTTATAAGCTCCATGACTGGACAATCCTTTAGACCATCGCTGGTAAAGTCAGTTCCGGGTACTCAGTTGGCATGGGTGATCCCCCCCTACATCAGCATATCCCTGGCCCTGGATCAGTAAACCCCCGCATAAGGTGATCCCCTGGATCACTCCCTGGGGATACTTCCACAAGACCCATTGTGAAGGGAGAGGTCAGCTGTCAGAAAGAAAAACTGGTGGTTATAGGTTGTTTTGAAGGAATATGTCATTAGAGGCTATTGCTCCATCCGCTGTTATGAGGGAAATAAGTAAGAAAATATCTTCTACAACACAATTATTGTCCAGATGCAGGCGATGGAGTCACAATAACGTGGCTGAAGTATGTTGACCAGACCACACACTAGAAAGTGAAGGGACGACGACGTTTCGGTCCGCCTTGGACCATTCTCCACAATTCGACTTGATAATGGTCCCTGGACGGACCGAAACATCGTCGTCGTCCCTTCACTTTTCTAGTGTGTGTGGTCTGGTCAACATTATTGTCCAGATGTCGACCTGATATTGAAGGTCTCGTTGCATTGTCAATGAGAATGTTTTCCTCCATATTTCATATGAGGAAACTTGGGCAAGGAGTCCGAAGGGAGCATTCATATACACACATCACCATCTTTACGTACCTAAACCCGGCTAATGTAGTTTGGTTTAGGTATTTGATGATATTTTGTGTTTATGGCCGTGTGACAAAGACCATATAGTTTTCTTAATGAACTCAATTCTTTGGTACCTTCAATAAAATTCACTTGTGAGACTGAGGTGAATGGTATGCTTCCGTTCTTGGACATTATGATTCATAGGTCACTAGAAAGTTCAAATTTAATGTGTATAGAAACACTACCAACGTGGGGTCGTATGTTCATTTTATTCGAATCATCATAGTAAAGTTAAACGGGCAGTATTTTCAGGAATGTTTCTACGAGCTTTGAGGGTGTGCAGCCCTGAGTTTTTTGATGAAGAGATTGCTATAATATATGAAATGGGAAGAGTTTAAATATCCTAAGAGGTTTTTGGATTTCTCGTTTGAACAAGCCAAGCGTACGTTATAATCACATCCCTAAAGCGAAACCAGAAATAAATTATTAACTCATTGGTGTACCTTATGCGAGTGGACTTGAAAAATTGTCTTTGATTTTTAAGAACTTAATATAAAATTTGGGTTCACTAATAGTACGATCAAATCCAATTTAATAAAAACTCCCCTGATACAGCAGGTTGCGTGTATTCAATTCCCTGCAATGATTGTGATTCTGTGTACCTTGGACAAACAGGAAGTCCTTACAATTGCGGTTGTCACAACATGCTTATAGTATTAGAACTGCCCAAACGTCTAATGCATTGTATCTACATACGAATTTATGCGATCACAATATTAACTGGAATGGTGCAAAAAGCATTACCAATTGTGGGGATTCGGGAACGGACTGGAATTTGATTGAGAGTCTGCTCTAATCAGTCAGTGTCCAAATCTTCTTATGTTAGTACTGGAATGTACAAACTTGATCCATTTTTAAGTTATAATATTGCACAACAGTTTAAGAAAAAACTGTAATGTTAAGAGGCTTACAATGTCTCATTATAATTTTATATTTTATATTTCATTATTGCATGTTCATGAGGCTTTCTTTATTCATCTTTATCCTTTTCTCTGACCGCTTAATCCTCTTTGACCATTCTAAGCTAAGCTTTACCTGTCTCTGGTTAATTCCTTTCCCTAGGGTTGGGTTGGTCAGGTGTCGGCCTATATATCCTCCCAATCCCATCTCTTCTTGTCAGTCTGGTTTGACAAAGGCTTAACCAAGTCGAAACGTTACCTCCTTTCATTTTCTCTGTGGATTTTCTGCATATATATATATATTATATATATATATATATATATATGTATATATACTAGATATATATATATATATATAGATGTATAATATATATTATTATATATATATATATATATCTATATATATATATATATATATATATATATGTAAATATATTATATTATATATTATATATATATATACTATTATATTAATATTATATAATATAATAATATATATCTATATATCACTAAGAACTCTTTGACCCGGCCAGGATTCGAACCCATGCCGTCCAGGATCACCCCTAAACGTACACGGTACCGTGACCACCGCACCAATGATCGTCTATAAGGATTGGTCAGTCTTGGCGCTTATTAACTAAGCTCCCTGACTGACCAACCCCCGACGACACTCATGGTTCCATTTGGGTACAGTTTTTCATCAAATTCTGGCGCATGCACGGGCCGCACTGAGTCTATCATGTGTGAGAAAGCTGCATGAACGCGCAAGCCATATATCACTAAGAACTCTTTGACCGGCCAGGATTCGAACCCATGCCGTCCAGGATCACCCCTAAACGTACACGGTACCGTGACCACCGCACCAATGGGTTCGAATCCTGGCCGGGTCAAAGAGTTCTTAGTGATATATGGCTTGCGCGTCATGCAGCTTTCTCACATATTAATATATAATATAATTATATATATATATATATATATATATATATATATATATATATATATATATATATATATATATATATATATGTCGTACCTAATAGCCAGAACGCACTTGTCAGCCTACTATGCAAGGCCCGATTTGCCTAATAGGCCAAGTTTTCATGAATTAATTGTTTTTCGACTACCTAACCTACCTAACCTAACCTAACCTAACTTTTTCGGCTACCTAACTTAACCTAACCTATAAGATAGGTTATGTTAGGTTAGGTAGGGTTGGTTAGGTTCGGTCATATATCTACGTTAATTTAACTCCAATAAAAAAAATTGACCTCATACATAATGAAATGGGTAGCTTTATCATTTCATAAGAAAAAAAAATAGAGAAAATATAATAATTCAGGAAAACTTGGCTTATTAGGCAAATCGGGGCTTGCATAGTAGGCCAAAAAGTGAGTTCTGGCTACTAGGTACGACATATTATATATATATATATATATATATATATATAATATTATATATATATAATATATATATATAATATATATATATATATATAAAATAAGGTCTCATATGTTAAATTCCCTGCTTGTGCTTGGGTGAACACAGAGACTTGTAGTGAGTTGTGAGAGCAAGCTGTGTTGGCTCGGCAGAAGGAAATGGGATATCATACGACTTCTGGATAGTGAGACACGAGTGAAGTCATTAAGAAAAATGATGAAGGGAGATAGAGAATGTTGTTCTAAATTCTCGTGGTCAGAAGGTCTATCGAAACGAGAGAGGGAAGCAATTGACTTTGATGAGATTAATATTTGAGTGAGTGTACTTATGTTTTAATGCTCTCAGCTTAAGTAAACTTACATTTGAGCCTCTAACTAGTCTTATCCTAAGTAAACCCACACCTTAGATGTCCAATAACTCTGGATATTAATAACAAAGCAGCCGTACTAAGTGTTGAAATTAGACAAATAAGCTTAATGCTTTAATGGATCAAACAAAAAAAATTAAGAAAAAGGGCGTTGCATGGGGAACTGCCTGAAAATTGATTTGAGGTTTAATTTGCGAAAAGAGAACAGAAATCAGCGGAGGACACAGTGAAAAGCCCAGAATAAGACTCGATAGAAGATTCAACAGAAAATCTATCGTATTTCTCCACAAAACACAGAGCAGAGGAGTCACCCAGCATCCCAATAAAAGACTCACCGAGTCTCCTTAAGAATCGACTTTAAGAATGGTCCAGAACGGACCAAAACGTCGTCGTCCCTTCACTTTCTAGTGTGTGGTCCTTTCAACAAGACTCCCGAATTCGGCGAGTCTTCGTAGGATCTTCGAATCTTCGAAGACTTCGTTGGGTCCGCCGCAAGAACTGCAGCCTTCAGGTCCTTCAACCCTTCATCTCTCACTTTGAGAAGGGCGGCCACTAGGGTCTAGGAACGCACGGCGACCGACCCAACACAATGACGCCAGACAAAGGATTTAAGACATAAACAACACTAGCTTGACAAAGGAGCGGACGGTCTCAGCCTGGAACAGGAAAAGGTGAACGAAGCATAGAATCAAGGTGAAAGGATGAAACGAAGCATAAGGATAAAGTTGATGGAATGAAGGCACTAAAGGGAGAATTGGAAGGAACTAGCAATAAAAAACAAAGATGGGGCATACAATGTAGCACATGTGTTGGGGAGAAAGCAGGTGTTGAAGCACAGGAAGGGTGGTAAAGAAAGGGAGATATAAATAAGTAACAAGAATAGGACGTAGATAGTATTATACACAGAAGGGAATAGGTGGATGGTGGAAGTAGCAAATGCAAGAGAAATGTGGACGTCAGAAACAAATCACAGAAGAGGGGAAGAGAGAGACGGATCACTGAATATGAAACGGAGAGGAAAAGAGCCAGAATTTACCGTGAGAGATGGAAGAGTGTTTTGTCACTGAAAGGAAAAGAGAAAATAGTGTAACCGGAGACAGTGGAAGGGGGAACTCCGATCAAAACAGGCAAAACTGGAGGAGAAAAAAAAGACAAAACAAAATAGAAACGGAATGTATTCAAATGAACGAAATAGTATGTGAACCTATTTTACCGTACAAGATATGACTCCTATTTTACCGCACATTGAAAGATATGACATAGAAAATTTCTTTGTTATATGGACTTAGTGAGAAATGAATCACAATATTACCTGGAATACGAAAATGAAAACAGCGTTACCAGGAATGAGAAGGACAATAAGCAATGTTACCACAACTCTATGTAAAGTAAATGCAGTTTTAAGAGATATAAGAAAATGAAAGCACTGTTCGTAGGGATGAAATATAAATTATCGAAATATTTCCCAGAATAGGAGAGAAAGTAACTGCAGTATAAACCAGAATGAGAAAATGAGTGAAATGAAGCGAAAATGATTGGTAATATAACAAAGAATGAGAGAATAGGGGCAAAAATGTAAACAAAATTTTGAAAATTAGAAAATAAGGGCAGTGTTACCAGTAATCATAATACCTAGCCAGTGTTACCAAGAAGACGAAGAGGAGACACAAATCAGTTATCAAGAAGTAGAGAAGATAACAGGTGAAACCGGAGTTAAGATAACACGAGAGTAGAAACTGGAAAGCAAAGTGGGATTACAATAAATTAATGCCCAGAATTCATGAATATTTTTGTGTTTACATATTTTTCCCTTAAAAAAATGTTGTTGATCTGTTGCAGTGAGATAAAATGTTTTATACCAGTGAAATAAACAACAGCTAATGATATAAAGTAGGAAACAAGATGTAAATCTAAAAATATTTATTTTCTCACTGGATTTGTAAAACATTTACACTGTGTGCAATATATACACTGTGATTGTATAGCATTTACACTGTGTGTATAACGCTCACACTGTGTTTGTTTGACATTCACACTGTTTATGAATAACATTTATAGTGTCACTAAATAATATTTACACTGTTGGGAAAAGATTTACAAATGATTGAGTAATATTTACACAATACTTGTGTTGTGTATCATTTGCACCGTGTTTGTGTATCATTTATTATGTGTTTGTGTGAAAGTTTCGCTGGGTTGGTGATTCAGTCTCACTTTGAACTGTTGCAATCAATGCAACATTTTGACTGGATTTATTTAACAGTTGACTGGCGGCCAGAAGCCTCCTCTGTCGTACATCTCTCCAGTACTGCTTTAAACCTCTAAAAAACAAAAAAACAAATTAACAGTAAAACAGAAATATTTTTTGAAAACAGCGGTGCTGATTTATTTTGAAGAATATATAATTAATTATTTTAGGAGATAATTACGAGGTTATTTGCAATATAGAAGTGACAAATGTCTTTTGTCTCTTAAGGTAATTAATCTAAGTGGTTTGCACAATTACTTTAACCCTTTACTTGCATATCTTCCAAATGCCACTTTGCAATACTGGCGATGAGTCACAATAACGTGGCTAAAGTAAGTTGACCAGACCACACACTAGAAGGTGAAGGGACGACGACGTTTAGGTCCGTCCGGGACCATTCTCAAGTCGATTGAGAATCGACACCTATTTTACTTATTTGTTGAATGGTATCCTGGACCATTCTCAGGTCGATTGAGAATCGACTTGAGAATGGCCCAGGACGGACCGAAACGTCGTCGTCCCTTCACCTTCTAGTGTGTGGTCTGGTCAACTTGCAATACTGGCTTAGCTCTTGATAATTACCTCTCCCTTAAGGTATGACGAGTGTAATGGTACGCAAACACTGCTTTGGACGGGCAGGATGTGTTAGCCCATGACCTTTGCCTTTGAATATTTATTTT
>WNGS01169498.1:32787313-32789778 GCA_020271785.1 Procambarus virginalis
TAATTTGTGTTGCAACATAAGCATAAACGGTTGAATTTCTCGACATTCATCTTGAACAATTTAATGCAAATGTAGATGAATTACATGATTAAAAAGGTGAACGGGAATTGTAGATTACGGTTTACGAATTGGATATTTTTTGGTGATTACGGAGCAAGATATCAAGATATGAAAGCAATAGGGAGCGATACCAAGGAATGGGGGCTACTCCCATGTTGGCCGACTACTGTTAGAATATTAAAAGAATCAATGAAAAACCTGTCGTTGATTTATACCAGAATATGTAATTAAACCCATGTCTGCCATTGTTTGGAAATTATAAAAAATCTGGATTACTCTGTGTCCATTTGTGAATACAATTACATTATTCTAGCATTGATTTATATATTTTATATTTTTGAATACTTTGATCTGGTATATTATAGTTATACAATATATTTGTTAATCTAAAAATTGATTTATGGTATTGTTAATTGGAACTCTACAGTAAATAAAATGGTAAACATAGGATTGAGGAAATCAGTGTAGTCGGGAACCTTTCTATAGCGAATGACTGAAAATTGGGGAATGCTGTAGAGCGAAAACTTGACGTAATAGGCATAATCCAACGTGACATTTGTGATTAACGCCCATAATTAGCCAGAAACTAGTCCCAGATATAAGCCACAAGTGCAACAATAATAAAAATAATTATTATTATTATTATTATTATCATTATTTAGCAGTTGTAGTAGTAGTCGTAGTTTTGTAATTATATAATAATTTATATTGTAATTTAACACATCGTTTGTGTTTATTTTGAAGTTTGCTAGTTAAAACCTTCCTCTCCTTTAGAGCTATTTTCAATATTAGTATTATTATTTTGATTATATTTATAATTATTATTATTATTATTATTATTATTATTATATTTTTAATATTATATTCATTGTTGTATATATATATATATATATATATATATATATATATATATATATATATATATATATATATATATATATATATATATATATATATATATATATATATATATATATATATATATATATATATATATATATATATATATATATATATATATATATATATATATATATATATTTGCTTCTCTCTTCCCACCCTTGGTCTTTACTGCCGTCCATGAATCCCCAATACCCTAATCCATTAATCCATACCTCTAACAACCTGAGCTCCACCTAAAACAACCTTATCAATGCAAGCCACTCGACCAAACTCAACCCTTCAGCTGCAGCTTTCCGCTACTCCATTCAACTGTCCAACACGGCAAAATTTGTATTCATAAATTATTTACTTTGCTCAAATCCCCTCAATAAGATAACAAGAATATTTACAAACTTGCTCGTGTCTGTAAGAATGAGAAGCGTGTGAAGCAGATGCCTACAGGAACTACAGGAAACTGTTGACCAGACCACACACTAGAAGGTGAAGGGACGACAACGTTTCGGTCCGTCCTGGACCATTCTCAAGTCGATTGTGATGAGGAATGTTGTTGTTGTTATAGATTCAGCTACTCGGAACAAGTTCCAAGTAGTCCACGTTCCATGTAAGTCCACCACGGGCTCACCATAGCCCGTGCTACTTGCCCCGCTCCTGTGCCAGGTAAGTTACGGGCTCACCATAGCCCGTGCTACTTGGAACTTGTTCCGAGTAGCTGAATCTATAACAACAACAACATTCCTCATCACAATCGACTTGAGAATGGTCCAGGACGGACCGAAACGTCGTCGTCCCTTCACTTTCTAGTGTGTGGTCTGGTCAACATACTTCAGCCACGTTATTGTGACTCGTCGCCTGCACCTCCACTTTTGTTAACCAACGACCGATAAACAGCGCCTCGACACTTATTGGCAACCCTTACAACGAACCCATGTAATAAGGGAAAATCTATGTAATGAGGGGAAATTTATGTAATAAAGGGAAATTTATGTAATAAGGGGAAATCTACATGATAAGGGGAAATCCAAACTGTCCAACCTCATGATACGAGTACTGTCATCTAAAAAATTGCTCCTCTTGCTGCTCACAAGAGTAATATATACACCCAACATTTACTTAAAATAAGAAAGATATGGGATGTCAATTTTCTGTGTGGGTTATGTGTGTGTGTGAATTTCGGAGGATAGCCCAAGATGAAGGATTTTTAAAACAGAGAAGGAAAACATCACAAGAAGCAGATGTTTTGTATTCGTGAGGGAAGGGCAGCTCATGCAGTCACCTGAGGTGATTTCGCGAGTTTTGTATCGTGCCACCAATCGGAGCATGACCTGAGGTCACGTGACTTTGGAGCGTGAGCTGCGAAGTAGTTCATTGACCTATTTGTATCAAGTAGTTTGAGAGCTGAATTAGAACGGTCGTCGGTCGACGAAACCAGCTCCGGCAGTAATCTTCAATTGAAGAAATTCTACACCTCCAAGACATAATATAGCACTTGGATGATATCAGAA
>WNGS01169498.1:32804292-32870110 GCA_020271785.1 Procambarus virginalis
CGTTCAATCCCCATCTCAAGTGGATGTGCACCATTCCGTCTCCCCCCGCCGACCCCAAAATCCTTTATCCTATCCCTGTCCTCCCAGTGCTTATAATATAGTCGTAATGGCTTTAATATAATAGTCACAGTAAATTCTCCTGATGAATCTTGTGTGCTTGCCACACCACCCACACATAGATATATATTGTAAACTGATACTGTGAGCGCTCTGGGCAGCCTCACCACATACTGTGCTCTCTGTGACTTAAACTCAAGTGAGACTTGCTCACGACATATAAAATATCCTGACAAGAAATATATATAGCTAACTAAAGGGGAAATGGGAGGGAACTGTAAACACCTACTTCACCTATCCTAGGATGACAGTTGGGTTGTAGCTCCTGGTCCAGGCTCTCGCCTCGTTCATCCAGAAACACAAGCCCCACGCCTTAGGATGTCGCGTCTCGCCGCTTCTGTACACAGCAGGTCCGTGCCTCCCTACAGTACGTCGCAGGTTGAAGTCGGTCTCCTGGCCGTCAACTTTCCTCCCAAACTACGGCAGCCAGCCTACGTCTCGGCGGTCGTCGTACGTTTCCCAAATAGTTCTTGTCACTGTATCCAGAGTAACTGCCTCTCACCACTACGAAGTCACTGAAGTTATCAGCCGTCCCGGACGACACACGCACAGCACCCGACTTCAGAGCACTTGAAGCTCACAACACTGTCAATTCCCTCGTCGTCTAGATATATCGCTAGGTATTTGGGAAGACTTCTCGACGTGCTTGCATCCAACTGTTGACTCGTAGGGTTCCACGAAGGGGGGTTACTGTCAAACTTGACAGGATCGTCGATCACACGTTCAACCTGGTTGACAAGCTGTCAACCTGGTTCACTCACGGTGGGTGGCCCGGCCACTAAGCTGCCTCTTATACTGGTGAACTGCCAACGACGACACACGTCGATGCCCGGCCCACTTCTTGCAACGCACCTGTCCCTGAGCACTTGTTGCTCAATATTTGTCAATTCCTTATCTGAGCCACTTCTGGGTTGCAGGAAGACCTCACAGAGTGCGTGCCAACAACTGGAGACGCTTAAATCCACCGGAGTTCGGTAAATCCGTCACTCTGACAGGATGACCGATCGCGCGTCCTACCTCTCGGACGTGTCGTGAAAGACTGATGTCGCCTGGCGCCAACACGGGCGGACCCCCTTGCCTATGTGACGTCACTTTCCCAAAGTTGGTTTTCATTGGCTCCCAGTGCCATGTCGCTGACGGTGACCAATCTGGCGCCACTGACGTCACACAGTTTTGGCGGGAGAACAGACTTGCCAGCGCCATATTGGCTCCCTAAAGGGCCTATCCCACAGGCCAAAATACTACATTTTCTCAAATTTCTCGGCTCTTCGAGAATACTGTTCTCTCCCACATATGTTCAATTGATGCCTGCAATGTAGAGAACGCTCGGGAATAGTGGACATGACTCTTACAGCAGGCGTGGGAGAATTAGAAGGGGGGGAACACCGTCACATACCCCTCCCCTTAAAATAAGAGTCATGTCTGGTTAGTGCATGCGGGACAACGCATCTGCGACTACGTTGTCCTTTCCTTTGATGTGTTTTATATCCAGCCAGTACTCCTGCAGCAGTAGAGCCCACCTCGTTAGTCGTTGGTTGGAGTTCCTCATTTTGTGCAAAAAGGTTAGAGGGTTATGATCTGTGAACACAAGAACAGGTCTTGCCCCTCCTCCCACGTACACGTCAAAATGCTTTAGGGCCATAACCAGCGCCAAAGCTTCTTTTTCAACGGTACTATAGGCCCGCTGGTATTTCACAAACTTCTTAGAGTAGAATGCTACCGGCCTATGCACTTCACTCCTCTCTTGAGCCAACATGGCTCCTATTCCGACGTCGCTGGCATCCACGTACAGGATAAACTTGGCGGAGAAGTCTGGAGATATTAACACTGGAGCCTCTGTCAACAGTCTCTTGGTCTCCTCGAAAGACTCCTGACAAGCCTCTCCCCATCTCCATCGCACATTCTTGGATAGGAGCTCCGTCAAAGGATGTGCTACCGTGGAAAAATTTCTGCAAAACCGCGATAGTATCCTATCATCCCGAGGTACCTTAACAATTCTTTGCGCGTCTTGGGCACGGGTATTCTTTAATGGCCAGCACTTTATGATCTACCGGGGTTACTTCCCCTTGGCCGATCACGAAACCAAGGTACTCAAGGCGAGCTTTCCCAAACTCGCTTTTTGCTAAGTTCACAGTCAAGTTTGCCTCCTCGAGCCTTCTGAACAACTCTCCGAGCCTTTCCAAGTGCGTTTTCCAATCATCGGCGTACACAACGATGTCGTCTATATATACTGTGCAGCCCTCGGCGCCCCTGAGCAACTCATTCATCATCTTTGGAAACAGCTCCCGCTGTTTTTCATTCCAAAGGGTAACACCTTATACTGGTACAGCCCATCCGGAGTCACAAAGGCCGATATTTTCCTGGCTGCGGGAGTCAAAGAGATTTGATAGTATCCCTTGAGCAGATCGACCTTGGATACGTACCTCGCACTGCCCACCTGGTCAATGCAATCACTCACCCTGGCATGGGGTGGGAATCGGCCACAGTGACGGAGTTCACCTTCCTGTAGTCCGTGCAAAAGCGGAATGTTCCATCGCTTTTCTTTACCAGCAGGCATGGAGAACTCCACTCACTGTTACTGGGCTCCGCGAGGTCGTTCTCAAGGAGATACTCCACCTCCTTCCTCATTAGCTCCCGCTTCTCCGGGCTTACCCTGTACGCGCTTTGCTTGACGGGCCTGGCGTCCCTCACTTCCACCTCGTGCGTTACACTACGGTGACGTCGGGGCACGTCGGTGAAGAGGGAGGTGTTCTCCATCAACAGGTTCGTCAGTTCCGCGCTCTGTTGCTCTTTCAGGTGTTGTAGCTTGTCCCTGATCTTAGACAAACTCTCTGAATTGGTGAGTCGGGTACCATCCGCCCTAGACCACTTCCCTTCCTCCTCTGGAAGCTCTTGGTCCACTTGTACACACAGGATCACCTTTTCCTGGGGCTCTCGAGTCGCCGTCCGGTCCAGATTGGCGGCTCCTCCTCCTTCAAGGAAGAAAGGTTTTAGGCGGTCGACATGGCACACCTGTTTCTTTCGGGGTTTATCCGGCTTACCAATCTCGTACGTCACAGGACCCAACCGCCGTAGCACATGGTACGGTCCCTCGAACCGTGGCTCATTCACTCTGCTCTTACCCGGCAGTAATATCATCACCTGGGACCCAGTTTGGAACTCCCTCGGCGTAGCGCTCTTATCGTACCATTCCGACATCTTGCGCTGCGCTTCTTTAAGATGTTTTCCAGCCAGTTCCTTTGCTAAGGTGAGCCGCTCCTTAAACTTTAGAACGTACTCATTAACCGCTCCCACGGTCACCCCTGGTGTCCATTGTTCCTTCAGCATGGACAGAGGACTTCTCACCTCGTGTCCATATATCAGCTGGAAAGGTGAGAAACCTAGTGATTCCACCACTGCGTTACGGATGGCAAATAACGCAGGGTATACTGCCTCGTCCCACTCAGCTCCCTGCTCAGCGCAGAACACTCTCAGGATCGTCTTCAAAGTGGAGTGGAACCTTTCGATCGCCCCTGCGACTGCGGTCGGTAGGGCGACGACCGAATCTGTGTCACTCCCCAGCTTGTCACTGTTTGCCTGAACCACTTGGACTGGAAAATGCTTCCACAGTCCGTTTGAATTTCTCTGGGCATTCCTACCCAAGAGAAAAATCGTATTAGCTGCCCAGCTACTCCTTTTGAGGTCAACCGCCGCATCGGAACAGCTTCCGGGAATCTGGTTGACGCACACATTATTGTCATTAGGTAGGTATTCCCTCTCTTGTCCTTGGCAACGGTCCCACTCCGTCGACCAACAGACGCTCAATGCGGGCCCAAACGCTGGAACAGGGACTAACGGGGCCTTTGGTATTGCGGATTGGCTCTTTCCTGCCCTCTGGCACGGTAAGCACGTCTTACAATAACGCCTCACGTCGGCGTCCATACCTGGCCAGTAGAAATGGTCCCTGATCCTATGCAACATTTTGGTCACCCCCAGGTGACCCGCAGAGTCAACAGAGTGTGACAGATCCAACACTGTCGCTCTGCACTGGGCCGGCAACACTACCTGCTGTCTTGTACTTAGAGATGCCTCTCCGGCCTCTATCCTCACAGGTCTCCACTGCCTCATTAGTATGCCTTTATGCCTGTAAAAGTGAGTGGGCTTCTCAGGACCATCACGTCCTTCATTTGCCTCACGGATTAAATTGGGGAATTCTGCCTGTTGCAGCTCCTCGAGCCTAGTGCGGTCCACCCGAGAGAACTGGTGAGGGTCACCTGTACCTCACCTTCTGGGCTGCCTTCGCCCTCCACTCGTTCTCCGGGTTCCATAACGAGGTGATCAATTCCCAGGCCGGCGGACGTCTCCTCGTCGGCCTTATCAGATCCACGCCCTCCTCGTCCTCCGCACCGCCTCGGAACTACGGCACATACAGGGAACGCCTCCATGGCGATTCCTTTCTCGTCCCCATAGGCGTCGAACACTCCGCCTTTCTTCCTGTAGTGCTCCAAGCACTCCTCGTCCTTCAAGAGGTTCGGGAGGACACGTCCTCCACACGCGTCATTTCCCAAGATGACCTGTGCCTCCATCTTGGGCATCGATGCACAGACTCCCACTACTAGGGTTTGGCATCCATAATCCGAACTCAGGGTTACCGGTGTAGGGGCATCTGCACTGGGCCTCCCACAGTGGTCACACTCGCCATTCCCACACTGGTATCCCCGTAGTTCTCAGGGAACAGGGCCTCGCTCACTAGGGTAAAGTCTGCCCCAGTGTCTCTCAACATCTTCACTGGGATGGGGTCTGCGTCCCCCATCCTTACGGTTCCTTCACACACAAACGGGTGAATCTCTTCTCCCCATTAAGTACGGGTCCATCCCGCACCCAATCAGCCATCTGGTCCTCTGTCTTCACGAAGGCTACATTCCCCGGTGTCTAGGACGTCTACATTCGCGAGCGACGTGTCCGGGTATTCCGCAATTGAAGCAGCGAACTTTCCTCGTTGGTGACCATCCACCGCCGCTCGCCCTTGCCACATTTCCTGAGGCCGACGTCCCGAAGGTCTTTCTCGCACCATCTGTCGACCCCTTCGTCACAGCCACAGCTCCCGAGCTCTCCGTCGGGGACTTCTTCGACGGTTCCACAGCACTCTTCTGTCCTCTACTATCTCCACTCGAGGGGTAGGACTTGGGAGAACTCGGTCCTGTCCTCCATCCGTCCGACCTTCTATTACTTCGCCCATAGCTAGAGAATACGGGCGGTCGGTGCTGTCCCTCTCGACGTGGACGTAAAGCTTCTTCTAGCATGTCTGCTCGATCGGCCGCGGCTCTCAGGTCCTTGATGTCCGCCTCCTTTACTCTCACCCTAATCTCAGGAGAGAGCACGGACATAACTTTTCCATGACCATCAGCCCCTTGATGTCTTCAGCCGATCTTGCTCCTTCTGACTCCAGCCATTTCACGAATTTCCTTTCCATGTCCCTCGCCGTCTCCGCATACGATTTTCCTGGCGATCGGGTACATTCTCTGAACCTTTTCCTATAGCACTCCGGCGTCAGCTTGAACGAATGGAGCACGGCCCGTTTTACTGCATCATAGTTGGTACACTCCTGGAGGTCGAGCATGTTATAAGCTTCACGAGCTTCACCAGTGAGCCTTCCTTGAACTAGCTCCGCCCACTCTGCCCTCGGCCACTTCTTCAACGTAGCGACCCTTTCGAAATGCTCGAAGAAACCCTCAGCCTCATTAGGCACGAAGACGGGCAAATCCCTCTCTCTCACTCGGCGGTCTTCTGCTGTTGTGGTGGGGCAGTTGGAACTAGTCCAGCTCAGCTCGCTTCAGCTCAATCTCCTTGTTAGCTTCAACCTCCTGCAGCTTCGTCCTAGCGTCTATTTCGCGCTCCTTCAGCTGTTCTCTTTCTGCTTCTTCTCGTTGCTGCTGTGCCTCTCGTTCTTCTCGTTGCTGCTGTGCCTCTCGTTCTTCTCGTTGCTGCTGTACCTCTCGTTCTTCTCGTTGCTGCTGTACCTCTCTTCTTCCCTCGCAGCTGTGCTTCTCTTTGCTTCCTCGCGCTCAGCTGTGCTTCTCTTTCTTCTCGTTGCAGCTGTGCTTCTCTCTGCTTCCTCGCGCCTCAGCTGTGCATCTCTTTCTTCTCTGCGCAGCTGTGCTTCTCTTTCTGCTTCCTCACGCTTCAGCTGTGCTTCCTCTCTTCTCTGCGCAGCTGTGCTTCTATCTGCATCTTCATTATTTCTAGCTTGATACTGCGCCTGCTGCCACTGGATCCCCGGCTGCTGCCACCGGTACTCAGGTTCTCTCCTCCACTGGCAGGTGTCTGTGGCCGTTCCTCTCCTAAGGCTTCATCACGTGCCTTGAGCTGTGCCATGATCTCAAGTCTTCTCTCTCCCACTTTGGAAGCTCTCAACTTGATCCCAAAGTGGTCGGCGATCGTCTGCAACTGTGCCTTGGTGCACTCCTCCAGTACTTGCTCGTCTCTCGTGTCTATAAACCTGGCTACTTTATCACCCTCCATCTTGTGACAATGAGTGAAAACCTAGGCCTGATATTTAATACCACAATTACCACCTTGATCTTGTTCTTATCCTGGCGAGGTCGCCAATGTCGGGGTTTCACGGTGTTCTCGTTAGAGAAGGGTTAAAGCAACAGTAGACTGGATCTCCTTTCCAGGTGGTTGCTCCAACAATAACCCTTACTCACCGTCGTTCGGCGGGTCTTCCCTCAATCCTCTAGGCTCCACTGCTGGCCTCGGAGAGTATCCCAGTCGATCTCACAACCGGCCTTTAGATTATAAGATGAGTGAGAGCACAGATCGTTCCCTCAATCTGTGGCCCTCCCGACACCGAACTCTTACACAGCCTTCAAGGTCGCCAACTGGTTTTTTAGATGTCCAGTAACACTGCAGTGGTCAGGTGTAATTGTGGCAAGAGCAAATTCCAGTTATAGTATCAGGCAGGTCACTCTACTTTATATCATTACACGGTCACAAGATAAATGGAGGGGATGATATCAAACACCAAAGAGTTTTGGTATTTTACTTAAAAGACAACGAGAAATATATATGCATCAATGTATCAGAATTAATATATGACAATCGCTCCATTCATAGCATAATATTCTAGAGCGCACCATATGGCAACATCGGCACGTGTCACCTGTCAGAATGCCAGCTGACCGGGACCTCGCGATCGTGGGAACAGACTAGTACTTGTTTTCTAATTGTCACGATCCCCGTTTATTTAACTTTTTCCAAAACACTATTCAACGTTCACATGGCTTACTTATGATTTCACTGGCCTCACGATCAACATCTTATTCACAATACTCTCACAGTGACTTTTCACTGTACCAAAAGATTACTCTATTCTTAATAATATTTACTGTGAATGCACTCACTTGATCACTGAACTTTTCTTTATATTTATACTTCCTCTTAAAGAGATATCACTGGCAAACACTTCACGTATATGATATTATTCAGCACACAATCATGTCATATATAAATCAGTAATCAAACTTCAGGCATATATATATCAATAGATCATAGAGATCAATCCACAGGCATTTATATCAATAGATTATAGAGATCAACACAGGCATTTATATCGATAGATTATAGAGATCAACCCACAGGCATTTATATCAATAGATCATAGAGATCAACACACCAATATCTGGTTTACTACCAATATATATAATAATAATAATCACAGATCAATAATAATAATAGTCACAGTAAATTCTCTGATGAATCTTGGTGCTTGCACACACCCACACATAGATATATATGTAAACTGATACTGTGAGCGCTCTGGGTAGCCTCACCACATACTGTGCTCTCTGTGACTTAAACTCAAGTGAGACTTGCTCACGACATATAAAATATCCTGACAAGAATATATATAGCTAACTAAAGGGGAAATGGGAGGGAACTGTAAACACCTACTTCACCTATCCTAGGATGACAGTTGGGTTGTAGCTCCTGGTCCAGGCTCTCGCCTCGTTCATCCAGAAACACAAGCCCCACGCCTTAGGATGTCGCGTCTCGCCGCTTCTGTACACAGCAGGTCCGTGCTTCCCTACAGTACGTCGCAGGGTTGAAGTCGGTCTCCTGGCCGTCAACTTTCCTCCCAACTACGGCAGCCAGCCTACGTCTCGGCGGTCGTCGTACGTTTCCCAAATAGTTCTTGTCACTGTACTCCCAGAGTAACTGCCTCTCACCACTACGAAGTCACTGAAGTTATCAGCCGTCCCGGACGACACACGCACAGCACCCGACTTCAGAGCACTTGAAGCTCACAACACCGTCAATTCCCTCGTCGTCTAGATATATCGCTAGGTATTTGGGAAGACTTCTCGACGTGCTTGCATCCAACTGTTGACTCGTAGGGTTCCACGAAGGTGGGGTTACTGTCAAACTTGACAGGATCGTCGATCACACGTTCAACCTGGTTGACAAGGCTGTCAACCTGGATCCCTCACGGTGGGTGGCCCGGCCACTAAGCTGCCTCTTATACTGGTGAACTGCCAACGACGACACACGTCGATGCCCGGCCCACTTCTTGCAACGCACCTGTCCCTGAGCACTTGTTGCTCAATATTTTGTCAATTCCTTATCTGAGCCAATTCTGGGTTGCAGGAAGACCTCACAGAGTGCGTGCCAACAACTGGAGACGCTTAAATCCACCGGAGTTCGGTAAATCCGTCACTCTGACAGGATGACCGATCGCGCGTCCTACCTCTCGGACGTGTCGTGAAAGACTGATGTCGCCTGGCGCCAACACGGGCGGACCCCCTATGCCTATGTGACGTCACTTTTCCCAAAGTTGGTTTTCATTGGCTCCCAGTGCCATGTCGCTGACGGTGACCAATCTGGCGCCACTGACGTCACATAGTTTTGGCGGGAGATCAGACTTGCCAGCGCCATATTGGCTCCCTAAAGGGCCTATCCCACAGGCCAAAATACTACATTTTCTCAAATTTCTCGGCTCTTCGAGAATACTGTTCTCTCCCACATATGTTCAATTGTTGCCTGCAATGTAGAGAACGCTCGGGAATAGTGGACATGACTCTTACAGCAGGCGTGGGAGAATTAGAAGGGGGGGAACACCGTCACAATACCCATAATTACATTATGGTAACTGCAGGTCCGACTGTTTCTTGAAACAAAATCCTTCGGAATCAAAGGAAACAGGAACGTACCTTAAGCTGGTGGAGTTGTGTCCCGCGATGAGCTAAAAAAGACTTACCTGAAATGGCAGAAAAAGTAACTAATTATGTGGCTATTGAAATTCCTATATACACATTATAATCGTATACCACATATATAACATATGATGGTCACAACCATCTCCATGTTGGTATGCAAGAGGCGGAGACGGAGGTCCCACTTGAGGGTCGAGGTGGTGCTTACCTTCTCCTGAAGGATGGTTGTGCTGTTCGTAGTGGGGTCAGACACAGGGGGTCAGCGCTGGCCGTAGTGGGGTCAGACAAGGGGGTCAGCGCTGGCCGTAGTGGGGTCAGACAAGGGGGTCAGCGCTGGCCGTTGTGGGGTCAGACAAGGGGGGTCAGCGCTGGCCGTAGTGGGGTCAGACACGGGGGTCAGCGCTGGCCGTAGTGGGGTCAGACAAGGGGGGTCAGCGCTGGCCGTAGTGGGGTCAGACAAGGGGGGTCAGCGCTGGCCGTAGTGGGGTCAGACACGGGGGGTCAGCGCTGGCCGTAGTGGGGTCAGACAAGGGGGGTCAGCGCTGGCCGTAGTGGGGTCAGACAAGGGGGGTCAGCGCTGGCCGTAGTGGGGTCAGACACGGGGGTCAGCGTCAACACCACTCCCCCACGTGCTCGCTAACAATAATAAAAGCGGTGTTGCCAACACTCACGAATCACTAACAATAAATTAAATATCCAGAACGAGACGAGAAACACCGCAAGAACTAAAAGTTCTCAACAAGTAATTTTGCTGCAGCAATAAAAGCCAATTTCCATCTTATATTTCTAGTAAATCACTAAACTGTCTAAGAATTACCATTTAGTCACATTAACATTTAGCAGCGGCTTGTCCTGCCTTGTGGTCAAGATTATTCTTCACAACGCACTTTCGGGATTTTGCTAAAACACGAAACTAATAATAAAAATACTGGCAATCGTTAACGACAACACTGTAATTTGCTTGTTCACACAACGGTGTTAACTAACACGAACTTCTTTAAATACCACAACATCCAGTCTTCGTAACTCAACACTTAGATTTTCAGATACATTTCAGAGGCGTCTGTCACAGTGAGTCAGTCATCACAACACAGTCATCACAACACAGTCATCACAACACAGCTATCACTCGCCACCATCAACTTCAAACTGGCATGACCCGCCAGACTCGTTGGTCCAAACAGTCTTCCTTGCGAGTTTCCAATGAATCTGTTAATGCACCTATTTAAACCCGGGTGGTGCTTCATCACAGCCCAGCACCAACATATCGACCAGGTGCTTGTCTTACTGCATGTGTTCCAATCACATTGCAGTAGGTATTTCGCTCTTTTAATTTAAAGGTGAATCAATAAGCCGGTGTTGTAAACAGTGGTTGGGCTCGCGTTGACCAGCCGCTGGCTCCCTGGTGGTGGTGTATGAGAATGTCTAAAGCTGTGCTTCTTACCCCTCCGGTCAGGGTGGGATATGAAGCACTCTGTACGTATGTACTTATTTGTACCTGCGGTACAAATGTACCAAAATGGTACAATTTGAAGCTAATGTATTATAAGGCACAGTTTAAACAATCTTGTAGAGCAATATATCATTGGCTGACAGCTGGCGAACTTTTCAAAGTTGACATTTCAGTCTTTATACCATAATGATATAAGACTTGGTATTGTCATTTTCATAACAAACTCTATTTTTCCACCGTTCACCCGAAGATTGTATAGTCTTTGGAATTTTTCTTTACCAGTTAGTTAGTTTAGTGCATTTATTATGCACCCCATACCCATCTTGTGGGTGATAGTGGACAAGGTTACAGAAGCACGTAATGGGCTCAGGTACTCAACCCCCACAATTCATTTAGCAACGCAAGTTACAATCTTGATGAGCTAATTACAAAATTCAATGCACATCGTCACATCATGATTGGGTTCAAGATCGACCACGAGTACAGTTTCTAAATTAAGCAACTGACATATGTAGAGAGCTAGTGTTACAATTAATATGTTTGTCCTATACACCGCCCCTCATTGAGTGGGCAGCGGTGGATAGGTTACAATCACTAGTTACTACCTACAGTTAGCAAACTGGGGATATTTGGCTAAGATTTCTGGTATCAGATCATCTTGAATTAAGTATTTACACATCTCTTGAACAATTGTTATAGAATTGTCTCTGAATTCACGTATCTTTTCGCACTCCATCACATAGTGACGGAGGGTGTGCGAGTATTTTTGTTGACACAATTTTACATTTGGTCAGATCTACATTAGCAGATAATTAAAATTCCCATTAATACTTATAGCTGAGTGTACGCCGAACCGTAGTAACAGCTAGGAGTCTGCTGGCTTTAAACACCACCCGGGTTTAAATAGGTTCATTAACAGATTCATTGGAAACTCGCAAGGATGATTGTCTGGGCCAACTAGTCAGGCGGGTCATGCCAGTTTGACGTTGATGGTGGCAAGTGATAGCTGTGTTGTGATGACTGTGTTGTGATGACTGTGTTGTGATGACTGTGTTGTAATGACTGACTCACTGTGACAGACGCCTCTGAAATGTATCTGAAAATCTAAGTGTTGAGTTACGAAGATTGGATGTTGTGGTATTTAAAGAAGTTCGTGTTAGTTAACACTGTTGTGTGAACAAGCACATTACAGTGTTGTCGTTAACGCTTGCCAAGATTTTTAATATTAGTTTCGTGTTTAGCAAAATACCGAAAGTGCGTTGTGAAGAATAATCTTGACCACAAGGCAGGACAAGCCGCTGCTAAATGTTAATGTGACTAAATGGTAATTCTTAGACACTTTAGTGATTTACTGGAAATAACAGATGGAAATTGGTTTTTATTGCTGCAGCAAAATTACTTGTTGCGAACTTTTAGTTCTTGCAGTGTTTCTTGTCTCGTTCTGGATATTAAATTTATTGTGAGTGATTCGTGAGTGTTGGCAACACCGGTTTTGTTATTGTTAGCGAGCACGTGGGGAGTGGTGTTGACGCTTACCCCTTGTCTGACCCCACTACGGCAGCGCTGACCCCCTTGTCTGACCCCACTGCGTCCCACCACTGACCCCCTTGTCTGACCCCACTACGATCAGCGCTGACCCCCTTGTCTGACCCACTACGGACACCACTGACCCCCTGTGTCTGACCCACTACGGACACCACTGACCCCCGGTGTCTGACCCCACTACGAACAGCACAACCATCCTTCAGGAGAATTAAGCACCACCTCGACCCTCAAGTGGGACCTCCGTCTCCGCCTCTTGCTACCAACATGGAGATGGTTGTGTGACCATCATATGTTTATATGTGGTATATGATTTAAATGGTGCATATAGGAATTTCAATAGTCACTAATTAGTTACTTTTTCTGCCATTTCAGGTAAGTCTTTTTTAGCTCATCGCGGGAACACACTCCCCAGCTTAAGGTACGTTCCTGTTTCCTTTTGTTTTCGTTGGATTGTTTGTTTCAACAAACTGTCGGACCCACAGTTACCATAATGTCATTATGGGTAATATAACAGCCTTCTCATTGGGCTTGGGGGCGCCGAGACCCCCTTTATTGATCAATGGGCGCAAAGGCCCCCCCATCCGTTATTAGTCCAGGGGGGCCCAAGTCGTCGTTTTTTGTGGAAGGTTCTGCAGTTTTCTGTTTTGGATGTTTTGCAACCTCTACTGTCGAGAAGGTGTGAGAGTCGCCTTAAGGCCGGCTGCTCCCTCGTTGCCTCGCTTGAACACGTTGCGTTTCGTGGTCTCTGAAGAGACAAACTTCATTACAAGATGTGAACTTTATCTAATGAATATAGTGGGTTTTGTTCTTTGTATATCAGTCTCATTTGGAATATCATGATGTCTAGTTATCAACTTCGCCTCTAGTTTTTTCTGCCGCAAATATGACTTACCATGGCTTTCTTTCTCTCTCTCTCTTCTCTCTCTCTCTCTCTCTCTCTCTCTCTCTCCTCTCTCTCTCTCTCTCTCTCTCTCTCTCTCTCTCTCTCTCTTTTCTCTCTCTCTCTCCCCTCTCTCTCTCTCTCTATCTCTTTCTTTCTCTCTTCCTCTATCTCTAAATCGTTTGCTCTCAATTTGTTTACTGTTCCAACCAATCTTAGTCCGTGTGATGTACGGATATTGGCAGGATATTAATTTCGACGTTGGTCTTTCCCGACGCAGTTTGCTGTGTCGGGGTGGTGATGACGTCTCTGCTGCTGTTGTTGTTCCTGGTGTTGGTGTTGCTGGTGTTGCTGGTGTTACTGGGAGGTGTTTAGAAGTGTTATTTGTGATACTGAGGTTGATGATCTTAATGACAACAACATCGCTGCCATTAACTGTGGATTTATACACAATTTAAAGAGAATATGTAACCTTTAGGGGAACTAGAGATGACAACGTCAACAAGACAGGCGAGTATACAGTATTTCCAAAGTAAGCTGCTTCCCTATACCTCCTTGTTCTTGCCCGTCATCCCGCATGCAGGTGGCCTGGGCGTCTCTGTTCATGTGCACAGTGTTCCTTGCATGTTGACAAGTTTCAAGCACAATAACCGTATTGGGACGATGAGTGTTCGCGAAACTTTGTATGAAATCGCAAGTTTTTATTTTTTTTACTTCAGACAATGATGGTGGTAGACTCGGTTCACTAGACGGGTGCCCTTAAAATAAATGACCTTAAAAGCTTATTTATTTTATGAGCCTGTTATTAGTTTTCACTGTGAATCAGTTTTATTTAATGCAATATTGCAATCATGCTAGTTTCTTGATGAAGCGGGAGTTATCTGTGTGCCAGACGTTCCATATGAACGTTGTTATGCGTTCTTGCATGTTCTTGCCTAGATTTCATGCGTTCTTGCATGTTCTTGCCTAGATTTCATGCGTTCTTGCATGTTCTTGCCTAGATTTCATGCGTTCTTGCATGGTCTTGCCTAGATTTCATGCGTTCTTGCATGTTCTTGCCTAGATTTCATGCGTTCTTGCATGTTCTTGCCTAGATTTCATGCGTTCTTGCATGTTCTTGCCTAGATTTCATGCGTTCTTGCATGTTCTTGCCTAGATTTCATGCGTTCTTGCATGTTCTTGCCTAGATTTCATGCGTTCTTGCATGTTCTTGCCTAGATTTCATGCGTTCTTGCATGTTCTTGCCTAGATTTCATGCGTTCTTGCATGTTGAGCGAACAATTTTCAAATTAGGATCTTCCAAGGATTGAAGTGTGGCCCATGGAGTGATATTCTTGAGGATAGTACAGGTAGCATGAGGTTCTTAAGGGCCTTCTGTTGTGACTTGACGACTTCTGGTTGTCCACGAAGTCGAGCCTGGTAGTGGGGATAACAAGCCTTGAGAACATTAATTTTATTCATAAAAGTATTACCACTGATATCTATCTCTCCGGCTTTGAAATCTCTAAGGTAGTAGTGACTAGTCAAACAAGAACGTGTTAAGAGTAGGGGTGAGGCCCTTTGTGCGGTTCTTCACTTTGCCAAAAATTCAGATAAATTATTGAGGGATGGGGAAGGGTTGATGATGCATGGAATCGATGCATAACTAAGATAATTTTCTAAAGATAGAACAAAAGTTCTATCCAATCTTGAGTCGGCACCACTTTCCTGTAGGCCATCCGTCGCTTATCAGAATTTTGGACAAGGTGGAGAACCCTGCGAGAACACTCATATCAAGTCTTGACCCATTCTGAATGGACTTGTCGGCACACCAGAGACTACAACAGCACACAGATGTTGGCGGACCATCTGTTATGTACCAGGCAAATGTTCTCTCGGCTCCCTATCTATCCCGTGTATAAAAACCAGGGGCTAGATTCAAGAAGCAGTTACACAAGCACTTACGAACGTGTACATCTTTCCTCAATCGTTGACGCCTTTGGTTACATTTATTAAACAGTTTACAAGCATGAAAACTTCCCAATCAACTGTTGTTATTGTTATAAACAGCCTCCTGGTTCTTCGGAGCTCATTAACTGTTTAATAATTGTAAACAAAGCCGCCAAAGATTGAGAAAAGGTGTACAGGTTCGTAAGTGCTTGCGTAAGTGCTTTCGTGAATCTGGCCCCAGATGTTGGCCATCACAATACGAGGCACTCAGCAATCAACAGTCTTATGCTGAATGAACCTTTCTCAAGAACTTCACGAACTTCACTCCATCAGCGAGCATGCATTCCTAGACTGACTCGCATCTGAAGCATGTTTGTTCAGCATGTACATACACTTGAGATTAATTCAAGCGATCATATGAAAGCTTAAACACACAGCGGGATCCTGCTTCATCCTGTTCCGACCTGTTTGTTCCTTTACCATTAAATTTTAGTGTATTGCTAATGAATACAAATAATATGTTCATCATATAAATGAGTTTCTATGGAAAGGCTTCAGATGAGCTGATTGAGGACAGCAGCTCTTTACCTGTAGTTTCAACTGAAACATAAATACAATTTTTGATGAATCCTACCCTTAATTTAAGAGAGAGCGAGAGAGAGAGAGAGAAAGAGACAGATTGAGTGAGTGCGTTGTTGAGTGAGTGTGAGTAGCGACTGACTATGCACCAATCCTACCCTGGTCGCCTTTGTTCATCCAGCAGTAATTGGGGTTTTAAATCGATTTGCGGGTTGTGTTCTAGGGCAAACTAGTATGTAGGGCTTATCATGACCTACGTGATATGAAAGCTCACAGCCTTGTAACATATGATAGAAGTTCTTATAAGCTGAAATCTTTTCCTGTAATCACATCTGAGGAAAATAAGAGAGCGAGTGTGGGGTCTCTGTGGCGCAGTGGTAGCATCCTTGTCCTACACCTCGCGAATAACTGTAGCTGGGTTTGAACTCTGGACTGGAAGGGTTAACTGGGCAATAATTCTTAACTGTTTGCCCCAAGGATTGAGTACCTGTCAAGTTTCCGGTTGGAGGGTAGAATAGTAGAACAAGGCATTATATATGCCTTGTTCTACTATTCCTAGTAGAACAAGGCATGGAATGAACAATGGGAATGGGAACTGTTCTCCAATCTCAGTAGGCACCGTACCCAAACAGCTAATCTAACGGGCTTACTGTACATAAAGCAACAATATACGAAAATGTTATCTAATATATCAGAAAATATCGTTTAATATAACAGTGAGTGGAGAACGTAACAAATGTCCTTCTTGAGACGGCCAGATAGCTTGGATATAAAGATCTTGGCGAGAAGCTTGATGCATCGAAAGGCTTTAGGAAACCATTCGAAGAAGTTAGTGTGCTTGGTGCTTGAAACTCCGATGAGTCATGATGCTTGATGAGACGATGAGACTCACTTACACTGAGGTATGATGAGTTGTGTTCTTCTAATTTTGTGTGGGCGATTGTGTCATTATATTGAAGATTGTGTCATACTTCCTTCTGTAAAGTTCTGAACTCTCGATTTTTCATAACCTAAGCTTTAGTAGAGCCTATTCTCAACTTAGAGTATCTCTAGAGAAAGTCTCTAGAGAAAACACTGGATAGAGCACTTGTGGAGCAGATATGACCAAAATGCGGCATGGGTTCGAGGTAGGAAAGCCCTTACAAACTGGTTAAAGTTTATAAAGAATAAGTTACATGCAGAAGTCGTTGAAGCAAATTCAATTCAACATTGTAAATATATACATGTTAAAAGCGTAACCAAATAAGTCGTTGTGTTAATCTATGAACGTTCGTAAGGTGGGACTAGGAGCCTAGCTCGACACTGCAAGTACATTTAGGTGAATACACACGCACGCTCACACAGGTCCTCAGCGCCTGGTGGCTGAGTGGACAACGCTCGGGGGTCGTAGCCCTCAAGGGCCCCGGTTCGATTCTGGGCTGAGGAGGAAATAAATAAACTTTCTTTCATCTCATGCCCCCTGTTCTCCTAGCAGTAAATAGGTACCTGTGAGTTAGACAGCTGCTACAGGCTGCTTCCTGGGGATGTGTATATGTCAGAGAGGAATATGTATATAGTAGACATAATAGAGGAAAAAATAGATCGGTTAGAAAGACGTAATAGCTCGATTCTGCAGATACTAATAGTTAATACGCTCACACTTAATAATGCATTCCATTTAATCACTATTCTGATACAGAACAAATTGTTTCTAATGCTCGACATGGGCCAAAGAGATATTAGGAAGATTGACAGTTGAAGATGTTTTGTACACCAATTATAAAAGCAATAATAATTTACGAATGCGATATATATATTATCAAGTTGTATATATATATATATATATATATATATATATATATATATATATATATATATATATATATATATATATATAAATATATATGTGTGTGTGTGTGTGTGTGTGTAAGTCACGAAAAGTAAACACGTGATTAAAAATGTGTCAGTGTCAGACCACGGAGGAAAATTGAAACAGGAATTTCCTTGAGTACTTTCGTATATTAATACATCTTCAGAAGGAGTGATTTTACAGGTCAAGTATTTGACATATATAGGCAGGTGAGACTGGTGGTGTGAGGTGAGGTACAATGACAAATGAATGGGAATTAGGTGGACACAAATATGAGCCGCACAAGAACTGCAAAAGGCCTATTAGCCCATACGATGCAGCTCCTATTCATACTCACGAACAGGCCCACACATGGATAATAATAGCATAAGATAGTAAATATTTACAATGAATTAGTGAGACAAATGTGTTCCAATGATCCTACTCAAATCGCCCTCTAATTGATCCATCAAAAATGGATCTAAGTTATATAAACCACTGCTAATGTTCAAATTACTTTCTTTTGTAATCTATATCAAAGCAGATTCAATTATGTTTCTATTATAAGTGCTTTTGCAATTCGTCATTGAAGAAGCCATCTCCCAATCAATTTGGTGAGCATCTTCTGACAGATGAACAAACAAAGCATTAGACAATTGGCCATGTCTTACAGAGTATTTATGTTGCGAAATTGCGTGGTCTGACACTGACATATATATATATATATATATATATATATATATATATATATAATATATATATATATATATATATATATATATATATATATATATATATATATATGTAGATCGGTTAGAAAGAACATAAAAAATATACAAAAAATAATAGGGGTGGTAGGAGAAGAGAAGATTAAAGTGTTCAGTAAGAATCCACAAGGTCTTCTCTGAATGCTCTTTGTTTTCTTCTTCGAGGATGTGGGTCCCTGCAATTGCACCCCTACCCTACCCCTATCCCTACCCCTATAGAGGTGGTACCCCTATCATATATATATATATATATATATATATATATATATATATATATATATATATATATATATGATATGGGTATATATGATCCAAGTGTCCTTAAGGTAACGTAAAATTATAGGAAGTGTATTACTTTTTTCATAGTCTTGAGAGCTCTGGCCAGTAGTCACATATTCTCAAATTATACACATAAATTCCTATCGTGAAAAATTATAGTGCACGGAGTTCAGATTTCCAATCGTAAATAGAGAACGCAGGAAAAAGGAAGGGAAAATGTTTGACGTGTGTAGAGAGAACGCATCACCAGTGGTCTCCAACCCTTGTTTTCTGATTGCATTCCTGCTTCACTATATACATAAACGCAGGGGGGCAGCCTTCCCTACTCCTGGCAGGCCATGAACAACCCTAGGTACAAACTAGAATAATATAGTGTTCACAGTTCGTGAATTGTTTGTGCTGCGGTCCCTTTGTTTTCCACTATTCATGTTTTTTGTCTTAAAACAGTGTTTTGTTTTCTTTATTTTTTTTATCATCGACGGATGAGGTTATTGCATGGTGAGTGTGTGTGTGTGTGTGTGTGGTGTGTGTGTGTGTGTGTGTGTGTGTGTGTGTGTGTGTGTGTGTTGTGTGTGTGTGTGTGTGTGTGTGTGTCCTTGCATGCATGTGTCAACGGAACTTTAAAAATATGTGTGTATATGTCGAATATTTGTCGAACTTTTTAGCAAATACTAGACACCTATTTCTGCATGACAATAATAGATTTTGTTCAGACTTTCTTCGATATTCATAACAATTTGGATCATATTTCTTCGATAAATTTTGTATCTGCATGATAATATAAAAATACCTGTAATGCCCAGACTGACACTAGAATTCTGTCTCATTGAAGTGGAAATATATTAAATAATTTTAGATTAATACATATATATATATTTTAAAGCAATTCATCATTCCTAATTTGGGGGTCTGATACTGAGATTCTTTATTATGTTTCAACTTCCAAAAAATTTACTTCAAAAGAGGAACAGGTTCAAGGTAATTTTTTAGAAATTTATGAATTTTCCTGAAGACGTTTTTGATTAAAGTAAGTGTTCCTTCATTTCCCTGTATTATATACACCTGACTTTTCATCGAAAATCTTTGCTATTTTGAGTTGTGTTTCATATGCAATTTTCAGGTATCTGAATTCATTTGCACATATATATATATATATATATATATTAATCAGCTTTTCCGTTTCCTGCTCTCAGCGGAAGGGAAGAGAGAGAATTTTTAATTAAATTGATTATACGAGTGTTAGGCTAGAGATATTTTAATGGCCCAGTAATTGAGTAGCATTTTTAGTTGACATATGAATGAGTGTTCCAGAGGTGGTTGGTTTAACTCGGTGTATATGATTTTCTGCTTTTTGAATGTGTGTTTTGTTTGTGCTTGCTTCTCTATAGTTTATATGGGCGAATATTTTGTGTGTGTGTTAGATTTTTTACTCACCTGAAAGTGTCTGGAAGGTTGAGCTTTAGCTCCTAATACCTGCCTGTCGAGCTAATCTATATATACAAGTGAGATAAAGCCGGGTTGTCTGTGTATCCAAGGCTGTAGCCCAGACGATTGCAGTTAACCTTACTTAAACTCTCTATGATGAATTGTGATTGAGTGCCATAGAGTAACGTGTGAAATGTGTGTTTAATTGTCCATAGAGTGTTTTCCAACCCAATTCTCGGCCGTTACCGATGTTGAATCCCCCTTCATAACGTTAATTGAACATCATCTCTTATTCAACATTGATTCAATGTTACTTAAGCAAGTTTTGCTCGTTGGGTGAAAGAATGGGAGATATAAAGAGACAGTGAGAAATGTAGGAGAATGGGACATCTAGAGGAAGGGGGGGGGAAGGAAAAGACAGAGAATGGAAGAGATGAAGGGAAAATAAAAATGAGACGGAGAAGGGAGGGAAGAATCTACTTGGTTACAGTGATAGAGACGTGTGTGTTGGGAAAATTATTACAGTGATGTGGTAGACAAGCAATGGAAATGAGGTGGCCATGTTAAGAGTCTTGGGAAGGTGGGATGGAGGGACGATGAGGGGTGTGTGGAGAGGGAATAGGATAGGGTGGAGAGGGAATAGTTAAAGGGAAACGGTGGGGTGTGGATGGGGGGGGGGGACAGAGAAAGGTGGTGCGTTTGGAGATGTGGAAATTCAGAGTGTGGAGACAGGGTGGGTAGTGTGGGTGGAGACTGGGAGGGGTAGTGAGTAAAAACAAGGGACAGTGGATTGTGGAGACTGGGGGGTAGAGGGGAGGGGGGTGTTGTGTTTGGGGTGACAGGTGAGGGGGTGTAAGAGAGGCCTGGGGTACGTGGTAGACCCGGGAACTACCGGTTACCCCTTATAGTATATTCTCTAATTTATCATATATAGCTTATCATTTGCAGCTGTATATTGACTTCGATTATATTCAGGTTTAATTGAACTATATATTTTCCACTNGGGAAGAATAATATAGCGGAAAGGTTGTGAGGAAAAAGGGGGGGGGGGAAAGCAAGGGAGGGAGGGAGAGAAGGAAGAGAGAACAGTGAGAATGGAGAGAAAAAGGAGATTTTGGAAGACTGAGAAAGGAGAAAGCGATTGCGTGACGGCAGGAAATATATTGTGGAAAGAGAATGGTAGGTGAAAGGAATGCATTGGCTAGTAAGGGATTGTGTGAGATAGAGGGATAGGTTATGAAAAGGGAGAAGGAAAGGAGGAAAGGATAGCGAGAACTAGAGGGAATTTGAATGGGCAAGCGAGGACGGTGAGTAACTAATGACCAGTTCCTTATATTTCGTTGAAAACTCGTTCACCTTGTCAACAAACACGTTCAATACACAATACTGAACTCATGCATAATATAATGAGCATAATATAGTGTACATTCCATACGCTATTGAATATACTCAATATACTCACCTCAGATTGTATGGGGGGTGAGTATAATGGACATAGACTGCATGGATCATTGTTTGGTATAAGATGTTGTTTAAAGTTAACCAAGAATCGTCAGGATTATGAGTGATGAATACGTAGGGGGCGGGACAGGCAGGTGTTGATGAGTCAGGAAATAGTGAAGGAAGAGGATGGGAAGTTCTCTGCGGCGACGAATATGGGAAGGGGAAGGAGGTGAATAAGGAGACAAGTGATGTATAGAGAATGGGAGGTGGTGAGAGAGTCAAGGTTGACCATTGGGTGGGACAGATGCTTGAAGATTGTATTGAGTTAAAGTCAAGTCGAGGAGGCAAGGAAATGTAAACACTACTGGGAGAAGGGAGCAAGGAACCTTTTTTCTTATAACTTTAAGTAAACTTCAATTTAGCTTAATCTTTTACTGTTCTGGTCCACCATCACCTTGGAGTTTCCTTTCATTTCACGCATTTCCTTAAGTATTTTCTCTAACCTTTTCAAACTTCTTGGACTCTCTTTTGCTTCATATTATTAATACTGTCTTGGAGGTTTCAACTTTCCATAATAATCAACCATTTCTATTCGTATATTAAAGTGTAATCTTACATTCTTATTGCTCATCCGAGTTTCTAGCATCTTTTAGAGTACCCGAATACCTGCTGGCTTCGTTGGGGGACCTGGCTTCCATGGTCCATGAAGCTTTCCTGGTTCCATGAGGCTTCCCTGACCTATGAGGCTTCCATGGTCCATGAGGCTTCCCTGGTCCATGAGGCTACCCTGGTCCATGAGGCTTCCCTGGTCCATGAGGCTTCCCTGGTGCATGAGGCTTCCCTGGTCCATGAGGCTTCCCTGGTCCATGAGGCTTCCCTGGTCCATGAGGCTACCCTGGTCCATGAGGCTTCCCTGGTCCATGAGGCTTCCCTGGTCCATGAGGCTTCCCTGGTCCATGAGGCTTCCCTGGTCCATGAGGCTACCCTGGTCCATGAGGCTTCCCTGGTCCCATGAGGCTTCCCTGGTCCCATGAGGCTTCCCTGGTCCATGAGACTACCCTGGTCCATGAGGCTTCCCTGGTCCCATGAGGCTTCCCTGGTCCCATGAGGTCTCCCTGGTCAATGAGGCTACCCTGGCCCATGAGGCTTCCCTGGTCCATGAGGCCTCCGTGGTCAATGAGGCTACCCTGGTCCATGAGGCTTCCCTGGTCCCATGAGGCTTCCCTGGCCCATGAGGCTTCCCTGGTCCATGAGGCTGTCTGTCTTCATATCCCGTAGGGCCACAAAACAATCACAACCAGCTTACTTCACTAACTCCTTCAGGATCTTGTCAAGATCCTCCTTGAACGCTTCCTGCACTGTCCCGTCGATATTTATTATATTTTCCTTTTAGCAGGTGGAGAATTCAACAAAGTTGCTAAGGATCTTGTATGTCGTAATCAAGTCTTCTCTGTTCTTTCCATATTACATCGTAGCTCAGTCTTCATAGTTAATAGACCTATCTTATAGGAACATTGGGATTGTCTTTATTTTTGCATTGTTCTCTTCGGCAGGGATATCCCACACTGAGGCAACATATACTATTATTGGTCTACTGGTTGAACGTCCTGAATGCATCCGTGTAAGGGTGCCTGAAGACTACACAAGTGCTCACTAGTCTTGCATGCGCCGCTGATCATATTATGTGCTTGTGATAACTTTGAGGTTATATATATCAACTCCAAAGATCATTCTTCCTTTCCGACACATGCATTTGCCATCACAAATATCAACTCCGTGTATTTTGCCTCCATTACAGTCGATCTTCCATTTATCACACAATCTCACTGGTGTGTCCGGGTATTCGTGGAGAAATACTTTTATTCTTTACAAACATAAATCACAATAGCGTGATATATCGAATGAACAAATCCGCATGGGCAGGTTCGAACCCCCATCACTACCCTTGTGGATTTGTTCACTGTTATTCTTGTTTAATTTGTATCATAAGTTTAACTCTTTCAACAGACATGACGCCAGATTTACGAAGCAGTTACGCAAGTACTTACGAATGTGTACATCTTTCCTCAATTTTTGACGGCTTTGGTTACATTTATTAAACAGTTTACAAGCATGAAAACTTGCCAATCAACTGTTGTTATTGTTATAAACAGCCTCCTGGTGCTTCGGAGCTCATTAACTATTTAATATTTGTAAACAAAGCCGCCAAAGATTGAGAAAAGATGTACATGTTCGTAAGTGCTTGCGTAACTGCTTCGTGAATCTAACCCTGGTCGTGTTTGCAAGAGAGGCCTCTATTATAGTACATTCAGTCTATCCCTCATTTTATAAAGTGATGTGACACTAAAATTTGTCAAGATGTGTTATAATTTCCGTAACTCAAATGAAACACACATATTAATTGCTTGAGGTTTGTTTTGAACTTCAACTGCAGCAAATTGTTTTTCTCCCAGGCCATAGTACACTAATGAACTGCACCGTTAGTATATTAATGCAATAATTACCGCTCTTACATTTCCCTCCCCAAAATCATCTCCCGAAACGACGAAATTTGCTCTAATGTAACTGGAATGGCGTTTTCAGTTTTTAAATTTTGCGTACACTCAATACGCCAAAGACAATACGCAATAATGCAACGCAACAATATACGCAATATGCAATAATGACTCAAATCAGCTTAGTTTTTATTATTTCAATATGTTCTGTATAATTTTGGCCTAGATAATTCATTCTTTCTCGTAAAGCGCCCACTTTTCAGTAATTAGGTATGGCAGAAGAGCAGTCACTGACATTTAAGGATAGATAGCCCGAGAAATAGATTTATGACATAAACAAATAAAAACGATATTCTCCAACACTATCCCTGTCATTGCTCTGCAATAAAGGATTTCAGAACAAATGGTGTGAGATACTTTGAGCTCTGTAACTACTTGAGACACTCACGACTACTGGAGGAGTGTTGAGTGTGTCTTAACTCTAAGACACAACACTCCAACCTTCTTGTCTTCCACTCAACACTGACGTGCACTCTTTAGCAGTCAAATAGGTACCTGGGAGTTAGACAGCTGCTACGGGGTGCTTCCTGGGGGATGTGTAACAAAAATAAGGCCTGGTCGAGGACCGGGCCGCGGGGGCGCTATGCCCCGAAATCATCTGAAGATAACCTCAAGATAACGCAGCAGTGACGATTCACCCAACATCACAACTCTTGCAGTCACCCAGAGGAGAAAACCTTCACACAAACTGCAAACACATTAAAGAACAAGCACCAAGTTTGACCACCTAATGCTCCCATCAACTCTAACTCTATCAATATTATCACTACTATCGAAGTCTGAACTTTTGAAAAAAAAAAACTGGACATCATGAACGTCAGACACTATATATTTTGCAGCGCTAGCACGGAGCCGCTTCCAACCGCATAATACCAGGCTGATATGAGAGTTTTATGGAGTACTATGCAAGGGAAGACTAACGAAACTGAAATTCACATCACTGAATTAAGGCAACAGCTGGAGGGACATGATTACAACTTAAAAAATACTTAGTGGAATCTACAAGACCAAATGAAAGAGGACTTGGCACCCCAGGACCAATAAAGGGGAGCCTCGTCACCCCAAGACCAATGAGAAGGCTATGATATATACTGTCGGGGTTTCACGGTGTTCTCGTTACAGAAGGGTTAAAGCAACAGTAGACTGGATCTCCTTTCCAGGTGGTTGCTCCAACAATAACCCTTACTCACCGTCGTTCGGCGGGTCTTCCCTCAATCCTCTAGGCTCCACTGCTGGCCTCGGAGAGTGTCCCAGTCGATCTCACAACCGGCCTTTAGATTATAAGATGAGTGAGAGCACAGATCGTTCCCTCAATCTGTGGCCCACCCCAACACCGAACTCTTACACAGCCTTCAAGGTCGCCAACTGGTTTTTTAGATGTCCAGTAACATTGCAGTGGTCAGGTGTAATTGTGGCAAGAGCAAATTCCAGTTATAGTATCAGGCAGGTCACTCTACTTTATATCATTACACGGTCACAAGATAAATGGAGGGGATGATATCAAACACAAAGAGTTTTGGTATTTTACTTAAAAGACAACGAGAAATATATATGCATCAATGTATCAGAATTAATATATGACAATCGCTCCATTCATAGCATAATATTCTAGAGCGCACCATATGGCAACATCGGCACGTGTCACCTGTCAGAATGCCAGCTGACCGGGACCTCGCGATCGTGGGAACAGACTAGTACTTGTTTTCTAATTGTCACGATCCCGTTTATTTAACTTTTTCCAAAACACTATTCAACGTTCACATGGCTTACTTATGATTTCACTGGCCTCACGATCAACATCTTATTCACAATACTCTCACAGTGACTTTTCACTGTACCAAAAGATTACTCTATTCTTAATAATATTTACTGTGAATGCACTCACTTGATCACTGAACTTTTCTTTATATTTATACTTCCTCTTAAAGAGATATCACTGGCAAACACTTCACGTATATGATATTATTCAGCACACAATCATGTCATATATAATCAGTAATCAAACTTCAGGCATATATATATCAATAGATCATAGAGATCAATCCACAGGCATTTATATCAATAGATTATAGAGATCAACACAGGCATTTATATCGATAGATTATAGAGATCAACCCACAGGCATTTATATCAATAGATATAGAGATCAACACACAATATCTGGTTTACTACCCAATATATATAGTAATAATAATCACAGATCAATAATAATAATAGTCACAGTAAATTCTCTGATGAATCTTGGTGCTTGCACACACCCACACATAGATATATATGTAAACTGATACTGTGAGCGCTCTGGGTAGCCTCACCACATACTGTGCTCTCTGTGACTTAAACTCAAGTGAGACTTGCTCACGACATATAAATATTCTGACAAGAATATATATAGCTAACTAAAGGGGAAATGGGAGGGAACTGTAAACACCTACTTCACCTATCCTAGGATGACAGTTGGGTTGTAGCTCCTGGTCCAGGCTCTCGCCTCGTTCATCCAGAAACACAAGCCCCACGCCTTAGGATGTCGCGTCTCGCCGCTTCTGTACACAGCAGGTCCGTGCTTCCCCTACAGTACGTCGCAGGGTTGAAGTCGGTCTCCTGGCCGTCAACTTTCCTCCCAACTACGGCAGCCAGCCTACGTCTCGGCGGTCGTCGTACGTTTCCCAATAGTTCTTGTCACTGTACTCCCAGAGTAACTGCCTCTCACCACTACGAAGTCACTGAAGTTATCAGCCGTCGGACGGACGACACACGCACAGCACCCGACTTCAGAGCACTTGAAGCTCACAACACCGTCAATTCCCTCGTCGTCTAGATATATCGCTAGGTATTTGGGAAGACTTCTCGACGTGCTTGCATCCAACTGTTGACTCGTAGGGTTCCACGAAGGTGGGGTTACTGTCAAACTTGACAGGATCGTCGATCACACGTTCAACCTGGTTGACAAGGCTGTCAACCTGGTCCCTCACGGTGGGTGGCCCGGCCACTAAGCTGCCTCTTATACTGGTGAACTGCCAACGACGACACACGTCGATGCCCGGCCCACTTCTTGCAACGCACCTGTCCCTGAGCACTTGTTGCTCAATATTTTGTCAATTCCTTATCTGAGCCAATTCTGGGTTGCAGGAAGACCTCACAGAGTGCGTGCCAACAACTGGAGACGCTTAAATCCACCGGAGTTCGGTAAATCCGTCACTCTGACAGGATGACCGATCGCGCGTCCTACCTCTCGGACGTGTCGTGAAAGACTGATGTCGCCTGGCGCCAACACGGGCGGACCCCCTATGCCTATGTGACGTCACTTCCCAAAGTTGGTTTTCATTGGCTCCCAGTGCCATGTCGCTGACGGTGACCAATCTGGCGCCACTGACGTCACACAGTTTTGGCGGGAGAACAGACTTGCCAGCGCCATATTGGCTCCCTAAAGGGCCTATCCCACAGGCCAAAATACTACATTTTCTCAAATTTCTCGGCTCTTCGAGAATACTGTTCTCTCCCACATATGTTCAATTGTTGCCTGCAATGTAGAGAACGCTCGGGAATAGTGGACATGACTCTTACAGCAGGCGTGGGAGAATTAGAAGGGGGGGAACACCGTCACATACCCCTCCCCTTAAAATAAGAGTCATGTCTGGTTAGTGCATGCGGGACAACGCATCTGCGACTACGTTGTCCTTTCCTTTGATGTGTTTATATCCAGCCAGTACTCCTGCAGCAGTAGAGCCCACCTCGTTAGCCGTTGGTTGGAGTTCCTCATTTTGTGCAAAAAGGTTAGAGGGTTATGATTGTGAAGACAAGACAGGTCTTGCCCCTCCTCCCACGTACACGTCAAAATGCTTTAGGGCCATAACCAGCGCCAAAGCTTCTTTTTCAACGGTACTATAGGCCGCTGGTATTTCACAAACTTCTAGAGTAGAATGCTACCGGCCTTGCACTTCACCCTCTCTTGAGCCAACATGGCTCCTATTCGACGTCGCTGGCATCCAGTACAGGATAAACTTGGCGGAGAAGTCTGAGATATTAACACTGGAGCCTCTGTCAACAGTCTCTGGTCTCCTCGAAAAGACTCCTGACAAGCCTCTCCCCATCTCCATCGCACATTCTTGGATAGGAGCTCCGTCAAAGGATGTGCTACCGTGGAAAAATGTCTGCAAAACCGCGATAGTATCCTCATCCCGAGGTACCTTAACAATTCTTTGCGCGTCTTGGGCACGGGTATTCTTTAATGGNTTGTCTTCTATCGTTTTGATTTCGGCATTGTGTGTGTGTGTGTGTGTGTGTGTATGTGTGTTGAAGCGAGTGAAGAGGGAGGAGAGAGCCTTGAGATCCTCATCTCGTCAGCACTTAATCAGTGGCGTTTTCAATGATTTTACTTTAAACTTAACTAGCAGAAAAACTTTAGTGTTACCTAAAGGCCTTCTGTTGTCCCAGTCTTTCCAAGTTCTCTAATTATTAGGTTCTTTTAGCTTACATTTTTTTTTCTTTTACAAGAAGATTCTGTCATTCCAATCACAATTATCAGAGATTTTATTAACAGAGAACATAGAAATTAAGTTGATTTTACATTCTTGCAGAGACACTAGCACGCATAGCGTTTCGGGCAACGACTCTGGATAGGAGAAGAGTCAGTGAGATGATTGAAGTATACAAATGGATGAAAGGGTATAGATATAACTAAAATAAAGGGTCCCGAACATGATACAAATTTAAAATCTCTGTATACTGTATACGGCTAGAAGCGGTGTACACCTCTTTGTATATCAACCCGTCCTCGACTCAAATCCATTCCATCCAGAGGTTGACCCCCACAGACGCATTCATAAATTTTAACATACTGTTCATTCAAAACAGTAATTTTCTCAAATATAATTTAATATTATAATATATTAGCATATTGTGCATATATAGGCATAGGTTAGGTTAGGTGTTTAGATTCTGTTGGCGATTATTTGTATTTGTAGTACGTGGGTGAAGCATTTAGAGCATTGTGGTTCGAACAAAATTCGTCAGTGAAGCACTTGTTCTGGAAGTGTTCGGACGTCATCAGTTGTGAGTCGTGTGCAAACCGTTTTTCATTCATAAATAGGGAGTTTGGCAGGTGCATAGAATCACTTTTGGGTCTTTGGAAAACGGGCTGGTTTATGGATGATAAATGGTTTACACACGACTCATAAATGATGACGTTCGAACATTTTTCGAACAGTGATTCGCTGACGACTTCTGTTCGAACCACAACGCTGCAAATGCTTCACCCACGTACTACAAATAAAAATTATTGCCAACCAACCCGTCCTCAACAACAAAGGCCAAAGTCCATTCCATGCACCCGCCAAACCCCCTGTTTATGAATGTAAAACGTTTTACACACGACTTACAACTGATGACGTCCGAACACTTCCGCTCAACCGAGCCATGCCTTAGGGCGGGAATGTTCGAAAGCAGCCGCAGCAGTTTAGGTGTTGGACGGGTGACAATAGAAGGTCACCAGTCCCCACCAACACACACAGCTGGGTGGACGGTCAGCCCTACTGTCTCCTGGGTGGGCTTCTGTGAAGATTACGACTTTAGACGCGTACAATCTTGGTGCGTTATGGGTGAGGCGGCGAGGCTTCCGAGTGGTGGCGGATCTCGCCTTTGGATAATTTTTGCTGTACAAGTCGTTGTTCATCTCTCGGCTTGTGGTACGTATGACTAACTTAATTCCTGTAGTTTGTGATGCCCGGACTATTAAGTATAGTTATTTGATGCGGAGGTACCTTCAGTGTAGTTACTATATAAGTGTTAAGTTTTTTTTTTTTTTTTTTTTTTTTTTAACCTCTAACTCGCTTTTAAAATAATTGTGTAACTAAATCTGATGCTTGTTTATGTACTTGTAAATGTAACTTTTTCATCTTTTTAATTGTAATATTTTTGTTTCATAACAATGGCGAAGTTTTTCTACGTACTCTTCCTGAATGTAGAGCACACTTACGCAATAGACAAGAGATTAAATACTACATTCGATTAAATAATGTAAAAATTGTCAAGTGTCTTGACTTCGATAAATTTTATAATCGAATGCTTTAACAGCTTGTCACTCATTACAGGTAGTGTTTTGTAAAGCATCATCCTCTAGAATTCATCAGACGTCTATATAAAAAGATTTCGCGCAGACAACCTCATTCTATCTAAAATAGCTGATCATAAAAGCTACTTATCTAGTTCAATACTAGATTAAGGTCTTTATCTTTTCTCCCTTACATTGAGACTTTTAGTATGCTAAAAATATTTACCCTAAAGTGGTTCCGAATATAAAACTGCCACCACTTGCAGCCATACCTACCCAACGTAAAATACAGGCAGCATCAAACTCTGGAAGTGACACTTGAAGGTGGAGAGGCATAGTTCTGGCTCTTAATTTCTTAAATTGCAGTGAATATATGTAACTCGAGTGGAAGATTAAAATGTTCTTTATAAACAGTTTAACTGTTAATACTTGTTTAACTTGCCTCTAAATTACCCATTTCAGGATCTTTACTATTTTTAATTAAATCTTGCAAAGACTGAACTTAATGTATCTTTTCCTCTGCTTCAGATGGCCAGAGTTTAACGTCACGAAGTGGTTGCGAAAATCCTAAAGAGTGTTGTAAATTCGCGCCGTCGACACAAGAGTTCCAAGAATGTTGCTACGATCAAGGCTGTTGTCCCATAGATTGTGACGATTCTTCTCAAGGTAAACTTGAAATTCTTGAACATAACTGGAATAAAAGTATATTGTACTTTAGGTACTGAACTTTACTAAAATTTTCAGAGGACTTGGCTGAAAGTAACAGTTGCGACAAAGCTTGGTCATGTTGCCGTTTTCGTCCACAGTCGCAAGATTTTAAAGATTGTTGTCAGAAGTTTGGGTGCTGTCCAGCGTGTGGTCAAACCTCTCAAGGTGAGTAGCCTCGTTGATGCCCTCTTAAGTGGGTGGAGGCATACAGCTTTACCCAAGTGACTGTGGGACTTGTCAAGAATTTTAGTTTACAGTGTAAATTCTCTTAAACGTGCATTAGCATCTTGATGGCTCTTGCATTTAATATGCTTAAACTGGAGCGTGTGTTCAAACTTGATGTTTGAGTGGGCTTTGATTTATTCTTCCTGGGATAGTCTCACTAAAGAGCTTGTACCCCTTTACAGGTTGTTGCTACAACGGTAAGATCTATGGCTGGGGCACAATCGTGGAAGACTATCCAGACTCTTGTATGCAGCTGGTCTGTGCTGCCCAAAAGTCCTCGGTGAGGCTATTGACAGCTGTAATTGTCCCAGTTAAACTGCCTCTGTCTTCCTGCAAAGGTAAACATTAACTTTGCAAAAAAATTGAATGTAGCATTTATGAAGACTGCCGTGGGTATTTTAAATTAAATTGGTTTATTAAACTTCTTTAAACGTACAATTTTGATTAACAGAAAATGTGGGTTGTGAAGATTCCTTTAAGTACTGGTGTGTGGACGAGACGGGTGTAGTGCAGCCTGAAGGAGCCAGCTGGAAGCCTGACTACTGTCATCACTGCCTGTGTCGCAACTCTACTGTACAGTGCAGTCGGGTCGAGGTACTGTGCCCTCGACCCCCACACGACTACTGTGTTGAGGTTCCTGGCCCTTGTTGCCCTACGTGGAACTGCTCAGTGTGAGTATAAATTACTTTTATTATGAACTAAAGTATATAGTTTTATGCGCTATTGAAACGTCTAAACTGCCTGGCTATCTTAAGGTTAATAAATTTCTTTATCGTCTTCAGTTACAGAAATTACTGATCTTTTTCTTGATCTAACCTGGAACTTCCTATTTGAATAACGATAGTGTAGCTTACTATTACCACTATACAATGGGATAAAACGACTGACCGTTAGGTTAAAATGGTACTAATTAAGAGTAAAGACACATTCCACTTCCTAACGCAGTCCCAAAATTAGGCTTTATAATGCTGTTACATAGAACTGACAATGACCATAGTTACAAAATGTAAACTTCTAAAGTACTCAAACATTAGACATAAGCCATGAGGTTACTAGAATAAGTCTGCTGTGCTCTAAAGTGGCTTCTCACACCCGCCGTTAGTGGGTGTACTGATGACGGCGGCCAGCACCACGCGCCGGGGAGTTCGTGGTACACAAGTCCCTGCTTGTACCACACGTGCACCACCCACGGGGTCGTGACCAGGCAAGAGTCGTGCCACTTAACGACGCCCAAGCATGAGAGTTGTGAAGCCTACACTCCAGAGGGAGAGTGCTGCCAACAGTGGCGGTGCAGGTAAGACCCCACTGTTGGGCACCATTCCTTTCCCACCGTCCCATCCCAAATCTTTATCCTGATTCCTTCCCAGTGCTATATAGTCATAATGGCTTGGCACTTCCCCCCCGCCTCCCGCCGGGACCCGTATCAGTTTATCGTTCTACCATATTTCCCCCAACCCTCCTGCCCAGTTAATATTTGTTACATTACTAAAATGGATAAGAATCGTGAGGATTAGAACCTATGCTCTGGTAACTAGAGCCTGTAAAGCAACGCCTTGGACAACATCGTCAAAAGAACTGTAACGTGAGATCGGCACAGGTAGGGGGGGGGGCCTTGCACTCTGCGTTGGTGGGAACACGCATGTTCTCAGCCGTCTAAAGAGTCGCCCTGAGCATGGGTTAGAATCGTTATAGCTCGTACAGATTCTAATTTAATAGATCGCGTTTATATGTAACTGAAGTGTGTAGAAAAGAATGTAACGATGGAAATATTTATATTAGTAAGGGGTAATATCTTCTCGGACACCCACAAGTGGGGGGGGGGTTTATCCATTTATATTAGTTTGCTTATCTAAATGATCTTTATTCTACCTCCTGTAGATTCATTAGCTTATTTAATTTCTTAGCAATAGTGCTAATTAGGCTTTTAGTAAATCATTAAATGGTTCTTCATAACGCAAGTTTAACCATTATTATTTAGGAATACAATTTGTCTGTCTTTGAAACCCTTCTGGAAAAAAGGCTGGATTTTAGTTTGGTTAAAATTACATTGCCCCTTGATCCTCCCCGTGTACTACAGTGGGTGTACTGACGAGTCTAGTGTGTACTATGAACTTGGCCACGAGTGGATTGGGTCGGATCCCTGTGTTGTATTGAGGTGTACCGAAGGTGGCATAGAAGAGACTAGAGAAAGCTGTGTAGCCACAGGTCCTCCCCATGCTGGCTGTCACGGCTACACTCCCGCTGGAGCTTGCTGTCCCAAATGGAACTGCAGGTTTGTTTTTGGTCTCTGCCACTTCCCCTTTTCTTTAATCGCGACTGTGGGGAAGTTGATAAATATGCAAAAGTGAAAAATATGGTCAAACAAATGGTGATTATTTAACCCGTCCTCTTAAAAGTAACGTAGCTTTTTGCTCGTATGCCCGCTATGGCCAAAAATGGACGTAATTTTAATTTGAATCGGCTCGCGAAAATGATTTACTATCCGCTTATTGCAGTGGTTGTGTTGATGACAGCGGTTATCATCCGTTGTTTGACATCTGGAAGAGTGATCCTTGCACTACAAGCTTCTGCACGAGGACTGGCATTCAGACGTCGCTGATGGAGTGCCACCTGACCCCTGCCTCTCACATCAGTTGCCAGCAGTACACCCAACCTGGCAAATGTTGTCCTGAATGGAATTGTAGGTAAGTATAGGGTGAGGAGGGTGATAAGTTTTCGTAAACTTTTACACGGGTTATACTCTATGAACCAGATAATTTGTCACATTAGTGCGGCTTCAAATATTGGCACTTCTCGGTTTGCATTGTAACTTGGGTTATCAATTAATCCAAAATAAACTAATATCAAAGTACACGGGGAAGGTTGGCCGGCGTTGTCACACTCGTATAGATATTTATGCAGACAATCTTGGTAAATTATAAATGTCTTTGTGAGGCAAGACCATAGCAGTGTCATATTCCTAAATAAAATGGTTATACGTTTACGGAAAAGTTGCTAAGTTGACACACCTGACGCCAAAAGATAAATGTTCCAGGAAGGGGGCAGTGTGTGCACAACAGGGAAGTTGAATTTAAAAAAAGGTTGATGGATAATGGTGTTGCTCAAAGAAAACGGTTCTGAAGTTACTTTCAATCTTAAAATCTTTCTGGGGAAGTCTACAAGAGGGCCTGGCATGCAGTTCCCTTTTGAAGGTTGGTCGGGGTTGACATTATTCATTCCGTACCCCTCGAACCATTCCCTCCGTCAGTTTGGACGGGGCTAGGCCCAAACGCCTGGCATTTAACTTTGGACAGACATGCTCTTGTAGATGGCTTATTCCTAATAATGTTTATTCTTTAAATATTGGACACAGTGTTAAAGCTCTCGCTTTAAGTCTGTAGTACCTTAATTACACATCTTTGGTTTAATTTTCCAGTGGGTGTTTTGATAGTGCCGGAGGCTTCCGTGATCTGGGCCACGAATGGAGTACTGGTAATCCATGCTATATATTTAAGTGTACTGGAGGAGGAATTACACTGACACTAGTCCAGTGCCCAGAGATTAGACCACCTCATCCTTCCTGCTCAAAGTACACACCAGTGGGAGAATGTTGTCCCAAGTGGAACTGCAGGTGCGGAACAAAAATGAATATTACTAGTGAAATTTGAATTAAAACAAACTTTCATTTACATTAACAAATCATAATTTTCAGTGCGTGTATTGACCGTAATGGTCAACAACATTCATTGTATGAAGTGTGGAAGTCTGACCTCTGCACCACACACCTCTGCACGAGGACTGGTATCCAGACTACCAGAGAGACTTGTGACCTTGGGCCGGCGCCCCATCCTAGCTGTCGGAAGACTGTTCCTGTTGGAGAATGTTGTCCCGACTGGATATGCAGGCGAGACATTTTAGATTACTAGAGAATCTCTAAAGTTGTGAACAAACTTTCAAATTATAGCATAGTTTGATTGAAATACTTGGACTTAATTAGATGGTTTATATTAAGCTAGTAAAAAAAAAAGTTGAATAGTTTTTTCTCAAAAGAAATCCCTTGCAGATTTTACTCTGGCAGGATCACTAATCCTGTAGTCTTCTATAGTTCCTCTGTGCTCGCAAGTTAAGCTAAACAATTCACTTAAACAACCCCCTCAAACCCCAATATATTATCAGATGGCTAAACTTGTTACTAAAATGTTATTGCAGTGGTTGCTTCGACTCCACTGGGTACCACCATGATATAAACTCAAAATGGCGCACCGGAGACCCTTGCCTGATGTTCGTGTGTACAGAGAAAGGCATAATCCTCCAACGCTTGCTCTGTGAAGACTCTCCTCCACTACATCCTAGTTGCTATTCATATAAAACTCCCGGAGAGTGCTGTTCTAAATGGAATTGCAGGTGAGCTTGTAACTAATATTTTTAGCATCACTAAAATTAAACCGGTTTATGAAGGCTACTATATAACTTTTGTTTTCCAGCGGGTGCCTAGATATCGCCGGCGTCAATCACTCGTTGTATGACGTCTGGAAGACTGATTCCTGCACCACACACTACTGCACGAGAGACGGCGTCCAGACAACGCAAGAGACTTGCACCTTGGGTCCAGCCCCACACCCCAGCTGCCAGGCGGTTACTAAGCTTGGGGAATGTTGTCCCGAATGGCAATGCAGGTGGGTCGACCATGACAAACTTTAATCGAAATACTGTAAAGTTTACAGGTGGTTTATGTAAGATAGATACTGATTTTTTTTTTTTTTGTGCAGTGCGTGTCTTGATAGTACTGGAAAGTACCACGACTTGGGCAGCAAATGGAGCAGGGATGATGTTTGTGTAGTCTTCTCCTGTACAGAGGGTGGAATAGTATTAAGCCATACAAAGTGTGAAGAGACACTACCGCCTCATCCTGACTGCTACAAGCACACTGTAAAGGGGGAGTGCTGTCCAAAGTGGAACTGCAGGTAAGCTTAGGCTGACGTACAGAGGGCTTGGTATGGGGTGGTAGGAAGGCTGTATTTTTCAACTTTGTATCAATCTTTCAGTGGGTGTATTGACGCGGCGTTGAAATACCATCCCTTGCACGACGTATGGAAGACTGACCAATGCACGACTCGTGTTTGCTCGAGGGATGGCATACAGACTACACGAGAAACCTGTCAACTGGAACCTATACCTCACCAGAGCTGCAAGAGACAAATTCCTGTAGGACAATGTTGTCCTGTTTGGAACTGCAGGTGGGTAACTTTCTAGTCGCTTGCAGATAACTGTGAACGCGCTCACGGCACTGTTATCTCGGCTGTGTTCATCCGGGTGTACTACACCACTGAAACTCTGTACAGAATGTTCAGAGATAATGCAGAGTGTGCATTGAATTTGGGGGTTATACTTAAATTTATATTTGTAGTTATTATTCAATGCTAATTTAATAAATAATTAGTATACTTTAGTAAAATAACTAGTCTAAAAATTAGGCTTTTTAAAACTTCTTCCCTCAAGCGTTTCTGCAAAAATTCTTCCTCTAGGAAGGGAATTTACCACTTAATATTTTGCTGTGACTTCTCATACAGTGGCTGCTTTGTAAACAAGAATTATCACAACATTGGAGATGAATGGCCTGCGAAAAACGCCTGCATGATCTACACTTGTACCAAGGAAGGACTGAAGATTAATAGTGTAAAGTGTGTAAAAACACCCCCGCCACACCCAAGCTGCACTCGGTACACCTCAGATACAGAGTGCTGCCCCACCTGGAACTGCAGGTAAATATTTTTTTCCATACTGCATTACCTTAGTGTCTAAATTCAATGTACTTGCATACAACAAGATTGTCTAGTACTGGTTCGTTGCAATATTCGCAACTCTGGCCATATTTAGTCCTTTGGCAACTTTAATAGTGCTAATGGAACGTTTGACTTTTTTTTCCAAAAGTAATCATTTGTACTGTATAAGTACTTAATTGCGTAATGGGCATAGATTAATTTGTGGGTGTATTTTCCAATGGCTTGGTGCACATTGATATTTTAATAAACTGCAATGTGCACTATTTGCACAGGACCGAAATATTACTTGGAGTCTTGTAGAAATCATTCATTCACCTAAAATAAATTTGGGAGTGACTTGTCTTATTTGTTATTTAAACAGTGGCTGCACGGACGATGATGGTAAATTCCATCCCTTAAATGATGTCTGGAAGACCGACGCCTGCACCACGCAACATTGTACCAAGACTGGCATCTTGTCTACTGTTAAAGAATGCACGGTAGGACCGGCACCAGATCCAAGCTGTGTACAATTAACAATGCCGGGAGAGTGTTGTCCTCGGTGGAAGTGCAGGCAAGTTGTTGGTGTTGTACATGGTTACACACAGGTCACACTAACGTGATGCATCAAATGAACAAATCCAATGGCTGTGACGATGATTCGAACCTGTATCTGGGAGCATTAGAGATCCAGTAAGTTCAGTAGAACTTCGGTTTCAACTTTTTATTTTTTTTAAACCTGTCGTAGCTCAGTCGATTAAGACAGTCTAGGATGCTCCTGGACGTAGGTTCAAATCCTCATCACGGCCCTTGTGGATTTGTTTATAAATGGTTAGTTTTCATAAGACATTAACTTAATAAGTCTCAATTCTTGGTACTAAATTTCTTGGAAATCTCTAAAAATAACTACAAAGAATCTGAACTCTCCTTGGACCGCGAATCAATTCCTTGAACAAAAGGGGTAGACAACTGTAAGTTCTGCAAATAGATTTAATTTCAAATGCTTATTAAATTTTTGAAGTTGTAGAGAGAATCTGCATCTAACAAACGTGACCTCATGGGGTGAGAATAGCTTGAGCCACAACTTTTTGTTTGGGTATAAATTTATTTCACTTTCACCATGACTAAAGATCTATGAAGGAACTAGGGTTAGCCATTTGCGTCCTTGGGCACAACATGGAGCCCTGTAAAATCTCCAAAGAGGCAACTGAAGGTTGTAACGTATGTATCATAAGATTTAAAAAAATTCCCCTTTGCATCAGATTCTTATTCTATAGGTATAGCTGGATACTGGTTAAATTAAAGCATTGAACTTGTGACCCTCGATGTTATAACTGATCCAAATACTTGTTTTCTTCGGCTTTAGTTTCCCTGGAAGTCCCCTGTGGAAATGTTATATTCCTTGCTAGAAATAAGCCTTACTTGGGACTTTACTGGAAAATTGTTGTTTTTTAAGAGTAAAGTACTTAAAACCATTGCCCAATATTTGGAATTAGGGCTTCACTATTAAACGTTATTGCAAATCTTTGAAAGCATAATGTGCTTTAATACAAAAGTGCTAGATGACGGAAGCAAATTAAATTGCCTAGATCATAAAGTTAAATACAGAGAATCTAAAGGGTAATTTTAGTTAAATAGTCCCACATTTAGAAATGATTTTTAAATGCTGTAACTTCCTTGAAGCCGGTTTTCTTATCCGGCATGGACTCTTAAAGCGGACGGAGGGTTTTTCAGATAATCGGGAAGGTTGTGATGCTTTTAGTCATCCTCCAGACTGGCTACTTTTTTTTTTCTTCTTGATTGCCAACATTCAGAAGTCTTGGCATTGCTCTCTACACTCAAAAAAATTAAGTTTGGCAATTTTTTTCTAATGAAAGCTTGTTTGCTGAAGTGTTTTAGAATTATAATCTAAATTGTTTAAATGGCCCACTAGCTCGGTTGAAGTACTGAACGTATTTCATGGGGCGACTGTTGTGGTTTCAGAGGCTGTTTAGATAAAGATGGTAAATATCAGGATGTGGGCAAGGACTGGAGCACGGAAGATCCCTGCACACGCCTTCTCTGTACTGAAGGAGGAGTCGTGGTTAACCAGGTAGAGTGCAAGACGACTCTGGCGCCCCATCCAGACTGTTACGAATATACCCCAGTGGGAGAGTGCTGTCAGAAGTGGAACTGCAGGTTGGTTGTAATTTTCTGTGTGGGGAAGGGGTGTTAACATCTTGGTGTAATGCTTGTATTTTTTAAATTTGGGTAAAAGAAAGTTTAACCATTTTCAGTCACGCAAAGATTGCCTGAAGGTATTAAAGTAGCGTAATTATTCTAGATTTGCGAAGCTGTAGCCAAATTTTGCTTCCTTTGCAGACTATGTTCCACTTTTTTTACATTTTAAAAGGAAAATTTAAACTTTTTTTCTGCTTCTCCTATGGCAGTTTTAACGCCAAATCAAAAACTTTAGGTCTAGTACTAACTAGAAGACTAAAGACCTTAATCCTGCAGAATTACTATTCGCCCTGAAATCCTTTAACAAAGATTTAAAGTTTAATGTCTCAAATGAGTCGACATGAAGCGGTGCTGGGGGTTCAACCCTACTTTGGGGAGGGGCGGGAAATTAAAGAATGAAGTCGATCCACATGTGCTAGGTTTCAAAAAGTTAAGATGGCTGGGGCCTAGTGAATTATTGAAGTAAAACAAAATACGATGTGAATGAACTAAACATAAGTTTAAAGTTTGCAAAAGACTGGGGAAATGCTATGAAACTACACAGCCCTTCCCACCCCCCTCCCCCCCCCCTCCTCCTCCTCCTCCTCCTCCTCCTCCTCCAACCACTTGGGCTGGACGGTAGAGCAACGGTCTCATTTCATGCAGGTCGGCGTTCAATCCCCGACCAAGTGATTGGACACCATTCCTTCCCTCCTCGTCCCATCCCTTATCCTGACCCCTTCCCAGTGCTACATAGTCATCATGGCTTGGCGCTTTCCCGAAAATTCCCTTCCCCCCCCCCCCCCTCGCTGTTGTAAAACATGCCACCTGTACTTCGCTTCTTCCAATCTCTCCTCACACCTAACACACATACCTGTAACGTTCACCAGTTTAGGAATTGATTGTTGTATACCATTAACTTTTGGTATATTTCCCATTCAGGGGTAATTCTTAGCCTTTCAGTAAAGGTTGGGAGGAGACCTTAAGTTTGCGGTTTAAACTACCCCGGAAAGCTGAATGACAAATCTGCTGCACTCTTGAAAATTAAATTTATTCTTCTCTTCCTTAACCTCCATACCCAAATGTTATGGCATTTACCGATAATATGGAAGTTTGTTAAAACTAAACTCTAATGACATTATTTTTTTTTTGCCAGTGGCTGCACAAACTCGAAAGGAATTTACTACCCATTGTACAAAGTTTGGAAAGAGGATCCCTGCACTACCCACGTGTGCACAGGCTCTGGTATACAGGTTACCAAAGAGACCTGTGCCCTAGAACCTGCGCCCCATCCCTCCTGCCAGAGGGTTACTCCGCCAGGGAAGTGCTGTAAAGAGTGGACGTGCAGGCGAGTACCATACTTGGTTTAAGGGGCGGGTAAGGAAGGGTGTTGGGACTCGCTGTTTGTTTACTAAAGTCTTTACGTTGGTCTATAAATCTCTAACTTTTGAGTCTTCGTAAGTGCACGCATTTGGGGAAAGAGGAAAGACGTCTTGGTCTTCGGAAGCTTGGTAAATAGTAAAGTAGTATCTTTCGGTAACTTAACGAGATAATTGGTAGAGTTAATGTTTAGGGGTGTTTGTATGAAACCAGTGTTGGTTTTTTAATTTTACTATCGTTGGTAAGGTTGTAAACTCTTTTTTAACTTGGCTGAACGATGGCAAATGGTTTTTTTTCTTTCAATCGCAGTTGCCCACCACTTTCAGGCAGTTTCTAAAGTGGCTTAATGTTAGTTGCTAAAAGCCTGATGTAATTGGGGTGAATTTTGTTTAACTCCTAAAATATCACAATTGTTTACTTTTATCTGGGCAATTAAAAAAAATTGTATAGCTGAAGGAACCTAATGTAAAGTTATAAAATTTGACACTTTATGCATCATTGGAGGGAAGTAATAACTGAAGTCACAGAAGGGAAGTGTGGGAAGGTGGTGTGCAGAAAGAAACACACGCGAGTTTGTCAAATACTGGTCCTGTAATTTGGGTTTAGAATAACTAAACTGCTTGTAATATCTAAATAAATATTATACAGGGTGTCTCAAAAAATGTACTCATTCGTTGAATGGCATGCATGCGCACACGACCCCATTTGTGAGTACATTTTTTTGAGACGCCCTGTAGTTTGATGGGTACACTACCCATAAATCTGCTCTAGTATAAAGAAGACTAGACCTTTTTTTTAGCTGTTGCATGTAGCTTGACTCGTAAATGCTTTATAAGAAAGATTAACTTGTTTAAAAGTAATATGTATTTTACTAGTTGCAGAACTTTACAAATGAAATGCTTAACGGATGGTGAAAGTAGTACTAGAAAAAGCTTTCACTCAAATTTACATATGCTTAAAGGTAATCCAAATTAAACTTTACCTTCTCCCCCCCCCCCTCCTTCCCTCTCTCCTCCTTCCCCATAAATGCTACATGGGGGTGGGAAGAGTCTACAACTAAAAGCTCTTGGTTCTAGATGACCAATCGGAAGTGTTAGACAAAGCAGACTAGTTGCTAAATAAAGCATGGGTTAAGTGTGAAATGCCAGAACTACTCTAAAGTGTTGCTGACCATTACAGAGGATGCTTTGATGCGACTGGGAACTTCCACGACCTGGGTGAAGAGTGGAGTACAAAAGACCCCTGCACGCGTCTCCTGTGTACAGGAGGAGGAATTCAACCAAAGTTCCTAACTTGTATAGAGACGCGGCCACCTCATCCTGACTGCCTCAGGTTCATACCCTCTGGAGAGTGTTGTCCGAAGTGGAACTGTAGGTAAGGAGAAATCTACAGTTTTGGGAAGCTGCTTTTATAAATTTTTGAATCTTTTGGTTAATAGGATTTGATGCTTTCAGTGGCTGTGCAGATTCAACTGGAGCATACCATCGGTTGTCAGAGGTGTGGAAACCTGATCCCTGCACTACCAGGGTCTGTACAAACGCTGGCATAAAGACTACAGTAAAAAACTGTTCCTTGGGACCTGCTCTTCACCAAACCTGCCAGAAGTATACACCTCCAGGAATGTGTTGTCCAGAATGGAAGTGCAGGTATGTTAAGATTATAATAGAGCTTTTGATCTTTTTTTTCATACTTGCAAAAAAGGGTAAACATGCCTACTGGCATAGCCTTGTAAATATTTTAAAGATCTTACGGCTTTAAAGTTTAACTAGCAAGTAGTGCTAAGGAATTGAAAGTTTCTAAAATTTTGAGTAGATGGTGTAATGCAAAGTCGAAATTTATGAATCGATTGAAAACCCTAAATACTAGAGCATTGAATAAATCCACAAGGGCCGTGATGAGTTCGAACCTGATCCCTGCTGATGTGTTGATCCCCCTGATCATTTTTTTACCTTGTCGTGGCGCAATCGACTAAGGCGCATCTGGGATCTTTGACGGAGGTTTGAACCCTGCTCACGACCCTTGTGGATATGTTCATTTGATGTATCACGCTATAGCGACTTTTGTGCGTACTAGGGCATTATTATTCATTAAGGGGGCCTGACAGCAGAGTGGACAGCGCTCGGGACTCGTAATCCTTAGGTTTCGGTTCGATCCCTGGTGGAGGTGGGAAAAAATGATCAGGTTTTCACCCTGATGTCCCTCACCAATCGGTAAATAGGTACCTGGGAGTTACAGCTGCTACGGGCTGCTTCCTGGGGGTGAGTAGCAAGAGACCTGGTGAGGGCCGGGCCGCGGAGAAGCAAAGCCCCAGAAATCATCCCAAGATAACGAAAGTCAAGGGGGTTGCCTGGGTCACTCCCATTTATATATATTCGTCTAAAATGTTTATATTAAAATGAGTGACTGGCACCATATCTGGACGTTTAATGACAAAACTGGCGTTCACAATATCTACTTTCTAGAAGTCTTTATTTTAAATCTTAAATTGACAAGACCAGTATTTACCTTATTTTCTAAGCATATCTAGATTGTCTGGTAAGAATCTAACAAATTTCCAACATGTGCTTCAACAGTGGCTGTGTCGATAACAACGGCACATACCACGTGTTGTACAGTACGTGGAAGACTGATCCCTGCACCTCACACACTTGCGCCAGCGCCGGCGTCACCACTACAGAGCAACACTGTCCACCACAGCCTGCGCCTCACCCCGGCTGCCGAAAGGTTACGTCGCCAGGAGAGTGTTGCCCTCGCTGGCAGTGCAGGCAAGCTTAAGTCTATAGTTTTTGCATAGAGTAGAGATAAGTTTGTAATTTATTGCGTAGCTCCTGTACAAAAGATGGCAGAATGGTAATTTTCAAATTAGCTACAGGAACCGTACATTTATTAACTGTAATGAACAAATTTTCCTTTTAGTATTAATGTTGGGAGGGTACGGAAGGAAATTGTACACTAGTCAGAATGTAAAGTGTGGGTCTAATATAGAACAGTTTCGCTAAAGGTATTCAAAAGTTCCCCCCCCTGTTTCGTAAGCCTGTCATTATTTGACTCCTTCCCCCATTTTATTTGAACCGATCAAGTCTTACTCGTGTAAGACATTTGGAGACTGTCGGAGTAATATTAAAACACTTTGTAATCACTCGACGCAAAAGTTTAATAACAAAAAGGCCACAAAAGTAATTATGGAACTGCATACACCTTATCAGTGGCCGCAGCTAATAAACCATGGCGCAATTATTGGTAGGCAGTGTCAAATGTTAAAACTTTGTAATCACTGTCTACCTCTAGTGGGTGTACGGACAACACCAGAACGTACCATCCACTGCACAAAGTGTGGCAGACAGGTCCGTGCACGCTACACAACTGTACAAGTGATGGCATAAAGACGGTAGTGAAAGAGTGCCACCTTGAACCAGCTCCCCACGCTACCTGTCAACGCTACACTCCCCCAGGAGAGTGTTGCCAGGAATGGCAATGTCGGTACGTAACTTCAGTGTTTTAGAAGTTCCTCTGCGGAATGGCTTGGCGTTAATTGCACTTCAACTAGATAATTTCCTTTTATTCTAAAATGACACGTGCTGGCATGGCTTAAGGCTTCACCAGCCTGATTTCTTAATAAATTAAATTTAAGACTTTGTAGATTTCAGCGGAAGGTTAGTTGGTAAACTTTACCTAGACTGAGTTAGTGTTTGCATTCAAAGTAACTAGTTAAGGCAGAATACATAATATTCCTATGTAATTAATTTTAAAGGCTTTTAAATTGCTAGATTTTTCTAGCATTTTAACTTTGCAAAATATTGAAGGTCTTTCTCTAAAACTGTAACTCTTTTGCCCGTAACCGTTCCTTCGGCAAATGTCAAAGGAATTGGGGGTTAAATTAGTGCACCTTAACAACGCTTATACATTAACTAGATAAAAGCTAAACAAATCCACCGGGGCAGTGACGAGGAATCGAACCTGCGTCAGAGAGCATCCCAGACGCTGCCTTTATCGACTGAGCTAAGACATGGTCATAGCTCATGAGCTATGACCATGTCGGTCCTTGTGGATTTGATGCATCACTCGGTTGTGATTTGTGTAGTCTAGATAAAAGCTACTGAATGGAAAAATGTTTGTGCATGTAGATGGTGTCCCGCTAAATTCATACGCAGAAAAATGTAGAAGTTTTAATTTGCATGCTTGTAATGACGGTAATATTAAAGATATTTATTAGCATTGTAGATTCTTAAATAGCAACCTTCACAGCTGCACAAATAACAATTAGCACACTGATGCGTCTTGCAGGGGATGCATAGATTCGAAAGGAGAATTCTATGAACTTGGCCAGAAATGGCGTACGGAAGATCCATGCTTGCTGCTGGTGTGTATGGAAGAAGACATTGCTGAAGAAAGCATTCATTGTATAGACACGCTACCACCTCATCCTAGTTGTGAGAAGTCTGTACCACTGGGAGAATGCTGTTCTCGGTGGAACTGCAGGCGAGTTGCTAGTTTTGGTTCCAAAGATGGCCCATTAGACGGCTTCGTTTAGGTTGTGTTGAAGATAATTTGTAGTACGTGGGTGAAGCCTTTATAAGGTTGTGGTTAGGATAGTCGGTGAAGCACTTGTTCCGGAAGTGTTCAAATGTAATCGGTCGTGTGTAAAGTTTTTCATTCATAAACGGTGGGGGGGGGGCGGGTGCATGGAATCACTTTTGGGTCTGTTTGGCGGATGGGCTGTACCAGGATAAGCAATCCCCTCTCCTTAATTTTCTCACTAGATTTAACTTTATTTTTCCAGTGGTTGTATTGATGAGGCTGGGTCGTACCACCAGCTATACGAGGTGTGGAAGACTGACGCCTGTACCACACACTTTTGTACAAGCGCGGGAATAAAGACTGACGTGGAAACCTGTTACATAGGTCCTGCCCTCGTCCCAAGTTGCCAAAAATATATTGTTCCAGGAGAGTGTTGTCCTGAATGGCATTGCAGGTGAATAGCAAGTGGCACTTGGCAAGCTGGTTAAGAGGGGGGCGTCCCCCCCCCCCCCCATGCAGCATTTAAACATTTGATAAATGCTGTATTCCTAAAACAGACCAAAACCTGAGCCTGGCTTGGTTTTCTTAGTGTGTTTAAAAAGAGTATCTCTTTCTAGTAATGATAGAGTACGTCAGTTCGAGGTTATAAACTATAAGTTTGTAAAACGGGGCAATTTTTAAGAAACTAGGCAATTTAAATTAGTATTTTATCTGCAGGCAATAAAGTTTATCCTAAATTTTTGCCAAGACTTGAACATTACTTTTTATCATAAAGGGGTAAATAATCTGAAAAGATTAAATGGCACTTCCTGTACAGTTTGTTTCCAAAATAGTTACTACCGGTGTTCAAACTACTGGTAACTTTCAGTGGATGTACGGATCTCAACGGTACGTATCACCAGTTGTACGACATCTGGAAACCTGATCCGTGCACTACGCAGTCCTGTACACCCGATGGCATAGAATCTACAGTGACGGATTGTTACTTGGGACCTGCTTTCCACCCCACCTGTCAAGAGTATATCCCTCCAGGAGAATGTTGCCCGGTGTGGCAGTGCAGGTGAGAGGGACTGTAGGAATTTTACTTCGTTAACCGTCTACTACGCTAGTCTGAAGAGCCTGTCAAATGCTTAATACAAAGGATTCTCTAAGAGTACCTTTAAGACTAGGGGTTAGTCTTTGTTTTCCATTAATACTTTGATTTTCAGAACTTCTAGTTTTGCATAAATTACTTCGTAATTGTAACATTTTATGCAAATAGAGATCTGGTATCGGCAGATCAGTAGGTTGCCGGCAATGACATTGCAGGCAACGGACAATGCTAAAATAAAAACATTGCTTTAACATTGTATTTACGCCTTCTTTGGATTTTTACTTGTTTAACACTGAATGGCATACAGAAATTCCCTTTACTAACTAAATTAAGATTCATATACATTAAAACTCCTCCATCAATCTTGGCAGTTTCTACCAGTGATGTTTACCTCTTGACACGGCCGGGGTGGCGTCTAGTCTTTTCTGTGGATACAAGCAAATGACATGTATCGGCAGCTGATTGAATCATTTTTAAAATGTTACAGCCAAATTCATTGTATTTATGCTTGGCATAAATACAATCGTGAGCAGTTAAGACTTACAAGGAAAAGCGTCCTTGTACCGGGACGGGAGCAATCTGGAGAAAGCGCTCACTACTATATAGCCCTTGGAAGGGGTAAGGATTTAGGATGGGACGGAGGGGAAAGAACGGCGCCCAACCACTTGGACGGTCGGGGATTGAGCGTAGACACCCATCGCTCTACCGTCTAGCAAAAGTGACACCTGGAATAACTTAAACTAAAAAATGCAAGGGGGGGAAAAAAACTGCTAATTACGGAAATTTTAATATTTTCAGCGGGTGTACAGATGACGGGACTTACCATCCACTACACGAGGTGTGGAAGAAGGACGCCTGCACCACATACACCTGTACGATCACTGGCATACAGACTACGGTGACAGACTGTTACCTGGGACCACCTCTCCACCCGACCTGCCACCAGGTTACTCCTCCAGGGGAATGTTGTCCAGCGTGGCAGTGCAGGTATGTGTTTCGGGTTATTCATGCCCGTGCCACCTCTTTGGTGGCTTAATCTTAATGAATCTCGGAGGTACTTTTTCTTTAAATATTGCTAATGCTTGTTCAGGTTGGAAATGGATATCTGGAGGCCTGGTATTTGGAATAGTGAAGAATGTCCTTAAAGCATACTGAATTAGAGCTTCAAATTTACTGTAAAGCAAGCCTCGTCTTATTTAAATAAAATGTGTAAAGTTCGCGTAATGGCGTTTTTTAGGTCTATACATCTTTTCAGTGGGTGTACAGAACACGATGGAACGTATCATCCACTGCACGACGTTTGGAAGAGTAATCCCTGCACCACACACGCTTGTAAAACCACTGGCATAAACACGACACTGGAGAAGTGTAGTCTGGGACCTGCCACCCACGTCGGCTGCCAGAAGGCTACTCTTCCTGGGAAATGCTGTCCAGAGTGGAACTGCAGGCATGTTTGTTGAAGATCTGTTTCTTATAAATTGTCATATTCTAATTTTAACACTAGCTGAAGTTGGTTGTTTTATTCTAGTGGTTGTGTAGCCAACGGTACGTACCATCCCGTTAACCATGTGTGGAAGACTGATGCCTGCACCACCCTCACATGTTCCAACAATGTAATCGTAATCACAAAGGAGAAGTGTTCGCTGGGCCCGGCTCCCCATCCTGGCTGTCTGGAACATTTACCCAAAGGGCAATGCTGCCCTACATGGAACTGCAGGTACACTACCCTTAATTTTTGTTTAAATGGTAAAGTTCTTTAGCAAACTATCAAACGCGTAGCTTCTGTCTAGCGTGTTCCAAAAGTTTTTTACTTTTATTGCATGACAAGATGAAGGGGGTGGTAACGACTGGACTAGATGGGTAGATTATGGATGCAGCAGTGTTGGCATGGGTCTTTGTCTAAAGAATTCCCTGCAACTTGTCTCTATAATTGTAAATGAAAAAATCAAAATGACCAATATTAGCAGAATTATAATTCGGAATTCAAAGCTTTACCTTAATTGTTCTTTGTAAATGCTTGCAGCAACTGCGTGGATTACCTTGGAGGTCGCCATAGTGACGGAGAGACTTGGCAAGACCCCCACAACCCTTGCAAGCACTGCACATGCAGAAGGGCCAGTGTGTCCTGTGCAATTCAAGACTGTGCCCCACCCCCACCCTGGCCTTGTGATCCTCCGAGGTTCCCCGGCCAGTGCTGTCCAAACTACTGCCAACGGCCGTGAGTACACCAGCAAATTGGCAGCGTTTCTAATGTTGATTATATAACTCTACAAATCGCTGTGCATCCGCCCCAAGTCATCATTTGTAATTCGGATGCGATTGCAATAGCATTATAAATTTTAATGTTTACAAACTTGGTGTTAATACTTTTTTGTTTTACCTTCTGCAGCACGGCTACTTCCATATTCTCGCCTGGCGACCATCACGGCTGAGCGTGTGTTGATGGCCCAAGGAACATCTGAAGTAGTTACTGTACTACAGATAGTTCTTGTGTGGAGGACTGGCATTAAAGATCTAGTAAAAGATGTTCTTGTACACCCCTAAACAAGGATAATAGTTTTGGTAGACAAATTAAGCCAGTCTCGTAAAGATTACTGTAAATTGTCTCGGCAGTTTTAATGTATTTTCTAGCTGCAGGTCATTTAAATTGCATGTACATATTTTTTTAATTATTGAATTACGAACTTTAATATTGTTTCAGTATCCACCAAACAAAAAATATAAATATGCACATTGACCCACAAGTAAAAGGCTACAGCCTGGACGTGGGGAGCAGGATCTTGTGTGTACCTCCAGGACTGTTGGGGGAGACAACTTCTGCTACAATTTTCTGGCTGTTGTGACCGCACAAGTATCCCGACGGTCCTGCAGATAAAACCTTGAGGCCTGAAAGTGAAGACTCTTATGAAAAGGTATAAGAATTATACCTTGCCCACATGTGCCCAGTCTCCATCACTGTCCACGTATAAACTTCTACAGTCCCATCTCTACCTCCCCTCTCTCACTTTCTCTTCTCCACCCCCCCCCTTTTGTCATTCTCAACTTGGTTGCACCCCGAATGCAAATCTGATGTCTGAACATCGCTTTGAAGAGTAAATATTATAACCAATTAAACTAATGATAGTCCATGGAACCTTAGGAAAATTTCTAATTCCAGATATCTTGAATGAGGATGTAGGGCTGCGCCCCCTTTCATAGGTGCATTGGGGGAGCTTCGACATCACACTCGATAAAATCGCCAATAATGTCGATTTTTAAAGGCTAGCTCAATGCATCTGATCTCCAGTATTGGACAAAAACAATTGGATTAATTCATAATGCAAATAAAGAACTTAAACAATCGTTGCAAATTAAAAAAGACTGTAAAGCACCCCACATTCAGCACTGTACTGTAGCTATCAGGTTAAGTAATTGGTACATTGGGGGGGTTAATATAATTAATCTATCGACCCTCATTCATGCGTTATCGGCTTTAGTTTTTAATTTCTTGACGTAGAGAATACATTAGTTTTGTTGTATAACGTATATAAATATTAGTTACAAAAATAGTCTCTATAATGTGTAATACTTGTGTACATTTGGTCGTGGATGAAGTTTTTTCTCCTCGTCTTTGTCGTTAAATGTTCCTGTTATACCCTCTCAGGCTCGTGGGGTGGGCGACCAAGGCCCCGAGTCGGCCTGTATTGGAAGACCAGGCTCCGTAGCTCGCGCTGCGTCGGGCCCCGACCTTGCTCCTCCTTTGACCGTCCTGACTTCTTTCCCCAGCTCCCCTCCCTCCTCTGTGGTTGGGTAGAGCCTCCAGCCCCCAGTGGTGACCACTTCGTCCCCTGGTGCAGTTAAGTCTCTCGTTGTGACTACTGCGCCTTTTGTCCCCTCTCTCTCTCGGGGGGTTCTCACCACCGTCAGCGCCACGGCCGCATTCGCTCGTTTCCTTCTACTGATGCGTATCAGGCCTTGTTTGGTCCTGCTTCATGGGCCAAATACTTTGATCTCCTCCCTCTTGATTCCGCGCCTCCTGACGATTTCTCTCTCCATCGGCATCTTGTTGATTCCGTGGATGCGTCTGTCGCCTTCAACCCCACTCGTCTCGGTACACGTGTCGTTGCTGCTCCTTCTCAGGATGCAGCTTCCCGCTTGGCTGCCTTGTCCTGCCTTGGTGAGATCCCTGTTCGGGTCTCTAAGAACACTGTTGAATGCCAGTGTTGGCACTATTCTCCTCCTGCCCCATGTTGCAACTGGTGTTCGGAATCTGCAGGACTGCCACGATGACATTCGGCATATCCTTGATGCCCAAGGCCATTCTGTCCTCCAGGTTGACTCGTTTACTCGTCCCCCTCGTGGTCGCCGCCGTCAACCCCTTCGCGTTGTGAAGGTCGCCTTTGATGGTAGGACCCTTCCATCCTCTGTCATTCTCGCTGGCGCCAGGTGCTCTGTCCAGGAGTATATTCCTTCTCCTCGGCTCTGTAACAAGTGCTGGAGGTTTGGGCATGGTGCCCTCCGCTGCTCTGGGACAGTCTCTGTCCTTTGTGTAGGGGGTGAAGGTCACTCTAAGTCGGAGTGCACTTCTCCCCAAGCTCGCTGCCTCAACTGTGGTGAGGCCCATCCTACCTTCTCCCGTGCCTTTATCCATTACAAGCTTGAGGCAGCCGTCCTCAACTTGAAGCACCGGGAGCGTTTATCTTTTCCTGAGGCGAGGCGCCAGATTCGCCGGCTCCCGCCTTATGCTAACGTCTCCTGTGCTCGCATGTTGCGCTCTTCCTCTCCACGTCCTTCCCACCTTCCTCAGACTCGCAACCGTTTCCGGGCCTTGGACCCTGATACGCCCACTGCTCCCTCCTCTGTTCCTTTGAGTACTGTCCCGAAAGGTCCCCCTCCTGGTTCTCTGTCTGGGGTTCCCCTTTCTACCCGGTCTGTCATGTCTCCTGTGTCTTCTTCCTCGTCTCCCTCCAATCCTCCTTCCCATCCCCCTCCTCCATCTATTGACTCTCCCCACCGCCTGTCGGTGCAGGCGGATGTCCATCGCTTTCCTACCGGCCGTCGTGTGTGCTCTCGTTCAGCTTCTGTTGAGACACTGGAATCCGTTGCCTGGTACGTAGTTGCTGGGACACCGGTCTCTTTAAGTCAGAAGCGTAAGCCTGGCTCCTCTCCTTCCTCCTTCCCGGCGGGTAAGAAGGCTTCGCTTTCTTCCTCGACCCCTACTACTGGCTCTATTGCTCCTTCCCCTCCCATTTCAGTGGTTGTGCCCCCTGTTCCTGCTATGGAGGTTTCTTTGGCCCCTGCTTCCCTTTCGGTTGCTGCCCTTGCTGAGGTGCGCTCCCCTCTTTCTACTCCCCCTCTTCCTGCTGCTGTCCTTGACTGCTCCTCTCCGTTGTTTCCTCTTCCTCCTCCGGACCCCGCCCGCCCACCTCTGGTCTGTTCTGCTTCCTTCCCTCCGTCTTTACTCAGTTTACCCATGCCCCCTAACCCTGACTTTGCTGACCCTGATCCCGACGCTGATATTCTTTAACGTGCTGTGTTGCTCTTTCGCCTTTGTTTCTTCTTCGTTTTCTGTTGTTGTCCTTTCTCTTCTCGTCGCTGTCTATTCTTCAATGGAACGTTCGTGGTTATTACGCCAATTTCCTCGAACTCTAACTTCTAATTTCGCGGTTTTCGCCCCTTTGTGTCTGTCTCCAGGAGCCGATGCTTGGTGCTCGTCCTGGTCGTTTTCGTGGCTATTCCTTTCTCTCCCCCCCCCCCCCAGCCGTTGCTGGGGCTCCTAATTCTTCTGCTCTCTTGATTCGCGCTGATGTTCCCTTTGTTCCTTTACTTTTTCCTTTGCCCCTCCATTGTTCTGCTGCTCGTATCTTTGTGGGGAAATGGTACACAGTTTGTTCCATTTATCTCCCCCCAAGTGTCCCGCTTTCTCTTCCTGATTTGAAACACCTCTTGGACTCCTTGCCGGAGCCTGTGCTCCTGCTGGGTGACTTCAATTGTCGTCATTCTCTTTGGGGTGACGTTTTGACAAATACCCGGGGTCGCCTTCTTGAGCCGTTTCTCCTCTCTCTTCCCTGTCTCTTCTGAATTCTGGTGAGCCCACTCATTTGGACTCTCGGACTCGCACCCTTTCCTGTCTTGATCTTTCTCTCTGCTCTTCTTCTCTTTACTTAGATTTCACGTGGCAGGTTCTTGATGACCTCCATGGTAGTGATCATTTCCCTATCCTTGTTTCCTTTTTCTCTTTTCGCCCTTCCCTCTCTTTTCCTAGGTGGCAGTTTGCTAAAGCGGACTGGAACCTATTTACCCTCAGTGCTGCTCTCTCTGACCTCTCCCTTCTGCCTCTCCCTCGCTCTCCTCCTTTTTCATGACACTGTCTTCAACGCTGCCCTCCGCTCTATTCCTCGCTCTTCCTCTCGGGGTCCACGGAAGTGCGTTCCCTGGTGGAATGCGGACTGTGCTCGGGCTGTCCGCTGTAAGCGTGCAGCCTGGAAGAGGCACCGCCGTCGGCAGACAACCGATTCTTTTCTTTTCTTTCGGAAAGCGAGTGCGGTGGCCCGTAGGGCCATCCGTATGGCTAAACGTGAATGTTGGACTTCTTATGTCTCCACAATTACGTCCGAAACTCCCCTGCCACAGATATGGAAGCGTATCCGCAAGATAGCGGGTAAGTTCGTTCCCGATGTTTCCCCGGTCCTTCACCTCCGTGGTACTCTTGTGGCGGACCCGTTGCAGGTCGCTACCGAACTGGGTTCCCACTTTTCTTCTGTTAGCTCTGGTCTTCATCTTCCCCAATCTTTCCTTCTTCGTAAACCTGTCCTTGAGTCTCGTCCTTTAGATTTCTGCACTCGTCTTCGACTTTCCTATAACGATCCCTTCTCTCTCTCTGAACTTCGTTCTGCCCTGGCCCTCTGCGGTTCTACGGCGGCGGGCTCCGATGGTATTCATTATGAGATGCTTCGCCATCTCCCTCCGTGCACGTCTCAGTATTTACTGAGTCTGTATAATCGGATCTGGGAGTCGTCGTCAGTCCCTGAGGACTGGCTCGATGCCGTTGTCCTCCCTGTTCGCAAACCAGGGTCTCTGGGAACTTCCCCTAAGGACTTTCGCCCTATTGCCCTCACAAGTTGTCTGCAAACTCTTTGAACGTATGGTTAACGTTCGTCTGATGTGGTTCCTGGAACACCATCACCTCCTCTCCTTCTCAATTTGGTTTCCGCAAGTGCCGCAGCACGACAGATGTCCTGGTGAACTTGGAGGTCTATATTCGTACTGCTTTTGCTGCGAAGACCTCCGTTGTTGCCGTCCTTTTTGACCTGGAAAGGCTTACGACACCACTTGGCGTTATCATATTCTATCCCAGCTTCATTCTTTTGGCCTTCGTGGTCATCTCCCTCTCTTTCTCCGCAGCTTCCTCTCTCGTCGTTCCTTTCGGGTGCGCCTTGGTACCGCTCTCTCTGCCTCTTTTCAGCAATACGAAGGTGTGCCCAGGGTAGTGTTCTGAGCACTACTCTTTTTCTGGTTGCCCTCAATGGTCTTCTTTCCTCTCTTCCTTCAGGTGTCTTCTCCGCTCTCTATGTTGATGATCTTACCCTTTGCTGTCAGGGTGATGATTCGCCTCTCCTTCAGCGCCGGCTTCAACTTGCGATTGATGCCGTGTCGTCTTGGGCCACTGATCATGGCTTCAAGTTCTCTCTTCTAAGACTTGTGCCATGTCTTTTACTCGGAAACGGGTCGTTCTTCGTCCCTCTTTGTCACTTTATGGTCATCCCCTTGAGTACAAAGATTCCGCGAAGCTTTTGGGGTTTATTCCTGACACTCGTTTGTCTTGGTCTCCCCATATTTCTTACCTCCGTGTTGAGTGCTCCAAGGCCCTTACCCTCCTTCGAGTATTGTCCCATACTTCTTGGGGAGCGGATAGGCGCACTCTCCTTGCTTTGCATTCCTCTCTCGTCCTGTCTAAGCTCGATTATGGTTGCCCTGCTTACTCTTCTGCTTCTCCTCCTGCTCTTCGCCGTCNAAATAATAATTATTAAAAGTAAAGTGTTCCTTTTCTTGTTTAGTATTTCACACTTCTAAGATCCTCTCACTGGCACCCACCCTCACATTAGACAATTATATATTTATCAAAAGAGACAGACAGACAGAGACAGACAGACAGACAGACAGACAGACAGACAGACAGACAGACAGACAGACAGACAGACAGACAGACAGACAGACAGACAGAGAGACAGACAGACAGACAGACAATGCCCACATGTTGATAAATTTCCAAATATTTACCAGCAATCAGGGGCGAGTTTGCTTCAGCGACGTTAATGGCTTCTAAGTGTTGGGTGTCGCGCTGAGAGAGAGCATCCACGACCCAACGCTGAAGACTGGTGCAGAAGCATAGCGTTGGGAGGTGTGGCTGCGGGCAGGTCTTGACAGCTAGCCCTGACTGGTGGCTTCGTGGCTTTAAGGGATGATATTGAGGACAGCTGGAACCGACAGGTGGTTTTGAAGGATGTGCTGAGGGCAGGTTTTGATTGCTGACTCTGAAAAGTGGCTTTGACAGCTGGTGTTAATGCCAGGTTTGGACAGATGGCATTGACAGGTGGCTTTGAGGGATGGTGTTAAAGGCAGGCTTTGACAGCTGACTGACAGGTGGTTTTAAGGGCTGGCTATGAATAATGTTGTTAAAGGTTGCTCCTGATGTTGACCAGACCACACACTAGAAGGTGAAGGGACGACGACGTTTCGGTCCGTCCTGGATCCTCAAGTCGATTGTGAGAATGTTCATTATTTTATAATGAACATTATAACATTAGAATGTTATAATGAGTCGATTGTTCTCACAGTCGACTTGAGAATGGTCCAGGACGGACCAAAACGTCGTCGTCCCTTCACCTTCTAGTGTGTGGTCTGGTCAACATTCTTCAGCCACGTTATTGTGACTCGTCGCTTGCTCCTGATGGTTGGCATTAAGAGTTGACATTGAAATTTGGCTTTGAGGGCTAATAATCAATGATTGCTGAGAATATTGATGGCTGGCAATGAATATAGACACTGAATGCTATGTTGAGATCTGAGATCGAGGTGTGAAGAGAATTGAAGCTTATGCTGTAGGTTATTCGACTTTGTCTTCTATCGTTTTGATTTCGGCATTGTGTGTGTGTGTGTGTGTGTGTGTGTGTGTGTGTGTGTGTGTGTGTGTGTGTGTGTGTGTTGAAGCGAGTGAAGAGGGAGGAGAGAGCCTTGAGATCCTCATCTCGTCAGCTCTTAATCAGTGGCGTTTTCAATGATTTTACTTTAAACTTAACTAGCAGAAAAACTTTAGTGTTACCTAAAGGCCTTCTGTTGTCCCAGTCTTTCCAAGTTCTCTAATTATTAGGTTCTTTTAGCTTACATTTTTTTTCTTTTACAAGAAGATTCTGTCATTCCAATCACAATTATCAGAGATTTTATTAACAGAGAACATAGAAGGGAATTATCAGGAGAAAGCGCCAAGCCATCACGGCTATATAGCACTTGGAAGGGGTCAGGATAAGGATTTGGAATGGGACAGGGGAAAGGAATGGTGCCCAACCAATTGGACGGTCGGGGATTGAACGCCGACCTGCATGACGCGAGACCGTCGCTCTACCATCCAGCCCAAGTGGTTGGGCTGAATGAAATAAACATAAAAATTAAGTTGACTTTACATTCTTGAAGAGACACTAGCACGCATAGCGTTTCGGGCAACGACTCTGGATAGGAGAAGAGTCAGTGAGATGATTGAAGTATACAAATGTGTGAAAGGGTATAGATATAACTAAAATAAAGGGTCCCGGACATGATACAAATTTAAAATCTCTGTATACTGTATACGGCTAGAAGCGGTGTACACCTCTTTGTATATCAACCCGTCCTCGACTCAAATCCATTCCATCCAGAGGTTGACCCCCACAGACGCATTCATAAATTTTAACATACTGTTCATTCAAAACAGTAATTTTCTCAAATATAAATTAATATTATAATATATTAGCATATTGTGCATATATAGGCATAGGTTAGGTTAGGTGTTTAGATTCTGTTGGCGATTATTTGTATTTGTAGTACGTGGGTGAAGCATTTAGAGCATTGTGGTTCGAACAAAATTCGTCAGTGAAGCACTTGTTCCGGAAGTGTTCGGACGTCATCAGTTGTGAGTCGTGTGCAAACCGTTTTTCATTCATAAATAGGGAGTTTGGCAGGTGCATAGAATCACTTTTGGGTCTTTGGAAAACGGGCTGGTTTATGGATGATAAATGGTTTACACACGACTCATAAATGATGACGTTCGAACATTTTTCGAACAGTGATTCGCTGACGACTTCTGTTCGAACCACAACGCTGCAAATGCTTCACCCACGTACTACAAATAAAAATTATTGCCAACCAACCCGTCCTCAACAACAAAGGCCAAAGTCCATTCCATGCACCCGCCAAACCCCCTGTTTATGAATGTAAAACGTTTTACACACGACTCACAACTGATGACGTCCGAACACTTCCGCTCAACCGAGCCATGCCTTAGGGCGGGAATGTTCGAAAGCAGCCGCAGCAGTTTAGGTGTTGGACGGGTGACAATAGAAGGTCACCAGTCCCCACCAACACACACTGCTGGGTGGACGGTCAGCCCTACTGTCTCCTGGGTGGGCTTCTGTGAAGATTACGACTTTAGACGCGTACAATCTTGGTGCGTTATGGGTGAGGCGGCGAAGCTTCCGAGTGGTGGCGGATCTCGCCTTTGGATAATTTTTGCTGTACAAGTCGTTGTTCATCTCTCGGCTTGTGGTACGTATGACTAACTTAATTCCTGTAGTTTGTGGTGCCCGGACTATTAAGTATAGTTATTTGATGCGGAGGTACCTTCAGTGTAGTTACTATATAAATGTTAAGTTTTTTTTTTTTTTTTTTTTTTAACCTCTATAACTCGCTTTTAAAAAGTAATTGTGTAACTAAATCTGATGCTTGTTTATGTACTTGTAAATGTAACTTTTTCATCTTTTTAATTGTAAAATTTTTGTTTCATAACAATGGCGAAGTTTTTCTACGTACTCTTCCTGAATGTAGAGCACACTTACGCAATAGACAAGAGATTAAATACTACATTCGATTAAATAATGTAAAAATTGTCAAGTGTCTTGACTTCGATAAATTTTATAATCGAATGCTTTAACAGCTTGTCACTCATTACAGGTAGTGTTTTGTAAAGCATCATCCTCTAGAATTCATCAGACGTCTATATAAAAAGATTTCGCGCAGACAACCTCATTCTATCTAAAATAGCTGATCATAAAAGCTACTTATCTAGTTCAATACTAGATTAAGGTCTTTATCTTTTCTTCTCCCTTACATTGAGACTTTTAGTATGCTAAAATATATTTACCCTAAAGTGGTTCCGAATATAAAACTGCCACCACTTGCAGCCATACCTACCCAACGTAAAATACAGGCAGCATCAAACTCTGGAAGTGACACTTGAAGGTGGAGAGGCATAGTTCTGGCTCTTAATTTCTTAAATTGCAGTGAATATATGTAACTCGAGTGGAAGATTAAAATGTTCTTTATAAACAGTTTAACTGTTAATACTTGTTTAACTTGCCTCTAAATTACCCATTTCAGGATCTTTACTATTTTTAATTAAATCTTGCAAAGACTGAACTTAATGTATCTTTTCCTCTGCTTCAGATGGCCAGAGTTTAACGTCACGAAGTGGTTGCGAAAATCCTAAAGAATGTTGTAAATTCGCGCCGTCGACACAAGAGTTCCAAGAATGTTGCTACGATCAAGGCTGTTGTCCCATAGATTGTGACGATTCTTCTCAAGGTAAACTTGAAATTCTTGAACATAACTGGAATAAAAGTATATTGTACTTTAGGTACTGAACTTTACTAAAATTTTCAGAGGACTTGGCTGAAAGTAACAGTTGCGACAAAGCTTGGTCATGTTGCCGTTTTCGTCCACAGTCGCAAGATTTTAAAGATTGTTGTCAGAAGTTTGGGTGCTGTCCAGCGTGTGGTCAAACCTCTCAAGGTGAGTAGCCTCGTTGATGCCCTCTTAAGTGGGTGGAGGCATACAGCTTTACCCAAGTGACTGTGGGACTTGTCAAGAATTTTAGTTTACAGTGTAAATTCTCTTAAACGTGCATTAGCATCTTGATGGCTCTTGCATTTAATATGCTTAAACTGGAGCGTGTGTTCAAACTTGATGTTTGAGTGGGCTTTGATTTATTCTTCCTGGGATAGTCTCACTAAAGAGCTTGTACCCCTTTACAGGTTGTTGCTACAACGGTAAGATCTATGGCTGGGGCACAATCGTGGAAGACTATCCAGACTCTTGTATGCAGCTGGTCTGTGCTGCCCAAAAGTCCTCGGTGAGGCTATTGACAGCTGTAATTGTCCCAGTTAAACTGCCTCTGTCTTCCTGCAAAGGTAAACATTAACTTTGCAAAAAAATTGAATGTAGCATTTATGAAGACTGCCGTGGGTATTTTAAATTAAATTGGTTTATTAAACTTCTTTAAACGTACAATTTTGATTAACAGAAAATGTGGGTTGTGAAGATTCCTTTAAGTACTGGTGTGTGGACGAGACGGGTGTAGTGCAGCCTGAAGGAGCCAGCTGGAAGCCTGACTACTGTCATCACTGCCTGTGTCGCAACTCTACTGTACAGTGCAGTCGGGTCGAGGTACTGTGCCCTCGACCCCCACACGACTACTGTGTTGAGGTTCCTGGCCCTTGTTGCCCTACGTGGAACTGCTCAGTGTGAGTATAAATTACTTTTATTATGAACTAAAGTATATAGTTTTATGCGCTATTGAAACGTCTAAACTGCCTGGCTATCTTAAGGTTAATAAATTTCTTTATCGTCTTCAGTTACAGAAATTACTGATCTTTTTCTTGATCTAACCTGGAACTTCCTATTTGAATAACGATAGTGTAGCTTACTATTACCACTATACAATGGGATAAAACGACTGACCGTTAGGTTAAAATGGTACTAATTAAGAGTAAAGACACATTCCACTTCCTAACGCAGTCCCAAAATTAGGCTTTATAATGCTGTTACATAGAACTGACAATGACCATAGTTACAAAATGTAAACTTCTAAAGTACTCAAACATTAGACATAAGCCATGAGGTTACTAGAATAAGTCTGCTGTGCTCTAAAGTGGCTTCTCACACCCGCCGTTAGTGGGTGTACTGATGACGGCGGCCAGCACCACGCGCCGGGGAGTTCGTGGTACACAAGTCCCTGCTTGTACCACACGTGCACCACCCACGGGGTCGTGACCAGGCAAGAGTCGTGCCACTTAACGACGCCCAAGCATGAGAGTTGTGAAGCCTACACTCCAGAGGGAGAGTGCTGCCAACAGTGGCGGTGCAGGTAAGACCCCACTGTTGGGCACCATTCCTTTCCCACCGTCCCATCCCAAATCTTTATCCTGATTCCTTCCCAGTGCTATATAGTCATAATGGCTTGGCACTTCCCCCCCGCCTCCCGCCGGGACCCGTATCAGTTTATCGTTCTACCATATTTCCCCCAACCCTCCTGCCCAGTTAATATTTGTTACATTACTAAAATGGATAAGAATCGTGAGGATTAGAACCTATGCTCTGGTAACTAGAGCCTGTAAAGCAACGCCTTGGACAACATCGTCAAAAGAACTGTAACGTGAGATCGGCACAGGTAGGGGGGGGGGGCCTTGCACTCTGCGTTGGTGGGAACACGCATGTTCTCAGCCGTCTAAAGAGTCGCCCTGAGCATGGGTTAGAATCGTTATAGCTCGTACAGATTCTAATTTAATAGATCGCGTTTATATGTAACTGAAGTGTGTAGAAAAGAATGTAACAATGGAAATATTTATATTAGTAAGGGGTAATATCTTCTCGGACACCCACAAGTGGGGGGGGGGTTTATCCATTTATATTAGTTTGCTTATCTAAATGATCTTTATTCTACCTCCTGTAGATTCATTAGCTTATTTAATTTCTTAGCAATAGTGCTAATTAGGCTTTTAGTAAATCATTAAATGGTTCTTCATAACGCAAGTTTAACCATTATTATTTAGGAATACAATTTGTCTGTCTTTGAAACCCTTCTGGAAAAAAGGCTGGATTTTAGTTTGGTTAAAATTACATTGCCCCTTGATCCTCCCCGTGTACTACAGTGGGTGTACTGACGAGTCTAGTGTGTACTATGAACTTGGCCACGAGTGGATTGGGTCGGATCCCTGTGTTGTATTGAGGTGTACCGAAGGTGGCATAGAAGAGACTAGAGAAAGCTGTGTAGCCACAGGTCCTCCCCATGCTGGCTGTCACGGCTACACTCCCGCTGGAGCTTGCTGTCCCAAATGGAACTGCAGGTTTGTTTTTGGTCTCTGCCACTTCCCCTTTTCTTTAATCGCGACTGTGGGGAAGTTGATAAATATGCAAAAGTGAAAAATATGGTCAAACAAATGGTGATTATTTAACCCGTCCTCTTAAAAGTAACGTAGCTTTTTGCTCGTATGCCCGCTATGGCCAAAAATGGACGTAATTTTAATTTGAATCGGCTCGCGAAAATGATTTACTATCCGCTTATTGCAGTGGTTGTGTTGATGACAGCGGTTATCATCCGTTGTTTGACATCTGGAAGAGTGATCCTTGCACTACAAGCTTCTGCACGAGGACTGGCATTCAGACGTCGCTGATGGAGTGCCACCTGACCCCTGCCTCTCACATCAGTTGCCAGCAGTACACCCAACCTGGCAAATGTTGTCCTGAATGGAATTGTAGGTAAGTATAGGGTGAGGAGGGTGATAAGTTTTCGTAAACTTTTACACGGGTTATACTCTATGAACCAGATAATTTGTCACATTAGTGCGGCTTCAAATATTGGCACTTCTCGGTTTGCATTGTAACTTGGGTTATCAATTAATCCAAAATAAACTAATATCAAAGTACACGGGGAAGGTTGGCCGGCGTTGTCACTCTTGTATAGATATTTATGCAGACAATCTTGGTAAATTATAAATGTCTTTGTGAGGCAAGACCATAGCAGTGTCATATTCCTAAATAAAATGGCTATACGTTTACGGAAAAGTTGCTAAGTTGACACACCTGACGCCAAAAGATAAATGTTCCAGGAAGGGGGCAGTGTGTGCACAACAGAAGTTGAATTTAAAAAAAGGCTGATGGATAATGGAGTGGTGCTCAAAGAAAACGGTTCTGAAGTTACTTTGTCAACCGGCTGTACATCTATATTTTTTTTCAATCTTAAAATCTTTCTGGGGAAGTCTAAAGAGGGCCTGGCGTGCAGTTCCCTTTTGAAGGTTGGTCGGGGTTGACATTATTAATTCCGTACCCCTCGAACCATTCCCTCCGTCAGTTTGGACGGGGCTAGGCCCAAACACCTGGCATTTAACTTTGGACAGACATGCTCTTGTAGATGGCTTATTCCTAATAATGTTTATTCTTTAAATATTGGACAGTGTTAAAGCTCTCGCTTTAAGTCTGTAGTACCTTAATTACACATCTTTGGTTTAATTTTCCAGTGGGTGTTTTGATAGTGCCGGAGGCTTCCGTGATCTGGGCCACGAATGGAGTACTGGTAATCCATGCTATATATTTAAGTGTACTGGAGGAGGAATTACACTGACACTAGTCCAGTGCCCAGAGATTAGACCACCTCATCCTTCCTGCTCAAAGTACACACCAGTGGGAGAATGTTGTCCCAAGTGGAACTGCAGGTGCGGAACAAAAATGAATATTACTAGTGAAATTTGAATTAAAACAAACTTTCATTTACATTAACAAATCATAATTTTCAGTGCGTGTATTGACCGTAATGGTCAACAACATTCATTGTATGAAGTGTGGAAGTCTGACCTCTGCACCACACACCTCTGCACGAGGACTGGTATCCAGACTACCAGAGAGACTTGTGACCTTGGGCCGGCGCCCCATCCTAGCTGTCGGAAGACTGTTCCTGTTGGAGAATGTTGTCCCGACTGGATATGCAGGCGAGACATTTTAGATTACTAGAGAATCTCTAAAGTTGTGAACGAACTTTCAAATTATAGCATAGTTTGATTGAAATACTTGGACTTAATTAGATGGTTTATATTAAGCTAGTAAAAAAAAAGTTGAATAGTTTTTTCTCAAAAGAAATCTCTTGCAGATTTTACTCTGGCAGGATCACTAATCCTGTAGTCTTCTATAGTTCCTCTGTGCTCGCAAGTTAAGCTAAACAATTCACTTAAAACAACCCCCTCAAACCCAATATATATCAGATGGCTAAACTTGTTACTAAAATGTTATTGCAGTGGTTGCTTCGACTCTACTGGGTACCACCATGATATAAACTCGAAATGGCGCACCGGAGACCCTTGCCTGATGTTCGTGTGTACAGAGAAAGGCATAATCCTCCAACGCTTGCTCTGTGAAGACTCGCCTCCACTACATCCTAGTTGCTATTCATATAAAACTCCCGGAGAGTGCTGTTCTAAAGGAATTGCAGGTGAGCTTGTAACAATATTTTTAGCATCACTAAATTAAACCAGTTTATGAAGGCTACTACATAACTTTTGTTTTCCAGCGGGTGCCTAGATATCGCCGGCGTCAATCACTCGTTGTATGACGTCTGGAAGACTGATTCCTGCACCACACACTACTGCACGAGAGACGGCGTCCAGACAACGCAAGAGACTTGCACCTTGGGTCCAGCCCCACACCCCAGCTGCCAGGCGGTTATAAGCTTGGGGAATGTTGTCCCGAATGGCAATGCAGGTGGGGTCGACCATGACAAANATTTGTAGTAATATTAGTACTCTTGTATAATACGAAAAGGAATACTCGTATATATTTTTAAATGTCGCAAACATATATAAATATACACAGCGATTGTTGTAATATAATAATGTTCTCATCATAACAATCATTATCATCTTCACTATTATAGAACCAATTTAAGCTTAATCAGTTTATGAAGAAAATGTTAAACATATTAAAAATAATCCTCTTACATCTCACACTCCAGCACCACTTAGAGCCAACCCCACCACACTCCAGCATCAAGAAGAAAAGGTTCATCACTTGTTGACCAAACCACACTAGAAAGTGAAGAGACGACGACGTTTCGGTCCGTCCTGGACCATTCTCAAGTCGATTGGTGAATGGTCCAGGACGGACCGAAACGTCGTCGTCCCTTCACTTTCTAGTGTGTGGTCTGGTCAACATATTTCAGCCACGTTATTGTGACTCCTCGTCTGTTTATAATTTTTTTCAACTTTGTACTCATTAACAACCTATAATAAAGCGTTTTCCCAAAAGCAAAATATTATGAAGTATTCGACATGTCAACAATGATTTTATCCACTTAAAAACTCATCTCATTCTCACCATGAAAAGTGTCTTCCAATGAAACAATATATATATGTATTAGATATAAAAATCATGACAAGACCCAAGTTGTCAATACTTAAACATTCGCTTGCAAGACCTGGCATGAAAATAATGACAGAATTATCACGTTCTCGTATTTCTGACCGATTTCTCCTCGTTTCTCAACCTACTCTTCTGCTTCACCAGACCCAGGATGGCGAAGCCAGACTGATTGATCTCGGGTTTCTTCTTCGGCTCTCATGTTGTCATCGAGAGGATCATTAACGCGGCCCGTCCTCGTAAACAATACCCAGATGTTCGTTAATCACGACCCCATCGTCCCGGGTTAAGGTCAACAACAATTTGCATGTGATCACTAGTCCCATCATCAAGCATAGAGAGACGGGAGAGAAAGACAAGAAAGAGACAGATATATATATAAAATAGAGAGAGGCAGACAGAGGGAGAGAGAGAGAGAGGGAGACAGAGAGACATACAGACTGACAGACAGAAAGAGGAGGGGGAAATACGAATTGATAACAGAATAAATACAAAGAAGGAGAGTTGAAGAAAGGAAAGTAGAGAGTGACTAGCGTGAAGGGAGAGTGACTTGTGGGAGGGAGAGAGAGCGTGAAAGAGGGAACGGGACTCGAACTCTTGTCCCCAACCCGTAATTAGTGAAGGCGGAGGAAATCCTCGCCCCAACACAAAAATATATAACTCTTTAAGATTTTCGTTTCTCTTCTCAATTTATCAGAGCAAGGAACAATGGGCAGCAGTTAATAATCTTACCTTCTCTATTTGAAGAATTATTTTTCATTGCAGAACATTAATCATTGATATTATCGCGATTAAAAAAAAAGAGGCAATTTGTATTACTTCGTAGAGACTAAATTGTCCTGGTGCGGATAACGATTCAATGAATATTGACATAGCGGAATTAATTATCGATCAATACGCTTTCTGTCAATTTCCTCCATATTATGGGCATGAACACACAAACACACACACACACACACACACACACACACACACACACACACACACACACACACACACACACACACACACACACACTACCTTATCAACCAAATGTAATTGGACTTGGGAGTTAAACCAAATGTTGTATTATAAGTGCACTAATAACAGTCGTATTACAAACGTTCCAACTGTAGTTGTATCACAAGTACACCAACAACAATTGTGTAACCAGTGCACCAACAACATTTTTATGACAAGTGCCCCTGCGACAGCTGTATCACAAGTACAACAACAACAGCTGTATCACAAGTACAACAACAACAGCTGTATTACAAGTGCACCAACAACACGTAAAATTCAAGTGCATCAACAACAAGAGCTGCATTACAAGTGCGTGGCTCAGTCAGAAAACGACAAATTGCACTATGCAACACTCGCTGCTCCTCGCAACGAATAGCAATTTGCGTTGCTTGTGTTGCATCCTGTCCTTGTTTCCCGCCTCCGTGAGTGGCATGACGAGTGTAGCAGGTTAATGCCCCGTGAACCGTCTCCAGTGGTGCGGGTTAATGCCTCGCACACCACTCAAAACTATTTGAGTAACCTCTTAAATGTAACTTACAGAAAACTAAATTCGTCACATCGTTTCGAAGAAAACGAGTGTGGCATATACTTTTTTTTATATTTGAAACAATGATTTATAATGTAATAAAGTTATAACTTGAGAATATTCTCTGTTTAGGACAAAGGTTCACTTGCCAGTGTACAAATAGACTATTATTGCTACCGTAATATGCTTTCAGACCATCACAAATATCTACATAACTATCCAGGTGACTTGAGGGGGGGGGGTTGTCCCGTTGTAATGTATTTATTTACTCTGAGAACGACCTGAATAATTGTCTAAATCGGTTATTATTCTGCTTCTCTAGATGTAAACGAATGACTTTTGCAATTATCCATTCAACTCTATAATATAAATAAAAAAATTGTCAAATTGATAATTTGTAGGGAAGGAAAACAACTACCTTACAATTGACGTTAAGCTAATTTGCAAGGAATACATGTCACTGATACTAATACATAATTCACTGCATCCGTTCAGTGCCTTTCCCCAGATGGATATCTATAGTGGCGCGGAGAAAATGTTCCAAATACTGCCTGCATTGTTGGGGAAAATGATTCGTGTCGTCTGCAGTGGCGCGGAGAAAATGTTCCAAATACCGCCTGCATTGTTGGGAAAAATGATCGGTGTCGTGTGCAGTGGGGCGGAGAAAATGTTCCAAATACTGCCTGCATTGTTGAGGAAAATGATTCGTGTCGTCTGCAGTGGGGCGGAGAAAATGTTCCAAATACTGCCTGCATTGTTGGGGAAAATGATCCGTGTCGTGTGCAGTGGCGCGGGGAACAACCCTGACCACTGTCTGCAGCTGTGGTGGAGAAAGGCACCCTGGAACTTTGAGTACTGATGCAAATGACCAGAGTAACATTTATTATACTACGGGAAATATGCCGAAAGTGCGCTCTCTAGAGATTCATGTCAAATGCTCAGAGTATTGTCTATAGAAGAGCCTTATTTACATTTGTGTG
>WNGS01169498.1:32871050-32912781 GCA_020271785.1 Procambarus virginalis
TAATAAACACTATCATGGCAATTTGCCTTGGGGACTGATGGGTGCTTGTTGCTGGGCGATGGTTGTAGTTGCCCACCTGGTGACATGTGAACAGAAAATCACTCAACTAAAGAATGTCAAAACAACTCTGTGGTGCACAATGCTCACAAAATCGTCGGCGAGTTTTCATCGATTTTTTTGTTTCCCCATTAATTAGTAGCGTTTTAGCAAATTCGATAGCACGCCTACTACCCTATTAGGTATTGTGAAATAAAAAACAATTAAATGATTTATGATCACATATTGATGTTTGTGGGTTAGTGTCTCACCACTAGTACTGAAGGTCCGGTGTCTCTGTGCACTGCTATTGTTTTATACTAACGGGGAGCCAGATATGAGTACAAGACGCAGGCGGGTAAACTGTGCCACTATTTTAATGCAGAGTACATGCGTTATTCTCGTTTGTTTTCTGTTCGGGGCACATTTCAAACTTATATTTCTTTATAGGTGTTTATACTATATATATGTATTATATCTAATTAGATCTACTACTATATATATTATGATAACTGCAACACATCTCACACCCTCAGTAGAAGTGACTCGAACCCATACCTGCCAGGAGCAACGCAACTGTGTATGTACAGGGACTGCCTTAAATCGCACACCTGCTATGACCAAGTCACACGAGTACCGGGCAATAGGAAGTGATAGCCTTTGCTCGCTATATGAACCACTTCCCCGCACGGTCACCCTGGATGGGTTATCTTGGGCATAGCATTTTATCAAATCACCTCTTTTTTTTTGGGCAACACGTGAGGAACACAAATGCAAACAAGCCTGAATGGTCCCCAGGACTAGATACAACTGAAAACTCACACCCCAGAAGTGACTCGAACCCATACTCCCAGGAGCAACGCAACTGGTATGTACAGGGATGCCTTAAACCACTTGACCATCACGACCGGACATAAGGAAGTGATAGCCTGAGCTATATGAACCACTTCCCCGCCGGCACCTGGATGGTTATCTTGGGCATAGCATTTTATCAAATCACCTCTTTTTTTTGGGGCAACACGTGAGGAACACAAATGCAAACAAGCCTGAATGGTCCCCAGGACTAGATACAACTGAAAACTCACACCCCAGAAGTGACTCGAACCCATACTCCCAGGAGCAACGCAACTGGTATGTACAGGGATGCCTTAAACCACTTGACCATCACGACCGGACATAAGGAAGTGATAGCCTGAGCTATATGAACCACTTCCCCGCCGGCACCTGGATGGTTATCTTGGGCATAGCATTTTATCAAATCACCTCTTTTTTGGGGCAACACGTGAGGAACACAAATGCAAACAAGCCTGAATGGTCCCCAGGACTAGATACAACTGAAAACTCACACCCCAGAAGTGACTCGAACCCATACTCCCAGGAGCAACGCAACTGGTATGTACAGGGATGCCTTAAACCACTTGACCATCACGACCGGACATAAGGAAGTGATAGCCTGAGCTATATGAACCACTTCCCCGCCGGCACCTGGATGGTTATCTTGGGCATAGCATTTTATCAAATCACCTCTTTTTTTTGGGGCAACACGTGAGGAACACAAATGCAAACAAGCCTGAATGGTCCCCAGGACTAGATACAACTGAAAACTCACACCCCAGAAGTGACTCGAACCCATACTCCCAGGAGCAACGCAACTGGTATGTACAGGGATGCCTTAAACCACTTGACCATCACGACCGGACATAAGGAAGTGATAGCCTGAGCTATATGAACCACTTCCCCGCCGGCACCTGGATGGTTATCTTGGGCATAGCATTTTATCAAATCACCTCTTTTTTTTGGGGCAACACGTGAGGAACACAAATGCAAACAAGCCTGAATGGTCCCCAGGACTAGATACAACTGAAAATGTCCGGTCGTGATGGTCAAGTGGTTTAAGGCATCCCTGTACATACCAGTTGCGTTGCTCCTGGGAGTATGGGTTCGAGTCACTTCTGGGGTGTGAGTTTTCAGTTGTATCTAGTCCTGGGGACCATTCAGGCTTGTTTGCATTTGTGTTCCTCACGTGTTGCCCCAAAAAAAAAGAGGTGATTTGATAAAATGCTATGCCCAAGATAACCATCCAGGTGCCGGCGGGGAAGTGGTTCATATAGCTCAGGCTATCACTTCCTTATGTCCGGTCGTGATGGTCAAGTGGTTTAAGGCATCCCTGTACATACCAGTTGCGTTGCTCCTGGGAGTATGGGTTCGAGTCACTTCTGGGGTGTGAGTTTTCAGTTGTATCTAGTCCTGGGGACCATTCAGGCTTGTTTGCATTTGTGTTCCTCACGTGTTGCCCCAAAAAAAAGAGGTGATTTGATAAAATGCTATGCCCAAGATAACCATCCAGGTGCCGGCGGGGAAGTGGTTCATATAGCTCAGGCTATCACTTCCTTATGTCCGGTCGTGATGGTCAAGTGGTTTAAGGCATCCCTGTACATACCAGTTGCGTTGCTCCTGGGAGTATGGGTTCGAGTCACTTCTGGGGTGTGAGTTTTCAGTTGTATCTAGTCCTGGGGACCATTCAGGCTTGTTTGCATATATATATATATATATATATATATATATATATATAATATATATATATATATATATATATTATATATATATATATATAATATATATACAAGAGTTCTTACATTCTTGTAAAGCCACAAGCGCGCATAGCGTTTAGGGCAAGTCCTTAACCCTAATTTTCCGTCGGAAAACGACGCGACAAATAGTTTAACAACCAGGTACCCATTCTCTGCTGGGTGAACAGAGGCGTACAGTTAAGGAATGGTGCCTAGTCAATCCTCCCCAGCCTGGATATGATACCAGGACAAATCGTTCGCGTGGCACGGGACGAGTGTGTTACCACTGCGCCACGAGAACTGCAAACCTTCGTCAATTAAAGAAACACGCTATTTTTTGCTTAAGGATGCAATGAAAAATGCAGTGAAGGTCGTCACTTTTGTCAAAAGAAGCTCATTAAAAAAGGATATTTGAAGTATTCTGTTCAGAGCTTGGAGGCTATTTAAGCCACTTACTGTATCACACACAAGTTAATTGGTTGTGGCGAGAGACGGGCTGCAGGATGTGTGCAACCTGTCTTCACGCTAGGCTGGTTAAAGCAGCGGCCGTCCTCCCTAGACAACCCGTCCTCACGCCAGGCTGCTTAAAGCAGCGGCCGTCCTCCCCAGACGCATTCATCAATTTTAATATACTGTGTATTAAACATTGGTTTGTTCTCATATATAAATTAATATTATTATACATGTAAATTCTATGTATAGTTAGACGAAGGTTAGGTTAGGTGTTAAGGTTTTGTTGGCGATTATTTTGTATTTGAAAAAATACAAAATATTTTGTCTTAGCCTCCTAGACAAAGGTCTTGGAGGCTGTCGACCCTCCAAGACCAAGACAGGTGACTGCTGTGCCACCAAGATAGGTGACTGTTGTGCCTCCAAGACCAAGACAGGTGACTGTAGACCCTCCAAGACCAAGACAGGTGACTGTTGGGCCTCCAAGACCAAGATAGGTGACTGTTGGGCCTCCAAGACCAAGATAGGTGACTGTAGACCCACCAAGACCAAGACAGGTGACTGTAGACCCACCAAGACCAAGACAGGTGACTGTAGACCCACCAAGACCAAGACAGGTGACTGTAGACCCACCAAGACCAAGACAGGTGACTGTAGACCCACCAAGACCAAGACAGGTGACTGTTGGGCCTCCAAGACCAAGACAGGTGACTGTTGGGCCTCCAAGACCAAGACAGGTGACTGTAGACCCTCCAAGACCAAGACAGGTGACTGTTGGGCCTCCAAGACCAAGACAGGTGACTGTTGGGCCTCCAAGACCAAGACAGGTGACTGTTGGGCCTCCAAGACCAAGACAGGTGACTGTTGGGCCTCCAAGACCAAGAAACAGTGGCTTGGGGCTCCCCTTTGACCAGTGAAGGGGACTTTGATATTTTTTTCTAATATTGCCAAATTTTGAACGATGCTCTGTAATTGTAGAACAAAATATCCCATGACAACAGTCGGAAACGGCAACATACCTTTAATTGGTAGATTTCTGTCCCCCGATGAGCTGCTAAAATCTCTTACCTGCAAAATGAAATATATTCGAAAGTATTGGTCACAAACGTCTATACATTTCATTCATCATACACTACAACTATATTACAATCTCTACGTAATTTACAAACTTACAAACATTATCATATAAATAATTTTTACAAATTATATTACAAACCACATAATTTAGATTTTAACCCATCGATATATATATATAAGTAACTCGGATTAAGTTTACACTTTAGGTTCGAGGATATGCTTACCTTGTCCTGCGAGATGAGATGAGAGCACTGTGTTTGAGTGCACTCAAACGCTTTGCAAGATGAGGGCACTTTTCAAGTGTTGCTTCCGGCAAAACACTAAACATTATCCTGAGTCAATATTTCAGTTACGTCTAAAGTAGCAATTTTTTTTCTAATTTCCTTGCCTGTTCTTCCTGGTAACGACAAAGCACTTGTTGGACCATGCAAGACCACCACCGAGTAATTATACTACACGCGATCAATATTAACACTTTCGAAGGCACTCGAAATAACACTTTGTTTACCGTCACAACAATTAGCTAATTCGTGACTCACTGTGACCAAACACGCGTTTTCTTTTTTATCCGGCAGTTGATTAATATTTTCACTTACACTTTAGACACTTCAGTCTCACTCGTCACAACAAAACCACAGACAACATCTCAATGACACAATCTCGTCCTCAGACCAACCCGTCCTCGACTCAAGTCTATTCCATCCAGCGGTCGACCCCCCACAGACGCATTCCTAAATGTTTACATCTGTTCATTCAAAACAGGAATTTTCTCAATTATAAATTAATATTATAAGATATTAGCATATTGTGCATATATAGGCATAGGTTAGGTTAGATGTTTAGGTTGTGTTGGCGATTATTTATATTTATAGTACGTGGGTGAAGCATTTACAGCGTTGTGGTTCGAACAAAAATCGTCAGTGAAGCACTTGTTCCAGAAGTGTTCGAACGTCAACAGTTGTGAGTCGCGTGTAAACCGTTTTTCATTCATAAACAGCGAGTTTGGCGGGTGTATGGAATGAACTTTGGCCTTTGTTTATGAGGACGGGCTGTAATATTAATGAATGTGTCTCTGGGGTACGTTCGCAGCTTTAACGAGCCTGACCTAAGGACAGGTGGTGTGAGTCGTGAGTAAAAGATTTTCATTCATTAACAGGGAGTTTGATGGAGGCGAAAATGCCGCCGGGGGAAAAAATGGCTACCAAAAAAAAGGGAGACATGGGATCCTCCGACGAGCGGCCGGCTTCCTGTCCCCGTCGAGGGCGCTAGAGCAGGAGTGTTTTTTTTCAGAGTATGTGTCACTGTCGGCTACAGCGTCACTATATGCTTATCACCGGGTCACACCATCGTCCGCACCATATTTCATCACTGGGTCACACCATCGTCCGCACCATATTTCATCACTGGGTCACACCATCGTCCGCACCATATTTCATCACTGGGTCACACCATCGTCCACACCATACTTCATCACTGGGTCACACCATCGTCCACACCATACTTCATCACTGGGTCACACCATCGTCCACACCATACTTCATCACCGGGTCACACCATCGTCCACACCATACTTCATCACTGGGTCACACCATCGTCCACACCATACTTCATCACTGGGGTCATACCATCGTCCACACCATACTTCATCACTGGGTCACACCATCGTCTCACAGAGGAACCAATGAGCTCACGAGATCAACTTTCTTAGTTTCTTCTGTGTCTATAGTTCAGCGTTTTTATTTTTATTACGTCAATTATCTCTTTTTTTTAATTCTCAAATTTTCTCAGAAAAGTTGAAAATTTTACCCATCAGAAAACAGCGCACGACAACAATACCTTTTTACAAAATTACTGGTTTGGGTTCTTCGTTGGAAATGGCAAGTAAATGTATTTCCTTTACGTTTCAACATGAGGGATATAAACACCACACATTTTCATTATCTCAAGATATATAAAGTTAAAATATACACTAAAAGTTAATATTTTAGTAAAAGTATACTAAAGTTAAAAATATAAGTTGAGAATGCGTTACATATCTCAGGTTTCATGGTACTTTCAGTGGATTCTAACGTTAGTAAATACATATCTACAACTTCAAACATAAATGCATATGTGACCCTAAGCTAACAGACCCGAAGAACAAGTTATGTTCTTCCTGTGTTCAGAAATCGATGCATCGCTAAAAGTAATGACAGACTTAGATCTGAATCTCATTCAAAGCTTCTAGCTCATCCATCTATCTTATGATGGTATTCCCGCCACTTCTCTTTCCGCCATCATCTTAACTACAGCTTATTTCCTGTTACTCCATCAATATTGTTTCAATGTTCCTCATTTAGTCCCTCACTACATTTTGTTTTCTTCCGTCTCCACTCTCTGTCCTCAGCATCCGCCCACTCTCTCTCTGGAGATGATATGAAGTGAAACGTTAGAGAGAGAGAGAGAGAGAGAGAGAGAGAGAGAGAGAGAGAGAGAGAGAGAGAGAGAGAGAGAGAGAGAGAGAGAGAGAGAGAGAGAGACAGAGAGGGAGAGAGAGAGAGAGAGAGAGAGAGAGAGAGGGTGCTATTTTACACACAATCAATAATTAATTTACATCGTGGAATGAACTGGGAACTTTGAACGATAACAATAAACATGACAGCCAGTGTATGAAAATAATTATTCCAATGTTGTATAATTCGCCTAACGGACACGCACATGCTCACAGTTGTATGATATGTAGTCCTAATGCATAATTTATATTCCTTATAAATATTTGTGTGTGTGTGTGTGTGTGTGTGTGTATTCACCTAGTTGAGCTTGCGGAGGTGGAGCTCTGCTCTTTCGGCCCGCCTCTCAACTGTCAATCAATTGTTACTAACTACTATTTTTTTCACACACACACACACACACACACACACACACACACACACACACACACACACACACACACACACACACACACACACACACACAAGCACCCCAGGAAGAAGCCCGTGACAGCTGACTAACTCCCAGGTACCTATTTACTGCTAGGTAACAGGGGCATTACAGGTGAAAGAAACTCTGCCCATTGTTTCTCGCTGGCGTCCGGAATAGAACCTGGGACCACAGGATCACGGTCCAGCGTGCTGTCCGCTCAGCCACTGGCCCCCCAAGGTGTGTGTGTGTGTGTGTGTGTGTGTGTGTGTGTGTGTGTGTGTGTGTGTGTGTGTGTGTGTGTGTGTGTGTGTGTGTTTAACAAGATGGTAAACGGGGCGGCTTTCACGTTAAGAGATGCGATGATGCTTTACAAGTCATGTATCTCGCTCTCCAGACATCAACAAGATGGGGATGCTGGCCTCCAGACTTCTACCCACATTGAGCCTTTAATCGAGTGATGTTCCGTGAGAAGGGCAGACTCAAGATTTTGAGTAGCGGCACTCTCTTCTTTGGCTCAACAGCACCTGCAGACGTCTCTTTGCAAAACACCGGTTCGATGGCATGGAAAAGTATTTCTAAAAAGACATTCGATACGGGAGAGTTGTTTAACCACTGACAAGCAAGCTGCAAAATTTTTGGCGCATTGATCTAGTGAGACCTAATTATAAGATACGTTGTCTGGTCATGCTTAAGGATTCGGTAGTTTAGTCACTTGGAAGAACATATTAAACGCGGGAATTAACGATGTACTGCCTGGTTATGACCCTTGTTCCAGCTGAGTATTATAAGTGGCCAGAGTTCACCAAAATGTTGACGGATATAGATGGCTTGCGACGGCTACTTTGCCACGGGAAAGATTGCTTCGAGAGATTAACTGCGTGGAACCGGTCATTCCACTAGCCCGTCCTCCAAACAAAGGCCCAAAAGGGATTCCATCCACCTACCAAACCCCCTGTTTATGAATGAAAAACGGTTTATAGACGACTCACAACTCAACCCGTCCTCGACTCAAGTCCATTACATCCAGCGGTCGACCCCACAGACGCATTCATAAATTTTAACATGCTGTTCATTCAAAACGGGAATTTTCTCAAGTATAAATTAATATTATAATATATTAGCACATTGTGTATATATAGGCATAGGATAGGTTAGGTTAGGTTTTTAGGTTCTGTTGGCGAGTATTTGTATTTGTAGTACGTGGGTGAAGCATTTATAGCGTTGTGATTCGAACAAAATTCGTCAGTGAAGCACTTGTTCCGGAAGTGTTCGAACGTCAGCAGTTGTGAGTCGTGTGTAAACCGCTTTTCATTCATAAACAGGGGGTTTGGCGGGATGGAATCACTTTTGGGTCTTTGTTTGGAGGATGGGCTGTTATAGACGACTCACAACTGATGACGTTCGACCACTTCCAGAACAAGTGCTTCACTGACGAATTTTGTTCGAACCACAACGCTGTAAATGCTTCACCCGCGTACTACAAATTCAAATAATCGCCAACAGAACCTAAACACCTAAGTGCAAGCGATGAGTCACAATAACGTAGCTAAAGTATGTTACCAGGCCACACACTAGAAGGTGAAGGGACGACGACTTTTCGGTCCGTCCTGGACCATTCTCAATGGTCCACAATCGACTTGAGAATGGTCCAGGACGGACCGAAACATCACCGTTTAGTGTGTGGTCTGGTCAACTAAACACCTAACCTAACCTAACCTAACCTAACCTATGCCTATATATGCACAATAGGCTAATATATTATAATATTAATTTATATTTGAGAAAATTCCCGTTCCTGAACAGCATGTAAAAATTTATGAATGCGTCTGTGGGATCGACCGCTGGATGTAATGGACTTGAGTCGAGGACGCGTTGGGATGACTCAGCCACGAGAATCTTTCAGACGAATCTCTAACGAGTGACAGCCTTAAGTGGCAAGCGTCTTGTGAACCAGCACAGAATATACCAATGTTTACATGGTAGAGTGGTGGAGTATGGCGGTGAACGGTTACACTTCACTTCCCTCCTGTCTCTCTCTCGTCTTCCCATGTGTGGAGGTCTGTATCATCGGTCATTTATGAGGCATTTAATGCTTGTCAGTGTATTTACACGTCTGCCTTCTTTAGTTGACCACACGTTAATAGGACAAACCAGGTTGTTGACAGCAAAGTCCAGTCCGTCTCAGATCATACGTTGTCAGTAGCAAAGTCCGGTCAGTCTTAGAACACAGGTTGCAGGTTCCAAAGCCTATCCAGTCTATGAATATGAACATCAAAGTCTTGCTAATCACAAATCTCAAGTTGTCAAAATCATAGTCAACCCAATCCAAAATCCCAGACTGTAAGTAGCAAAGTCCAGCCAATCCCATTGCCGGGGACAGGAAGCCTGTTAGCCTTATCGAGGTGTCCCCAAGCCAACAACTGGCCCTACCAACGATGCCACCCACAACAGTTCCCTAACTCCCACGTACATCCGGGAGGCTGGCAGTCTCCTGGGCGTGACGAACCGGCTTCTACAGCGCTTTGGGTGTTCAGGGGGAAAGCCCCAAGCCATTACAATAGCACAGGAAAGGGATCAGGATAAGGATTTGGGATGGGACGGGGAAAAGGAATGGTGACCAACCACTTGGACGGTCGGGTGAGTTGCCGTTTTCGCTGGCAGGGGGTGTGGGTGTCTCACCCTCCCTGCTGTTCCTGGTGGCGTGTTTGCGATGGGCAGCCATGTTCCAGGTGTCGTGCGGGTCCACCCCATAGGATGGGAGTTTACTGGCCGTGCTGGATACCCACTTGTAGACTTGATCTTGAGTGACATGCTCAGGGTCCCAGTCCAGGACGTCTACGGTATTGAGCTCGTCACTGCTCGCTGTGTCGTCATCAACTTTGTGGGTGAGCTGGTGTACCGTGATTTTCTCTGGAGGCACGAGGGGCGTACTTTGCAGCTGCAGGACGGCACTGGGTCTGTGACCATTTCGAACCGTAGTGGTGCTGTGACATATGTAAGTGTCCATGGCGCCCCCATGGAGTTTCCTGAGACTCTCCTCCGGCGTTTCATCCGGAGTTACGGCTCCGTCGTTAGTGTGCGGATGAACTCGCTATCGTCTGGTAAGTATTCGGGTGTGAAGACCAACATTCTGACCCTCGGGATGCGACTGAGGTCGGACATTCCATCCTCTGTCCGGCTGTTAGGGTACTACGTGCGGGTGTTTTATGCCCGGCAACCCTGTACTTGTTTCCACTGTGGCTTGTTGGGGCATCAGGCTGCCGGGTGTACTGCTGATCCGGTCGCTTCTGTGCATTTGTTCCTTGAAGAGGATTTTTCGCCGCTCCCTCTGGAGGAGGACTCCGGGGGTGAGGAGGTGAACGTCCCGTTCGCTGCTGAGGCTCCCCCTGCGTCGCCCGACGTTCCCCCGGTTGTCGCAGACCCTCCTCCGGATGTTGCGGTGCCGTTGGATGATACTCCTGCTCCTGTCTCTGGCCCTGCTGCTTCCGTGGGCATTCCTGGTGCTCCCTGTGAGGCATCGCTGTCTGCTCCCTCGTCTTCGGCTGCTGTGCCTGGACCTGCATCCTCACCTCGGGTCCCGGCTGTGCTGTGTGCTGGGGTGGCTGTGGAGCCTCCTGCTGTGTGTGGTCCCGTTCCCCATGTGGTGGAGGCTGCTGCCGTTTTGCGTCGGGCGTCGGTTCGTCCGGCTGGTGGTGCCCGTGCTTCTGGGTCCACGTCCGGCTCAGACGATCTCCGTCCGGAGCCCAAACGTTCCGGGCGTTCATCGTCCGCCTGGGCCGATGTTGGGGAATTTAGTGACTGGGTCTTCAGGTGTGGAGCCAGATGTGTCGATGGCCCCGCGGTTAGTGGTGGCGGAGGTCCATGTACCTGCTGAAGATGGTGTCCATGTCTCTGGTGGGCTTTCTGCTCCTTCTCCACCGGAGGGCACTCCGCGGTGGGGAGTGGTGGCCTCCGCTGCTAGGGATGGTGGGGATGTTTGGTGCTGGGTGTGGCCTGGTGGTGACCTTACGGAGGGATGCGCGCTGCTCGGGTTCCAGGCAGTTGGCCGGTGGTGTGCTCGTGGCCGCTGGTACCCCGGTGGTGGTGCACTCTATCCGGATCCCTCCTCTGAGGGTGCGCATTGGGACCCTGGGGGCCGTGTTGCCGGCGTCTGTGATGCCATCGGGTCACTGGTCGGAGATTGTTGCGTTGTCGATCTTCGAAGAACAGCGGGACTTTTATAATGATAAGACTCCCTCGGTGTGGGAGCGTGTGCCGATCACTCGCCTCCGGGGTGATACCATCTGGATTCCCTGTTTGCTGGTGTTTGTAGCCGAGGTTCCGGATGACATGGCGTCCCCGGTGGATGGTCTAGGCCCTTGGAAGTGGTTGCTCTGGGAGGCGTTCAATGTACGGTTCCCTCGGGACATGTTTCCGGGCAAGTATGTCCGGTGATTTCCATACTTCTGTGCTTATTCTTGTACTGTGTGCCCTTCTGGCTGTTTGTTTGCCCTTTTGTAGTTTGTGCCCGTGCCCCTCTCTTTGTTTGGGGCGAGGCAGGTGGTTTGGTGTGAGTGTTTTTGTTCATGTGTTTGTTTTTGTGTTGTTATTTTGTCCTGTGTGTTCTATTTTTGCTTTCTGTGTTTCAGCTGTGCTTTTTTTTCTTGTTCATACTGATGTTACTCATATAATGTTTTGTATTGTTACTATGTTTTATTGTTTTGCTAGCATTTTTGTATTTGTTTTTTGTTTTGCGTTTTGTTGTGTGTTCTGATGTATACCTTGTTGCCCTCGCTTGTTTTGACAATTGTTTACTGAGATGTCGGTCGGTCGGCTGGCGTTTTCATGTTTTGTTTTGTTTTATTTAGCTTGTTTTATTGTATTTATTGTTTACCCTTGCATGTAAAAATAAAAATAAAAAAAAAACTTGGACGGTCGGGGATTAAACGACGACCTGCATGAAGCGAGACCGTCGCCCTACCGCCCTGCCCAAGTGTTTAGAGGTTGCATGCGGGGAGTCTATACAATGCCTCTTCTAATTATAGTGAGCTGCAAGACATGTGCAGCTTGCTGCCATGTGGAATGTGGTTGTGACAGGTAAGGGGGATAGTCGATAGTTCCCTGGCCCCAGGGGTGGGGAGGAGGGACGGCCAGAAGTCAATGGGGAGAAGAATTGCATGTTTTTTCCCTGCTTATTGATGCTGATGTTTATTCGTTAATTTGTGTGAAATTTTCACCCATTACCTTCTGTGAATTGAAGAAAAGTTTGAGTTTGTACGCGTAATTTGCCGCTACTTCCCATGATGCAGCTGTTTCACACCAAAATATGTACACTAATTTAACGTGTGCAGCCGCAGAACTGAAGGTCAATGATGGAAGCCAGTGATAAACGATACGGACACAAGAACGTTTCTGTAGTCTAAGAGCAGCGAGTAAATGAAGTGAGGTAGAGCAAAGATTTTCAACCTTTTCTAACTCGCAACACTGAACAATTTAGGTGCTGAAATTGTTAAGATACACCATATAATTTTGTTTAGGGAGACTATAACGGGTATTCAGAAAGAGTTTAATAGCTAAAATTCTAATCATGGTGCTCCTTATTTTTAAATAATGTTGAACATAGATTGTAAAAAAATTTAAAGTTAATGTTCATATTCCTTATTCCTGTTAATTTTTATCTTCCCTCAAACTCCCACGACACGCCATTGAGCTAGAGGATGTGATAGTTGAGTCTCTATACTATACGCAAGTTTTAGGCGCCTTACAGCAATATAAATCTATTCATATAGAAACTATATAGTGTCGACGGTCGAAATTTGAAATGACGGGACCCAAGAGCTGACACTCGGTCCTGTAGTTAAGCCTATTTCTTCATTCTGTGTGATGTGTGTGAGGTGCGGAGTCGGTGACTAAGGAAATATAAATGAAATAAATTAGAAGCCTTGAGGAAACTGTTTCTTGAGTCACTATTCACTGTTGTGAAAGTTGGGCGGTCGCAGTTGCAGACAGACGTTTATATACCTAACACTGCTGATGTACCTGAGGGCCGCTAACACTAGTGGCCTCGACCAGGACAGGAAGCCGGCGGCTTGTCGAGGGTCCCGATCCATTTGTCATGATGATTTTTATAGTGCATATCATATTATAATTAGTTTATATTTATATCATAAAAACAGATTTAGTGCTCCTATAGAGTTGGTGGGCAAAGACAAACATGCTGTATCCTACTTTCGTCACACTGTGTTGCCACCTGATTTTATTAAAGTAAACAGAGGCATAATGTGTTAGGAAACGTATTGTCTTAACCGAAACGATCCGGTTGTTAGTCGGGTGCGCCGCCCACTGCGCTACTCTTCTTTTGGAAGCACAACCCATCAGCGAAGCCAACTAATACTTGTGTCGTAAAGATCTGGTCAGTTTTACCATAAACAATTTGCGGTGACGACCACTGGTTGGGAAGGTTGGTTCAATATTCGTCTCCCGTGACGGCATTGGCTTGGGCATGTTGCCTGGGCTCTTGGATCAAGGCCAATTCCTCTTCTCTATCAGAACTTTATAGTTTGCATACGTAAAGCATATTTTAAAAAATGGATGAAATCGATTTTCTCAGAATATATGCACAAGCTTGTAACTTTTCTCCCTTGTCATGCTCCTATTTATTTTGCTTAAGAATATTTTAAGAGGCATTTAATCTGTACTTCTCGTGGTTTTAGCTGTATTTCATCTGTTTGGAGTTCAGAATTTGTGAATTCAAGTTCATTATCCTTTACGAACTTGTTTTGATATAAGTTTCCATTAACTTACATCTATGTCAGGTGGGAATTTTTTCTGGTCTCTAGTCATTTATTAATTACTATCGTTAATGATACAGTCAGTCCTCCTAAGCTTTCCCAACGTCAAGAAAAAGGTCAATTTTAAATGTCCTCTCCTAACCAACCGGAGGACCCAAAACAGAAAACGGGACAGTACGTTACTTTCGCGAGCCGCTTCCATTTTCTCGTACGACAGATTTTGGCCTTATGTAACGCATAAGAGGGGAAATGCGACGCTCTTAGTAAGAGGACAGATTGAATGGTAACTATGTTTAGCTATTTAGACCCCTGTAATATTTCGGTGTGGTGTTGAGCTTAAGCCCCATGGAGAGTTATCAAGGCCGCCAAAACGCGTTTACTGACCAACCATCACCTTATCTTGACCCTGGAACATAGTCCAAGACTAAAGTCAACTCTCACTGTATATTCACTAAGAAGCGGGATATACCTCATAGTGTACATATCCCTTTTGTATTGTTAACAAATGTATCATAATGAATGTTGACCAGACCACACACTAGAAGATGAAGGGACGACGACGTTTCGGTCCGTGCTGGATCATTCTCACAATCGACTTGAGAATGGTCCAGGACGGACCGAAACGTCATCGTCCCTTCGCCTTCTAGTGTGTGGTCTGGTCAACATACTTCAGCCACGTTATTGTGACTCCTCGTCTACGTATCATAATGAATCATAACAAATTAATCATATTATATGAGCCTTATGATATAATACGGCTGATTTACAGCGTTTGTCGCCGGCAATAGACACCAAAATCCCTAGACAACCTTTAGTTTCAAACTCCCATATGTCGTTGTCACCTCTCCCTCACTCATTAAATAAATGGATGTCCAATAATACTTTTGCATTAGTATTAACTTGGAATACTTTGTCGAATTTGGCCTTACAGTTATGGATGGAGGTGGCTTCCGTTACTTCTTCTTGCCGTGCATTCATCTTGTTAACCTCCCGTGAAGGGTGAATGAGTATTTCCTTACATTTCTGCTATTCATTTGCATTTCCAGACTCCACTTGTGTCCTATTGTCCTACTTTTCTTTCAGTTTAAAAAGGTTGCCTTAGTCCACATTGTCTCTTCCTCTCAGTATCTTACATGTTCTGATCATACCTCCTGTTTCTTCTATCTTCTAGAGTTGTGAGATTTACTTCCATTAGCCTCTCCTCGTACCTTAACCCTTTCAGCTGTGGCACCAATCTTGTTGCAAATCTTATAAATTTTGGTTTTATGTTTCACATGGAACGGATCACATACCAGTGTTGCATGCTAGTGCCTCACCCCGAATTTTACCTGATTCTTTCCAAAAAACACTGAAACTGGTAATGGGTCGTTTTTGTTATAAGTCATAATATCACTTGTATAAATATCAATGTTCCATATTCCAGCTCCTTAACTTATTTTCCCCTTTCTCTGGCACAGCCCATAGCATATAAATAGCTGAGCTAAGCCTCTCTAACAAGCAGGCTTTCCTTATATACACTAATATATATATATATGTCGTACCTAGTAGCCAGAACGCACTTGTCAGCCTACTATGCAAGGCCCGATTTGCCTAATAGGCCAAGTTTTCATGAATTAATTGTTTTTCGACTACCTAACCTACCTAACCTAACCTAACCTAACTTTTTCGGCTACCTAACCTAACCTAACCTATAAAGATAGGTTAGGTTAGGTTAGGTAGGGTTGGTTAGGTTCGGTCATATATCTACGTTAATTTTAACTCCAATGAAAAAAAATTGACCTCATACATAATGAAATGGGTAGCTTTATCTTTACATAAGAAAAAAAATAGAGAAAATATATTAATTCAGGAAATCTTGGCTTATTAGGCAAATCGGGGCTTGCATAGTAGGCCAAAAAGTGAGTTCTGGCTACTAGGTACGACATATATATATATATATATATATATATATATATATATATATATATATATATATATATATATATATATATGTCGTACCTAGTAGCCAGAACGCACTTCTCAGCCTACTATGCAAGGCCCGATTTGCCCAATAAGCCAAGTTTTCATGAATTAATGTTTTTTCGACTACCTAACCTACCTAACCTAACCTAACCTAACTTTTTCGGCTACCTAACCTAACCTAACCTATAAAGATAGGTTCGGTTAGGTTAGGTAGGGTTGGTTAGGTTCGGTCATATATCTACGTTAATTTTAACTCCAATAAAAAATAATTGACCTCATACATAATGAAATGGGTAGCTTTATCATTTCATAAGACAAAAATTTGAGAAAATGTATTAATTCGGTAAAACTTGGCTTATTAGGCAAATCGGGCCTTGCATAGTAGGCTGATAAGTGCGTTCTGGCTACTAGGTACGACATATATATATATATATATATATATATATATATATATATATATATATATGAATCATAACTTGAATATATATATATATGTATATATATATATATATATATATATATATATATATATATATATATATATATATATATATATAAACCCAAGGGCTGACAGTTTCTTGTTTCAGCGCCTCAGTGAGGCGATCCAGAGGGGGAAACGCCTGCTGCGTCCTCGGTTCCTGTCCGGAAGCGGAGGAGCTTCAAGAGATCCATAACCTTTAAAAACTCATTGTATTAACCAATGTAAATCTTGTAACCCTTAAATATCTAATAAAGCACAACAAAACACAAAAGAAGGGGGGTGGTAGGACAAAAGTACATAGAAACAGTATAAGAGGGGACCTAAAAACCCCTCTAATGCGCTATGTGTACTTTTCTCCGAGGCTATGGGTCCCCTTCTTCCAGCCAGAGGTGATACTCCTTCCATATTTATTCAAAAATATATATGAGTGTGCTGAGTATGCTACTCAGACGTCCGCTCGTGCTAACTGCCTGTGACCTATTGTCGACAACGGTGACCCACTGACAGCTGCTTACAACCCACGGATGACTGCTCGTGACCCCTGATTGTATCCCACTCGTAATGTGAGAGGAGACATTCTGACCCAGTTGCTGCCTCTTATCTTGCTTAAATCTAAACCCACGTACATGTTAATGCCATTTATAACACATACACAACCAGGTCTAGGGTCGTACAACACCAGAAGAAAGAGACTCGTGAGGGGGAAAGAATCAGAGATAGAGAAAGAGAGATAAATATACAGTGAGAGAGAGAGATAAACAGACCGAGAAAGAGAACACATACACATAAATGTTGGGAGACTGTCAACACTCCACGATAGCTGTCGCCGCCAGACTGGGTTAATGCAAAACTCTGGTCCTTGTATTAGCCTCGCTGCTTATGCTGTGTTCGGCTTTTTTCTGCTGGGGATATTGCACTCTCTTTGTGGGAGTTATTGGTCGTTATAATAGCGNGGGGGGTAAAGGGGGAAGATTATGTAACAAGGAGAGAAGGAGTAGAATAAGAGACAGGAACGGTGGAGTAGAATACGAAATAGAAAGGGAAGGGTGAGTATAGAGCACCTCTAGGACCTTAGGACAGTGATTGACAGGTGACATGTCTAACACGTGCAAGGACGCTTTACACGACAGGTAACACATGCACGGACGTGTTACACGACAGGTGACACGTGCAAGGACGTGTTACACGGCAGGTGACACGCGCAATGACGTGTTACACGACAGGTAACACGTGCAAGGACACAGAGCAGAATAATATCCGGTATGATAATTAGCGAGTAGTCGCTAAACTAGACCATATCAAAGGTCTAAGTAACTATGGTTGTCTGGTTGCCGAACAAAGTTGGGCAAAGTTCCTGATAACCAGGAACGCAGTGGTTGGTTGACATGTCGAATTCTTTCTTTGTTTTACAAGAGAACTTGAGCTGAAGCCCAGAAGAGAACTTTAAGAAGACTCACAGAGGAGAACTTTAGTGAAGACTGCGAGCAGAACCAATGTATATCACAATAAACAAAAAATGGGATTTGGGTTAATTAAAGGGATTCATACGTAGGATACACGCATGAAGATAGTGGATGTGCCTGCCACTCTCCATAGTGTATCACTGGTAACAAGTGAACTGCCAAAAATTTGGAAGACGGCTAATGTAGTCCCGATATACAAGAAGGGGGATAGACAGGAAGCACTGAACCAAGTTAGGGCCAGTGTCCCTAACTTGAATACTATGCAAGTTGATGGAGAAGGTTTCACGAAAAAAGCTAGTGGAACATCTGGAGCGAAAGAACTTTGTTCTTTCAAAGTTCCACTCCTTTCAAAGGTGTGAAAGAAAAGACCCACACAGTTGTGTAAGTGTGTAATTACCTAAGTGTAATTACCTAAGTGAAGTTACAGGATGAGAGCTACGCTCGTGGTGTCCCGTCTTCCCAGTACTCTTTGTCTTATAACGCTTTGAAACTACTGACGGTCTTGGCCTCCACCACCTTCTCACCTAACTTGTTCCAACCGTCTACCACTCTGTTTGCAAAAGCGAATTTTCTTATATTTCTTCGGCATCTGTGTTTAGTTAGTTTAAATATATGACCTCTTGTGTGTGTGTGTGTGTGTGTGTGTGTGTGTGTGTGTGTGTGTGTGTGGGTGTGTGTGTGTGTGTGTGTGTGTGTGTGTGAGTGTGTTTGAATCTACATGTTTGCCTTTCTCTCTGCCCCCTCTTCCTGTAAAAAAAGTGTATTGTTTGACCTTTTCTTTGAATATACTTTTTCTTTTGTTAATACGTGCCTATTATTTGTTTTGCCTGTTAGTTTGCCTGTATTCCTGTTTGTCTGTATATATGTTAAATTTCCTTTTGTCTAACAGAGGCGAACGTCCCCGAACACAACCCAATTAACTACATCCCCTAGACTCCATCACTAACGCGTCGAGTCACGTCGTTATCAACTGTGAGTGTTGATAACGTTGCAGCTCATGCAACAGCCCTGCAGCACTTGCCCCCAGAGTCCTCCACTCTCAGCTAGAATGATCACGTATCACAATCCAATATTATCACCATTCAGTGTATCGTAAACTACTCTCATTAACACCACCGATTCAAGATACATATTTCGCATCAGAAGTCACCATAAATAATCGATAATATCAACCATAGATTTGTGTTTCGATCCCAATAAAAATATTTATGATTTTTTTCCTTCAAAATTGTGACTAAAATGCAATTTATTCTTGATGGATATTTCACTTTTAATTCTAATTCATACTGTACTTAGTCATTCTCTTGCTGTCCTTACTCTGTGTTTCGCACTTTCTCATCTTGTCCTCGAATTGTCTGATCGCTGTGTCAACTTTGTGGCAGTTGAAAATCAGACCAATTTATATTCAGTAAAAGTAAAATTTTGTCAGATACATTTAATTAACAAACTGTGGCCGATGTCCTGTTCCATTGAGAACTTGAATCTCGAACTTCAGACTTTAGTCACTGTCTTCCTTCTTAGAGCCTCAGACTTCATTCACAGTCTTCGTTCTTAGAACCTCAGACTTCATCCACAGTCTTCGTTCTTAGAGCCTCAGACCTCATTTACTGTCTTCCTTCTTAGAGTCTAAGACCTCAATCACACTCCTCCGTATCCGATCTGTCCTGAAAACATCATTTTTGAGCTATTGCGAAGAAAGCTTTTAAACATCAAGGTTTGAACTTCACATAAAATGACGAATGTTTTCTTCCTCCAATAGTCTTTTCGTTCTTTATGACTTTTACTCTTTCCAGCGCCTCCTTTACTGTTTTATTTTGAATTCACATTGACTTTGGTTTTTTCTTCCTTGTGATATCGATTCTGCAATTTTTATTTCGCAACTTAGAGCGAATATAATGATAGTGCTTCAGGCCACTTGAGTAATGTGGGAAGCCTGAGATTTTCTAAGAAATCAAAATATATATAAATAACAACGTTTTCAAATGAACCTTTTCAGTGCGATAGTATCAACAAAACACGAGTTAATCCGAACTCAACTATTTCTGTCCGGACACATCCACTTCTGTCCGGACACGATCACTTCTATCCAAAGACAGCCCGCTTTTCTCCTGACTCAACTTTTTATTTCTGAAATAACTTCTGTCCGGACTCATAGCTAGTAGAACAGGCCCCACTTATGTGTCCATGTCAACATCTTCACCTGCGTGTCAATACACCGTATACAGTGGCAAATGCGCACGCGCGCGCGCGTGTGTGTGTGTGTGTGTGTGTGTGTGTGTGTGTGTGTGTGTGTGTGTGTGTGTGTGTGTGTGTGTGTGTGTGTGTACTTTGGGCGTGAACCCTTTTTTGGATTCAGGGACCTTCCGGCGCACTCGTTGCGATGGCCTGCGGATCTGGTTTCTTTGCCTTGCGGCATATTTCATATGTAGCCTTGTGGCTATTTCCCTCGTGCTGTGCCTTGCGACGTTTGTGTGTGTGTGTGTGTGTGTGTGTGTGTGTGTGTGTGTGTGTGTGTGGGGCAGTACATGACAGGGGGCTAGGGGTTCCTGTGGGGTAGTAAAGGGTTGGGATTGCGTTTGTGGTAGAAGAGTGTGTGTGTGTGTGAATGTGTGTGTGTGTGTGTGTGTGTGTGTGTGTGTGTGTGTGTGTGTGTGTGTGTGAATGAGTGTTGTGTATACATATATTTAAAAAAGAGTGACGTTGCTAGCATATAAGCATATCCATAGTCATAAATTATTGTATATATCTTCCTTCTCGTCTGCGTGCCTGACCGGCCCGTCCTCTCGTACCACAACAGACAGAAAAGGGCGTACTAAAGTACCCGAACCTAACCTAACCAACCCGCGGGAGCCACCCATGGAAAAAAGTCAATCTCCGTGAACCATTTTCATCTACAGAACATCACATTTTTGGGATTTTTGACGTCAAAATGCTATGTACTATCGGTTGCCCGGGACGCAGATGGCTATGTCTATATCTGCCTTCACATTGTTACAACACCTCTGGATAATATGAGGAAATGAGCCAACTGAGAGATAAGTTATAATTAGTTTAATATTAGTGTCGACGCTTTGGGGCTTGATGAAAGGTCTTGATCCCTCGGAAAAGACCATCAAATTTAGAATCTCCAAATTTGTTCTCAAGTTCGTGTACTGAATCTAAACCCGGTTTAAATGCGCCTCGATAAAGAGAGAGAGAGAGAGAGAGAGAGAGAGAGAGAGAGAGAGAGAGAGAGACAGACAGACAGACAGACAGACAGACAGACAGACAGACAGACAGACAGACAAATAAAACGCTGCTTTTTAAGAAGGGAGATAGATTACAGGCAATTACTTTCGCTTAACTAGTTTAACGACTATTGTAAGAAAATCTCTCCAGTCAATAATAACAAGAGCAACTTCTTTACACCTCCGAAAACCTATTACTAAAGTTTGTTACTACTACTACATCCAGAGAGCAGCCACAGTAACGTGATGTATCAATGACAACATCAGTTGGAGTTATAATGAGGATCATCCTAATAAAGAAGATCCTCCTCATCATTGTATATACATTATGATGAGTATGGTTAAGGATGAGCTTAAAAATATTCTTCTTCAACACTGTGTTGACAAAGAGGTTTTCAAGAGTCAGCTTAAACTCATGTCACACCCACCTGCACTCTGATGATCAGTTGGCGTTCGACAACTCGAAGAACCAACCAAAATTAGTCATACTTGACCAACAAAAAAAAAGGCAAGCTGAAGTTCAGGCAATAAGAGCAAAATAAGAAAAGGAGCTCAAACAAATACAACTTTAAATGCAGCACGAGGTAAAAAAAAAAATTACAGCAATAAGGATTAAGGCAGGGAATCCTAACAAGCAAATGCTTGCCTCTTACCCATCTCATGCAATTACGTGTGATTAGTTTGTAAAAATCTTCAGCTCTTAATGATAATGAGGTGGTCCAGTATTTTTCTAATTGTGAGACGTTAGTAACCAGCATGAGATGCCCTCAGGAACAGTGGAAAGCAAGTTTACAAGATCAGTTGGCAGGCAGAGTCCCCCCCAAAAAAAGTTTAGCAGCTTTGCTTTTTAAGTCTAGTCTTGCATATAATTATATATAATCCCTCTTTGTTGACATGTGTGGAAGTTGTAAGGAAGAAATTTCACCTGTCTCATGCATTGTTATTTTACTCAGTTAGATAATTGTAGTCAGTTACGTAATCTCTTGAAATGAAAACTAGAATGAAAATTTATTAACTTGTTTATCCTTTGATGTAAGTGTTTATTTATTAAATTAGCCCGAATGACAGATGAGTAACTCATGAAGCTTTGCATAAACTCTTTTACAGGATTTTATGTCACAAAAATAATTTTATTTATGTCACAAAGAGTTCACACTAACTGCGTACTTGTAGTCCCAAGACAGCATCTCCTTTAAGGTTAAAGTCTAATGTTAAGCGCGTAACTACTGGTGATATTAAGCCAAACATTTATGCACGGAAAGCACGATTTATATTTATATAATGGAGCAAATGGTTGAGACTTGCATCTGCTGTAAGAGTATTGGTCAGAGAGTTCAAAGATTATAGCCTCTCTTTCCACCCAACTTCATGGCGTCGGGTGCCACTTTTAGGTCTCACTTTGCTAAGTGATGATGCCACTTCCTCTCTCATAACCTTTTAATATTATGCATCAATTAATTAGTAAAGACTTTTAATTTGTATATCATACATGGGTGTGATACATTCGTCAGTAAATTTTTAAGTTCTCATACACTGTATGATAACTTTATTAATAGATTAGATTTAAATTTCATTATTTTTCTAAATCCAATATTCTCTTCTCAGTGGCTCTTTCACTCTTGACACCATTCTTATCACTCTTAATCTCAACAGCACTGATTAGGCTGTCTCATTCAATCACTCCAAGCCAGACGTAACAATAGAGGGAGAGAGAGAGGAAGGAAGAGAATGAGAGAGGGAGAGGGAGAGGAAGAGAGAATGAGAGAGATGGTCTTGCTTCAGGAACACACACTGTAATAGTTAATATTATATCGTGTCATAAAGTCAGAGGCGTGTAGACATTATCATTGCCATCGGAAGACGTCTGTAAGGAGTTGTCTATGTAGCCGGGAGCGACAGGTCGAGTAGGGTGATCAACGGAGATAACTGTAGCGTCGTCGAGGACAAGGGAGTATATGGCAATGGCAAGGAAGAGGGAGGGAAGATGAAGATGAGAGAGGATGTAAGGAAAGGAGGCTAAAGGCGAGAATAGAGTAAGATGAGAGGCACTAAAGCTATTTTAAGAGAACGAGGCTATAAAGCTTTTCAAGCTAAATTGCTAAACGAAACTGGGTTGTAGAGAACCGTAGAGATAATATCAGAAGAAAAGAATGATAAAAACCAGAAAAGGAAAACTCAGAAGGGGAAGAACTCTGAAGAAGAAGAAGAGGTAAGTGGATGAGGAAGGGCGCTGTAACTACCTGAAATGTTTTCATCGCTTAACGACTGCAGCAGAAGTTGGGTCACAGCCAGAGCTGCAGGGAGTGCCTTGGGCCTGTAATGGTCACCTGGGCTGTCTAGACAAGACTAGGGGGGGGGGGGAAGGGACGGAATTGATCCTCCCAATGTGGTCGAAACGATCCGGAACGACGTTATGCCTTGGAAGGTTTCTTGATAAGTTTGGAGAACTGTAATAGCTTCCTGCAGTTTCTTAAATATGAAGTTGTCCCTTTAAGTGTCTAAAAAAAACGTTCCTGGAGAAAAAATATTAACCCCCGTCTTACCCTGGGGTATCTAGACGTGTCTAAGAATCTGACGTGAACCTCTAAGGTGTCAGGACGATCTAAGGGGCAGATGACGGCCACACCTGTATGAGTAGACGAGTCTGGGGGCCCAGACGACGACCTACTGAGACACAAGTGATGGGAGACGGAGCTAATGTAACTCCTTGCGGGTTTCTGGAAACATACAAGAACCTAGAGTGTCATGGTACCTGAGGAGTCAAGGAACCTGGCAGTAACGGGACCTGCTGAGACAAAGGGCTTTCGGAGACAAGGAAGGGAGGGAATTATCAGAGGAAAGCGCAAAGCCGCTACATTATTACATTAAATTCTGTCATGAAGAAACTCATGAAACTGAGCATTAAGAGTAAAGGCTGTATATGACTGTGTAGTGAGAGAGAGTAGCAAGAGAGAGAGAGTAGTAAAGGTGAGAGGGTAGCAAGGGAGAGAGAGAGAGCAAGGGAGAGAGGGTAGAAAGGGGAGAGAGAGAGTAGTAAGGGAGAGAGGGTAGCAAGGGAGAGAGAGAGAAGCAAGGGAGAGAGGGTAGCAAGGGAGAGAGAGAGTAGTAAGGGAGAGAGGGTAACAAGGGAGAGAGGTACAAGTATGGTCAGTGAGAAGGATATGGTTGGGGAAGACACAGTATTTATGGGTTGTAGTTCTGAAGATTATGGACCTGACAGACGTGAGAGTCTCATTGTAATTAAAGAGACGAAGAGGTGTTTAGTGAGGTGCTGCAGCTAGACCGGATGAAGAGGTAAGAACGGACATGGAGAGGGGAGGCAAAAGGTTTTAGTGGGAGGCAGTGGCGGCAGGATTTCAGAATGTGGCCAGGTTCTGCACTGCGTTGTGAGAGAATAGTTGGAGAGGAAAATAGAGTGGGTGAAGAGGAATATGACCAAGGAGCCAGACACTTGGAGCCAAGGACCTGGGAACAAGGCACTTGGAGTCAAAGGAACAGTGTCTATCACCTGAGCGGCTCACTCCTCTCCCCCTTACCCTCTGTGGTTGAGAAGGAAGAGCTTTATTAGTTTCATCCCTCTCCCTTCCATCCTGTATTCACTGAATTCCTCTGAGTCCTTGAATTCCTTCTCGTGCAGCCTTGAATTCCTCCTCATGCAGCGTTCTATATCCTTTTCTTTTCCGTTTAGCTCTGTTTACCAACATATTTCAAGACGTTATTAAGTTTGTAAATCACAGTTTTTATAGTTTTAGCCGCCCGGCAGTGTTGCAGGAACTCAGTAGGGTATAGTTTTGGAGAGGCATCGGGCGTTCTAGAATGTAAACAGGTCAATATGTTTGAAATCACTAGTATTCTCTATCCGGTGTCGTTCCTCTTTTGTTTCAGGAGTAATTTCAGAGAATTCCTGTATAATATTAAGTTTTATTTATAAAATGCACTTTTTAGTTCGTTTAATTACCTTGTATTAATTTAAAGCTTTATCATTATACTGGATTTTCGCTTGTTTAATTACACTATGGAATGCTGTTACATTTTTCACTGCATGCATTGCAGTTCGTTCCCCAGTGACGTTGGATTATATAATTATCGTTCTACTGTGATAAACCAGGCTGTTGTCTCATCCCTGAGACACTTTTCTCATTATTGCCATCTCTATTTTGTCAAATTTTGTATCTCTACGACTAACAAATCGATCAATGTAGCTTCCCAAAAAATATACCACTACAAAATTTTGTTCCTTTAATATTCTCTTTCCTGTGCTAGTTCTTCTACAAACTTTATTATTCCCTGTATTCGATATTTTATGAACACGTGTAATTTCCCCTATACATAGGTTCCATCTCCACATTTGTGTTCGTTTTAATGCTCTTGCATACCTGTTCTTCAATTCAGCTATTATCTCCTATAATGCATTTTTCATATTACCTTTTCTTCATCAACTGTTTCCCCTTTTTATCTCTCTCTAACTCCTCTCATCATTCCTTATATCTCCTCCCTCCCCTTATCTTTGCTTAATACCTAATCCCATCTTAGTATACCTACGTCCCAATATAATGACTCACAGCAATAAAGTCAGCAAGGACCCATGCAATCAGTCATACCAGCTACCTCAGTAGATGAAGCTGTACAATATGTTAACTTAAAATGTTCCATGGGGCGGGGGTCATGTGAATGCTTGCGCCCTCAGGGAGCCTCGTATGTGGCCCCACCCTTGGGTGTGTCATGTACCTGAGTCTAACTCTTATTATCGTAACATAAGTCAATGTTGCAGTCTAAATGCCATAACAAATGTTGATTAGCATAAACGACAGGGCTCCTGTCCACACCATGGGTCGCTGACACCAACGGCCTAACCTGTCAACGATCAGGTAACACTGATCCATAATATGCAGGATAACCACAATGTTATGGAAAATGCCATCGGTAACGTTTTAATCTTCAGCAGCTAGATCCAGTCAAGCTGCAGCTAGATCCAGTCAAGATCCAGTCAAGCTGATCCTCAAGCATCCAGTCAAGCTGCTGAGGATCACAAGCTGAGAAGCCATGGGGCCCCTTCCTAGGAATCCTCTTTGCCAACGTCTATATGGGATCACTAGTTGACACAAAGTGAGCATCAACTATCACCTCGCCTGTTTTGCGTGAGTTGAGGTATATTTTTCCAGGACGAGAAGTAACCGTAACAGAACGAATGTGGCTCAGCGCTGCTGCGTGTAGCTAACGCCATAAATTCAAAGGTCAGAGGTCACAGAGACAGTAAGCCTGTGCAGGTTGGGGGCGAGTGGAAGGACGATGAGTTAGGGGGGAGTTCGGATGTCATTGGAGTATTGGGGTGATGCGGAAGGGGTTTGAGGGAGAGGAAGGGACGGGGCTAGGAAATGGGAGTGGGGGAAGAGGACAGGGATGGCAAGGGATAGGGTGGAGAGGATTGGGCAAGCAGGAAGCAGCAGGCGATGCGGTATTATTAATATTTAACTCCCTCGGCGACAGTCGTGTTGGAACCCTTGACTAATGCAGGCTTGTGTAAACAGCGGTAGACTTTTGTAAACAGTTTTTACCTTGATTAAACTGCCACGGACGTGAGTAAATGGCTGTCGAGTCCCGTACACAGTCGCGATCATATATAAACTGCTGTAGATTCGTGTAAACTACTGTGAACTAATGTAGACAGCTGCAAACTTGTCCAAATTTATGTTCACACACAAATAGAACAAATTAAATGTGTATTTAACTATAATATATTTTGCCCTTTTATAACAGCAAGTGATCTAAATTTTTAAAATAAATTTCTTCTTCCGTTTACAGATTTACGCGATTTAGAACGCAAGACGTAAACAACTGAGTCATTGTTTACAACTATTCAACGACTATGAATGAAGCAGGTGAGAAGCATCTCCTCCAACTAACTTGTCCAACAAGTTAGTTGGAGGAGATGACCTAACTGACCACACCGTAAATTATCCAGCGATAATCGACTGTGTGGATTATCAACACCGTAGATTATCCTCATTGCTGGATAATCTGCGGTGAGGATTATCCAGCAACGATCCACACTGTGGGTCGTTGACACCAACGGCCTAACCTGTCAACGATAAAGTAACACTGATCTATAATATGCAGAATAACCGCATTGATATGGAAGGCATCAGCTGAAACGTTTTCATCCTCAGTAGCTAGATCCAGTCAAGCTGCTAAAGATGGCCTTCTGAGAAGCCGACCCTCTTAGGAGTCCTCTTTGCTAACAACTATATGGTATCACTAGAAGACATTATCGTCTAAACCACGGGGATAACCTCTCATCTACTGCAGGCACATCGATGATATAATTGTATGTGCAAAATACTCCAGGAATTGTTACGATTAAAGGATCTATTTACCCAAAACTCCGTGCTTAACTTAACTCAAGAACGCACTCCCTTTCCTCCATGTCTATGTGAGAACCAAAGACACCACAATCGACTTAATTAAGAATGGTCCAGGATGGACCGAAACGTCATTGTCCCTTCACTTTTTAGTGTGTGGTTTGGTCAACATACTTTAGCCACGTTATTGTGACTCCTCGTCTGCACAAAGATATCACCTTCACCACACATGATTATACTAAACCCACTAACATTTGAATGTGTACGAATCGTCACTCCGAATGCCCAGACAGATATAAAACTGTTCGAGCAACATTCAGTCAACCTTATCGACGATGAAAACGTGGATTCAATGTTGATACCATTTTTTTTTTTTTTTTTTTTAATTCCTTAGGTACATCTGCATTAGTGCAGCTACCCTAGACTATATGAAGTGGGGTACAGTGTGTCAAAAGAGCTAACTAGTTGATGCTAGAAAATCCCCATCACACAGGATGGTTAGTCATACAGAGGCATGTGATAAGCAGTCTGCACTGGCAGATTTCGGATGCATTTTGAGGATATCATCAACACAAGATTGAATAAGGCAGCAGTGGTAATAAGGGTCACCATCTCGCACGATGGTTAGTCATACAGGGCCATATGTTTAGTAGCCTGCACTGGCAAATTTTGGGTACATTGTGAGGATATCTTCAAGAATACGAGAGTGAATAAAGTAATTGCAAAGCTCCAGGTACCTCATGCCAACTGGTCTGAGAGGTCTAATAACTGGGCATTCAGTGATGTAGTGCGGGAGATCGTGCCGTAGTTCCTGCTCACAGAGTTTACAACTGGAGTGCTCAGGATTGGGAGATCCGTCACCTGCAGCCACCTGCCACAGGTAACGGTAACCCAACCTGATCCTTGCAACCACTGTGTCGCACAGTCTAGTGGACGTTTTGTGCTGCCCATAGATGTAGGTTTGAAACTCTACGGAACACCAAACCCACATTTCAATTGTTTCTGGGATTTGGGATCGGAGCTAATCTTTCTTAACAGGGTCTATAAACAATTCAATGACACTCGCTAGACAATTACAGATTATTTTGCAAAGCTCCGTGAGGCAAATCCCAATCGTCTGGAGTCCAACTTCGGAGAGGCAGATAGGACAGATATCTTTATCTACAGATAATGAAATATGTGTAACCAGTTCTCTTGAATAACAGAACGTATTTTGACGTAAAAATACCCATCGTGAAAATATGACGCAATCATATCGCATCAGTTAATTGATTAGCTGTTACATTTTCTGTTCGAAGGTCCGCAGCCCATTAGTATATCATTTTTGTGACGTTGTGTTAACTCGAGAGAGCGGGCTGATATCGGTGTGTGTTACTTGGGACTTTCCCTATGGTTGGGTTTCTCAAAATGGCCTCCAACTGCTACCTGAGGCAATAGTGGCTGGCATTTGTTGTTGTCTAATACTTGCTCATTGACTATTGGCCATTTTCTAACATTTTAATAGTTATTGATTGATCGTGATCATGTATTTAACTCATTAAGCTGGCGTGTTGAGACTAAATAAGCACTGCTGTATTCCGATTCCATTATTTCCTAAATCACTGTTTGGCAAATGCCGGCTGTGCCACTGGTGCCCCGTCACCCCAATAGCTGTAAACCTTTTAAAAAAGTAATCACTCTTTCTGACACACAAAGAGCGCCGCTGTCAGCGTTTGATCGGTTCTCTAGCACAGCCAGCACACGCTAATGGAATATATGCCTGCCACCTTTTACTAGTAACTCAGATTTGTTTACATAATGAAACGGATTCGTGGATTCGTGACTGAAGTGAGGAGGGCATTATCAGGGGAAAGTGCCCAAGTCATTACGACTATATAGCACATGGAAGGAATATGGATTTGGGATTTGGGTAAGGATTTGGGATGGTAAGGGGGGGGGAAGGAATGGTGCCCAAGCACTTGGACGGTCGGGGATTGAACGCCGACCTGCGAGGAGACCGTCGCTCTACCCAAGTGGTTGGGTAATGAAACGGAATGTTCTGGAGGGATAATTTGCCTGCCTACCGCCTTCTTATAGGCCTGGGGAAATTATTTCTTGGAGTACACGAAAAATCTTCGTTCGACTAGAATGTTGATTACTTCCAGTATGGTTGCGGCTAAGTATTTTATTAACGATTTCGTTATTATTGTTGTCAGGATTATTTACAGTTTTTTGGGACAGATACGTTCCAGTTCAGGGTTTTGAGGTGTATATATAGACCTCAAAACCCTGGACTGGTTCAGGTATCAGGTATTCAGGTATTCAGGTATTCAGGTATTCAGGTATAGTTCCCTTAATCTGTCCTCATAGTTTAACCCACTTTGCTCTGGCATTATTCTTGTTGTAAACGTTTGTATCATTTCAAAATGGAAATTTTCAATTTCAATTTTAGTTTCATGCTTCACAGAGGATTTCAGGCTAGTTCTGTATATTACAAAATTGGTCTAACACAAACTATGAAAATTGCTTCGAAAAAGCCCCTGGTGTGGATTGTTATATAACCTAATGTTTGCCAGCGTCCCATATGCCGCCGCTTTAACCTTGTTTATATGTGTCTCTCTGGAGATTGTCTTGGAATTAGATCCACTCCTAAATCCTTTTCTCTCTCTCCGACTCTTGTATTTGCCTTTTTACCTACTGGTCGATACCTCCTGATATCCTTACTCCTTTTCCCAATATCATTACCTTGCATTTGCTGGAATTTAACTCTACCAATACATTTTTACCAACTCCTGGAATTTGTCAAGATCTTTTTGTAGCTTGCTGAAGTCCTCCTCGGGTTTAACATTCCTCATTAGCTTTGCGTTGTCTGTAAATATATGGCCTGTATGAGTTCACTCCCTTGGCTTAGCTCATTCACATAAATTAGGATGTGATGTACTTAAAGCCCGTGCCTTCCTCGTCTCATCACAGTCTACTTGATAATGGTCCAGGATGGATCGAAACGTCGTCGTCTCTTCAATTTATAGTGTGTGGTTTGGTCAATATTTTTCAGACGCGTTATTGTGACTCATCATCGGCATTAATTAGGACTAGTAATGACAGCTTATCTTTCAGTGTGACTCCGATTTCTGCCCTCCAATTATTTATTACCTAATTCAGTGTCTTCCGAGTTATTCCTGCTTGCTTCTCCATCTTGATCATCAGCTTTGATCAGGATCAATATCAAAAGCATTTTTTACAATATAGGAAAAGCTAGTCTACTCAGATTTATTTTTACTCGTCTTAATTTAGTAAACAAATTGTCAGAGAACTCTTTCAGATTTGTTAGGCACGACTTTTACCGTATAAACTAATGGAGCTTCTTTTGTTGTCAAGTTGATCCTCTCCAGGTGTTCGAGTCCAACCACTTGGGCTCAACGGTAGAGCGACGGTCCCGCCTCATGCAGGTCGGCGTTCAATCCCCGACTGTCCAAGTGGTTGAACACCATTCCTTCCCTCCCCCTTCCGTCCCATCCCTAACTCTACTCCCCCTGACCCCTTCCAAGTGCTATATAGTCGTAATGGCTAGGCGCTTTTTCCCTAATACTTCCCTTCCCTTCCAGGTGTTCAAAAATTCCCAACTTGATTACTTTTTCCATCGCTTTACCTGGAATAATTCTGATTGACACTGGTCTGTAATTTACTGCCTCCTCTCTGTCATTTTCGTGAATATTAGGACTTCATTCCCTTTTCCAGAACTGTTGGAATGTGTTCTAGTGGGTGTAGCAGTAGGGCAGGCTGTAGGGTGGTGGGTGTAGCAGTAGGGCAGGCTGTACGGTGGTGGGTGTAGCAGTAAGGTAGGCTGTAGGCTACAGGGTGCAGCAGTAGGGCGGGCTACAGGGTGCAGCAGTAGGGCAGGCTACAGGGTGCAGCAGTAGGGAAGGCTACAGGGTGCAGCAGTAGGGTGGGCTACAGGGTGCAGCAGTAGGGCGGGCTACAGGGTGCAGCAGTAGGGCAGGCTACAGGGTGCAGCAGTAGGGCGGGCTACAGGGTGCAGCAGTAGGACAGGCTACAGGGTGCAGCAGTAGGGCAGGCTACAGGGTGCAGCAGTAGGGCAGGCTACAGGGTGCAGCAGTAGGGCAGGCTACAGGGTGCAGCAGTAGGGCAGGCTACAGGGTGCAGCAGTAGGGCAGGCTACAGGGTGCAGCAGTAGGGCAGGCTACAGGGTGCAGCAGTAGGGCAGGCTACAGGGTGCAGCAGTAGGGCAGGCTACAGGGTGCAGCAGTAGGGCGGGCTACAGGGTGCAGCAGTAGGGCAGGCTACAGGGTGCAGCAGTAGGGCAGGCTACAGGGTGCAGCAGTAGGGCAGGCTACAGGGTGCAACAGTAGGGCAGGCTACAGGGTGCAGCAGTAGGGCAGGCTACAGGGTGCAGCAGTAGGGCAGGCTACAGGGTGCAGCAGTAGGGCAGGCTACAGGGTGCAGCAGTAGGGCAGGCTACAGGGTGCAGCAGTAGGGCAGGCTACAGGGTGCAGCAGTAGGGCAGGCTACAGGGTGCAGCAGTAGGGCAGGCTACAGGGTGCAGCAGTAGGGCAGGCTACAGGGTGCAGCAGTAGGGCAGGCTACAGGGTGCAGCAGTAGGGCAGGCTACAGGGTGCAGCAGTAGGGCAGGCTACAGGGTGCAGCAGTAGGGCAGGCTACAGGGTGCAGCAGTAGGGCAGGCTACAGGGTGCAGCAGTAGGGCAGGCTACAGGGTGCAGCAGTAGGGCAGGCTACAGGGTGCAGCAGTAGGGCAGGCTACAGGGTGCAGCAGTAGGGCAGGCTACAGGGTGCAGCAGTAGGGCAGGCTACAGGGTGCAGCAGTAGGGCAGGCTACAGGGTGCAGCAGTAGGGCAGGCTACAGGGTGCAGCAGTAGGGCAGGCTACAGGGTGCAGCAGTAGGGCAGGCTACAGGGTGCAGCAGTAGGGCAGGCTACAGGGTGCAGCAGTAGGGCAGGCTACAGGGTGCAGCAGTAGGGCAGGCTACAGGGTGCAGCAGTAGGGCAGGCTACAGGGTGCAGCAGTAGGGCAGGCTACAGGGTGCAGCAGTAGGGCAGGCTACAGGGTGCAGCAGTAGGGCAGGCTACAGGGTGCAGCAGTAGGGCAGGCTACAGGGTGCAGCAGTAGGGCAGGCTACAGGGTGCAGCAGTAGGGCAGGCTACAGGGTGCAGCAGTAGGGCAGGCTACAGGGTGCAGCAGTAGGGCAGGCTACAGGGTGCAGCAGTAGGGCAGGCTACAGGGTGCAGCAGTAGGGCGGGCTACAGGGTGCAGCAGTAGGGCAGGCTACAGGGTGCAGCAGTAGGGCGGGCTACAGGGTGCAGCAGTAGGGCAGGCTACAGGGTGCAGCAGTAGGGCAGGCTACAGGGTGCAGCAGTAGGGCAGGCTACAGGGTGCAGCAGTAGGGCAGGCTACAGGGTGCAGCAGTAGGGCAGGCTACAGGGTGCAGCAGTAGGGCAGGCTACAGGGTGCAGCAGTAGGGCAGGCTACAGGGTGCAGCAGTAGGGCAGGCTACAGGGTGCAGCAGTAGGGCAGGCTACAGGGTGCAACAGTAGGGCAGGCTACAGGGTGCAGCAGTAGGGCAGGCTACAGGGTGCAACAGTAGGGCAGGCTACAGGGTGCAGCAGTAGGGCAGGCTACAGGGTGCAGCAGTAGGGCAGGCTACAGGGTGCAGCAGTAGGGCAGGCTACAGGGTGCAGCAGTAGGGCAGGCTACAGGGTGCAGCAGTAGGGCAGGCTACAGGGTGCAGCAGTAGGGCAGGCTACAGGGTGCAGCAGTAGGGCAGGCTACAGGGTGCAGCAGTAGGGCAGGCTACAGGGTGCAGCAGTAGGGCAGGCTACAGGGTGCAGCAGTAGGGCAGGCTACAGGGTGCAGCAGTAGGGCAGGCTACAGGGTGCAGCAGTAGGGCAGGCTACAGGGTGCAGCAGTAGGGCAGGCTACAGGGTGCAGCAGTAGGGCAGGCTACAGGGTGCAGCAGTAGGGCAGGCTACAGGGTGCAGCAGTAGGGCGGGCGGCGCAGCAATCAATAGACGATACTGTGGGTGTAGCAGACAGCCTGACCACGTGACCAGTCCCCCCCTCCCCCCTCCTGTCACCCCCATCAAACACCTGTCATCTCTTTGCAGCTGTCAACACCTGTCGACATAAATATACAATCTACCAAAGAATGAAGACATTTCATGCCTTTTTTTTGTAAATGACTGCAATAATGTATTGGTTCCGGGGTGTCAGAACCAATGGGTACCTGGTTGTTAAACACGTACAGACACACGAGTGTACAAGACGTACACTCGTGTCTCGAGTGTACGTCTACAGGATAGCCTGCTCGTTACTTCCTCACTCCAGCACGTTAATACATTACTAACGTTTGTTTACCTTCATTTATTTGCTCATGTGTCTGTTGACAATTTGCCTGTCGGGAAATGACTAGATTTTTTGACATTGTTTGCTCACTTTCTATCCTAATTTATCATGTTCTCGCCGCTCTTTGTGTCCTCACACTGCAGTATAAGTGTTCACACTGCTCTACGTGTGTTTACACTGCTCTACGTGTGTTCACATTACTCTACGTGTGTTCACATTACTCTACGTGTGTTCACATTACTCTACGTGTGCTTACACTGCTCTACGTGAATACTTTGACGAGTACTTTAAACTCATGTTGAGTGAGTCGAAGTCAAGTGAATTTAAATAAAAATTGCTATAGCCTATAAAAGACCAGAATGTCTTACCATAAGAAATAAAGTACCTCTCAGTACTTCAGGTGATGAGAGGTAATCGGTGATGACCTACGTTGTACTCGCCCTTTACTATCCAACAAGTATGCTTTAGTCCTGAACATAATTCAAGAGTAAAATAATCTCGGTGTATATACTCCGAGAAGACGGGGGACATCTATCAGTGTATATATATATATATATATATATATATATATATATATATATATATATATATATATATATATATATATGAAACGGTTTACACTTGGTAGCGTAAGTATCCCTGAAGAGGGAGTATACATCTTGGTGTTAGGCATAATTAAGATCTATCTGGATGGTGATTACGGCCACCATAATATTGACTGTTCAACCAGTAAGTATATTTTAGTGAACACTGCTCAGATTTACTCCTGAACGTGTTTTAGCATAAATTCTTTTGTTTTAGATTTTTGAGCATGAGTGTGAATACTCTCAAGAACTTTCATTTTATTTATAACTTCCGATAAAATATTGTTGTAAGGTAATTATCTTAGTATCAATTTAATGATCAAATATTCCTCTTTCGTTTCATAATTTAAATTACTTATTATTTTTAATAAAAAAATATAATTAACAAAAAAATAAACAAAATAGAATAAAGAAATTTTGATATAAAAATTAAAGTGTAACAAGTCCCTAGATCGAGAAAAAGTTTTTTCCAGGGTCTTTAAAGAATGTAAAGATGATCTAAGTTAGCCTTTAACTTACTTTTTTTAATAAATTATTACAATCGAGAATAGTACCAGAATCGTATGCAGGCGATGAGTCACAATAACGGGTCTGAAGAATGTTGACCAGACCACACACTAGAAGGTGAAGGGACGACGACGTTTCGGTCCGTCCTGGACCATTCTCAAGTCGATTGTCGATCTCACAATCGACTTGAGAATGGTCCAGGACGGACCGAAACGTCGTCGTCCCTTCACCTTCTAGAGTGTGGTCTGGTCAACATACCAGAATCGTAGACTTCCAAATGCTCCTTCCAGTTTTTAATGCATCACTTGCATCAAATTATAGGCCAATAAAAGTATTATAATTTTGTGGGAAAATTGCTTAAATCGATAACCGCAAAAGCCATTCGTTTATATTAATAAAAACATTAATAAAGGAATCAAAACATGGTTTTACAAAGAGTTGCTTATGTTTGAAGAACTTGATTCCATTTTTCCAACTTTCTTTTAAGCCTTTGATAGTGGAAAGGATTAGGACGATGTGTATTTTGACTTTAGTAAAGCTTTTGATACTATGCCACACAAAAGATTGATTAGGAAGTTAGAAGCTCATGATATTGGGGGGTAGCTATCCTAATGGACAGCTATTTATGGGTCTCCTATCCACTCAGATGTAGTGGGATATATAATACCAAACCCATGTGTTATCTGTTTTCCTTGATGTGTTTAAACACAAAAAAGTTCGGAATTTTCGTTTCACTTTTCAAGTGGATCATTATGCTTAAGAGCATCGTTATTTCAAATGAAAGAGTTAGTATAAATGGAGTTAAGACAGAGTGGGTAACCATTGTAAGTGAAGTGCTCCAGGGCTTAGTCCTGGGACCTCTGTTGTTTATATATATTATAAATAACTTTGATACGTGATTGATCAGCAATATTTACAAATTTGTGGCAACGCAAAAATAGGACATAACATAATGTTCCGAAGAAGACTCGACATTGTATCAGTATCATCTGTATGGGCTTCTGTAAAGAGCGAAAGATGTCCCGATGCAGCTTATGTTGAACAATGTAGAGCTCTGAGGCTAGATACTGATGATGGAGTTATCAGATATAAAGTTGATAGTGCTGAAATTTACTACGAAATCTGAATGCGACAAAGATCTGGGAGTCAATGTATAGGTCAAACTATCGGGCATCATAGTAGGTACGAGATCACTTGGTTGTTTCATGCGTAGGTTATACAATATATGAATGAGTTTGGCTGAATATAAAGAGGAGTTACCTTGTTAAGTTTCATTCATTCTCATGGTCATATTATGCTATACGGCAATTTGTTCTATAAATCAACCACATCATTTCCAAACCAGTATTTACCCAGGTCTTTTCTTAATCCAAACTTATCCTAGTAAACATGTATTTTTAGCTTAATATATTAAAGTCTACGGTATAATATATATTACGCTGTATATACGAAAATTATGTTAAACAATGCGCATTTTTTTCTTTTCCTGAGGCATATATACAACAAAATATAGTTGAAACCTTTGCTGGTGAGAAAGCGCCCTTCTCTTTGAACTTCATAATTCCTGAATCTTGCCTCGACTCTGGGAAATTATGGCATTGTTATCCCTATGAATTTCCTTGCAAGCGGTATGAGACGCCCGTTTTCTTCCAGTCTGGTTGGAACCCTGGAAAACAATTTATTTTTAAACTTTATAAAACCCAGAGTTTTGGTGGCGTCCTATGACAGGTCTGGAAGCCAGAGCGGAAAGATAACCAACGCTAACTTTTGCATCCTCTCAAACTTGAATGAAGTTACAAAACGAAACGCTAAGTATTTTTTGTTATGTGTCGCGTTCATTTATTCGCGCCACGCGAGTATTCAATGCTGCCACATTATTTCACGACTTCGCTGAGGGGGAGACTAAAGGAGATCGTTAAATAAAGACGAAACCCAAGGGGAGGCCTTGTTTTTATTTTGTGCTAACATAGTAATATACATTTAAACATGTAATATGTGTATCTTCTCTGGCATTCATTGGCCTGAGATCTCGAAGGGGGTCATGGAGACCTGTCAGACTACAGCAGTGATTCATAAATCACTGTTGTATCATAAATCAAACACAGTGATTTGTGTTTGTCTGAAGGAGAAGCGAGGAGTTATGGTCTCTTGTTTAGTTCTATCCAGAGCTAAACCCCACGTGTTTTTTGTTGATATTTCAATGTAATATTGAGCATAATTTTGTACAACTAGCTATTTGACATCGCACACACACCGCACTGCACCCCTCAATCACTGTACCACTGTGACACTGTACTGCATGAACACCACAGCACTGTTACTTCATACTGCACAAACTCCTCACCACTCCAACACTGCACCTCCGCCAACACTGCACCACTCCAACACTGCACCCCCGCCAACACTGTACCACTCCAACACTGCACCCCCGCCAACACTGCACCACTCCAACACTGCACCCCCGCCAACACTGCACCACTCCAACACTGCACCCCCTCCAACACTGCACCACTCCAACACTGCGCCAATTCACCTCACACTGTATCAACGCAAGACGCCATTACCTCTCCATCACACCACACCAACATCACACCACAAAGCACCAACGTCACACCACACAGCACCAACATCACACCACAAAGCACCAACGTCACACCACACAGCACCAACATCACACCACAAAGCACCAACGTCACACCACACAGCACCAACATCACACCACACAGCACCAACATCACACCACACAGCACCAACATCACACCACACAGCACCAACATCACACAACACAGCACCAACATCACACCACACAGCACCAACATCACACCACACAGCACCAACATCACACCACACAGCACCAACATCACACCACACAGCACCAACATCACACAACACCCACAGCACCACCATCACACCCACACAGCACCAACATCACACAACAGCACCAACATCACACCACACAGCACCAACATCACCCCACACATCACCACCTCACACCACACAGCACCAACCTTACACCACACATCACCAACATCACACCACACAGCACCAACAGCACACACACACACAGCACAACATCCACCACACAGCACCAACATCACACCACACAGCACCAACATCACACCACACAGCACCACATCACACCACACAGCACCAACATCACACAACACAGCACCAACATCACACCACACAGCACCAACATCACNAACAAGCAAATGCTTGCCTCTTACCCATCTCATGCAATTACGTGTGATTAGTTTGTAAAAATCTTCAGCTCTTAATGATAATGAGGTGGTCCAGTAATTTTCTAATTGTGAGACGTTAGTAACCAGCATGAGATGCCTCGGAACAGTGGAAGCAAGTTTACAAGATCAGTTGGCAGGCAGAGTCCCCCCAAAAAAAGTTTAGCAGCTTTGCTTTTTAAGTCTAGTCTTGCATATAATTATATATAATCCCTCTTTGTTGACATGTGTGGAAGTTGTAAGGAAGAAATTTCACCTGTCTCATGCATTGTTATTTTACTCAGTTAGATAATTGTAGTCAGTTACGTAATCTCTTGAAATGAAAACTAGAATGAAAATTTATTAACTTGTTTATCCTTGATGTAAGTGTTTATTTATTAAATTAGCCCGAATGACAGATGAGTAACTCATGAAGCTTTGCATAAACTCTTTTACAGGATTTTATGTCACAAAAATAATTTATTTATGTCACAAAGAGTTCACACTAACTGCGTACTTGTAGTCCAAGACAGCATCTCCTTTAAGGTTAAAGTCTAATGTTAAGCGCGTAACTACTGGTGATATTAAGCAAACATTTATGCACGGAAAGCACGATTTATATTTATATAATGGAGCAAATGGTTGAGACTTGCATCTGCTGTAAGAGTATTGGTCAGAGAGTTCAAAGATTATAGCCTCTCTTTCCACCCAACTTCATGGCGTCGGGTGCCACTTTTAGGTCTCACTTTGCTAAGTGATGATGCCACTTCCTCTCTCATAACCTTTTAATATTATGCATCAATTAATTAGTAAAGACTTTTAATTTGTATATCATACATGGGTGTGATACATTCGTCAGTAAATTTTTAAGTTCTCATACACTGTATGATAACTTTATTAATAGATTAGATTTAAATTTCATTATTTTCTAAATCCAATATTCTCTTCTCAGTGGCTCTTTCACTCTTGACACCATTCTTATCACTCTTAATCTCAACAGCACTGATTAGGCTGTCTCATTCAATCACTCCAAGCCAGACGTAACAATAGAGGGAGAGAGAGAGGAAGGAAGAGAATGAGAGAGGGAGAGGGAGAGGAAGAGAGAATGAGAGAGATGGTCTTGCTTCAGGAACACACACTGTAATAGTTAATATTATATCGTGTCATAAAGTCAGAGGCGTGTAGACATTATCATTGCCATCGGAAGACGTCTGTAAGGAGTTGTCTATGTAGCCGGGAGCGACAGGTCGAGTAGGGTGATCAACGGAGATAACTGTAGCGTCGTCGAGGACAAGGAGTATATGGCAATGGCAAGGAAGAGGGAGGGAAGATGAAGATGAGAGAGGATGTAAGGAAAGGAGGCTAAAGGCGAGAATAGAGTAAGATGAGAGGCACTAAAGCTATTTTAAGAGAACGAGGCTATAAAGCTTTTCAAGCTAAATTGCTAAACGAAACTGGGTTGTAGAGAACCGTAGAGATAATATCAGAAGAAAAGAATGATAAAAACCAGAAAAGGAAAACAGAGAAGGGGAAGAACTCTGAAGAAGAAGAAGAGGTAAGTGGATGAGGAAGGGCGCTGTAACTACCTGAAATGTTTTCATCGCTTAACGACTGCAGCAGAAGTTGGGTCACAGCCAGAGCTGCAGGGAGTGCCTTGGGCCTGTAATGGTCACCTGGGCTGTCTAGACAAGACTAGGGGATGGGGGGAAGGGACGGAATTGACCCTCCCAATGTGGTCGAAACGATCCGGAACGACGTTATGCCTTGGAGGGTTTGTTGATAAGTTTGGAGAACTGTAATAGCTTCCTGCAGTTTCTTAAATATGAAGTTGTTCCTTTAGGTGTCTAAAAAAAACGTTCCTGGAGAAAAAATATTAACCCCGTCTTACCCTGGGGTATCTAGACGGGTCTAAGAATCTGACGTGAACCTCTAGGGTGTCAAGACGATCTAAGGGGCAGATGACGGCCACACCTGTATGAGTAGACGAGTCTGGGGGCCCAGACGACGACCTACTGAGACACAAGTGATGGGAGACGGAGCTAATGTAACTCCTTGCGGGTTTCTGGAAACATACAAGAACCTAGAGTGTCATGGTACCTGAGGAGTCAAGGAACCTGGCAGTAACGGGACCTGCTGAGACAAAGGGCTTTCGGAGACAAGGAAGGGAGGGAATTATCAGAGGAAAGCGCAAAGCCGTTACGACATTATTACATTAAATTCTTTCATGAATAAAGAAACTCATGAAACTGAGCATTATGAGTAAAGACTGTATATGACTGTGTAGTGTGAGAGAGTAGCAAGAGAGAGAGAGTAGTAAGGGTGAGAGGGTAGAAAGGGAGAGAGAGAGTATCAAGGGAGAGAGGGTAGCAAGGGAGAGAGAGAGTAGTAAGGGAGAGAGGTAACAAGGGAGAGAGGATAACAAGGGAGAGAGAGAGAGTAGTAAGGAAGATAGGGTAGCAAGGGAGAGAGGTACAAGTATGGTCAGTGAGAAGGATATGGTTGGGGAAGACACAGTATTTAAGGGTTGTAGTTCTGAAGATCTTGGATCTGACAGAGGTGAGTCTCTCTTTATAATTAAAGAGGCGAAGAGGTGTTTAGTGAGGTGCTGCAGCTGGACCGGATGAAGAGGGGGAGAACGGACATGGAGAGGGGAGGCAAAAGGTTTTAGTGGGAGGCAGTGGCGGCAGGATTTCAGAATGTGGCCAGGTTCTGCACTGCGTTGTGAGAGAATAGTTGGAGAGGAAAATTGAGTGGGTGAAGAGGAATATGACCAAGGAGCCAGACAGTTGGAGCCAAGGACCGGGGAACAAGGCACTTGGAGTCAAAGGAACAGTGTCTATCACCTGAGCGGCTCACTCCTCTCCCCCTTACCCTCTGTGGTTGAGAAGGAAGAGCTTTATTAGTTTCATCCCTCTCCCTTCCATCCTGTATTCACTGAATTCCTCTGAGTCCTTGAATTCCTTCTCGTGCAGCCTTGAATTCCTCCTCATGCAGCGTTCTATATCCTTTTCTTTTCCGTTTAGCTCTGTTTACCAACATATTTCAAGACGTTATTAAGTTTGTAAATCACAGTTTTTATAGTTTTAGCCGCCCGGCAGTGTTGCAGGAACTCGGTAGGGTATAGTTTTGGAGAGGCATCGGGCGTTTTAGAATGTAAACAGGTCAATATGCTTGAAATCACTAGTATTCTCTATCCGGTGTCGTTCCTCTTTTGTTTCAGGAGTAATTTCGTGGAATTCCTGTATAATATTAAGTTTTATTTATAAAATTCACTTTTTAGTTCGTTTAATTACCTTGTATTAATTTAAGCTTTATCATTATACTGCATTTTCGCTCGTTTAATTACACTATGGAATGCTGTTACATTTTTCACTGCATACATTGCAGTTCGTTCCCCAGTGACGTTGGATTTTATAATTATCGTTCTACTGTGAAAAACCAGGCTGTTGTCTCATCCCTGAGACACTTTTCTCATTATTGCCATCTCTATTTTGTCAAATTTTGTATCTCTACGACTAACAAATCGATCAATGTAGCTTCCCAAAAAATATACCACTACAAAATTTTGTTCCTTTAATATTCTCTTTCCTGTGCTAGTTCTTCTACAAACTTTATTATTCCCTGTATTCGATATTTTATGAACACGTGTAATTTCCCCTATACATAGGTTCCATCTCCACATTTGTGTTCGTTTTAATGCTCTTGCATACCTGTTCTTCAATTCAGCTATTATCTCCTATAATGCATTTTTCATATTACCTTTTCTTCA
>WNGS01169498.1:32936263-32947169 GCA_020271785.1 Procambarus virginalis
AAATCAGCTATTGTCTGATCACTTACCCTCCTTAGGTTTCTAAATTTTTGCCTGTGTGCCTCTGGATTTAATTGATAAGCATTTAAGATGCTTTTCTTTACTATTCATAATCAAAACTATGAGCGTCAGGTAGGGATGTAAAAACCTCCTGACTACGCCCCTTAAATTGAGACTGCATAATTGCTACCCATTGATCCCTTGGCCAGTTCATACTGATGGCAATCTTATTAAAATGTGCAAAGAAAACCTCAGGATCCTCCTCATTAAACTTGGGTAATTCAATATATTTACTCATCCTTATGGGATTATTATCATTATTAATTGAAACATTACTAGAATTTCCATGCCCAGCTGCCATACGCTGTGTTTCAAGCCTGAGATTAGTGTCAGCCATCTGTTGTTGAATCTCTAATTGTTTAGTGTGTTCTTCGGCTTGTTGCTTCCGGGTTGCTTCCAGTTGCAACTCAATTAAAACTCTCTGGTTTTGTGCCTCAACTTCTAAACGTTTAGTCTCAAGCTCTAATAATTTCTGTTGCCTTGCACATTCGTTTGCTTTTTCTTGAGCCTCAAGTTTAGCATACGTTACTTGTGCATCTAACTCAAGACGCCTTAAAGCAATTTGATCACTTGACTCTTCTCTAACTTCCTCCAGACATTCTTCTCCTAATTCTTGGTTCTCAACAAAATGTGTCACTATGACTCTCAGAATTTGTGCCTTAGTCATGCTATTTCTGGCGTTTAATTCTAGCTTACTGGCCATATTTACTAACGCCGACTTTGTTAGGCTTTTAATTCCCTCAAAGTTTGGGTTAGTCAACAGCGACAACACTTGATCCTCCATCGTGATTAACACTTGGCACTTGATTCACAACAATAATAATAAACACACTGGCACTGCACTTCACTTCACTGTAAAATTTTCACCACACTGAAAATTCGCTTGGCCTCACTGCACAAACAAAAGTTATAGGATGACTTACCTCAAAATCGTGAAACGTTGTTACTTGACACACAGGAAGGCTTGCATGGCACATGGAATAGTTAATAGCAGAAAACACACAAGACACTGGTACCTAGGAAGGCAAGGTTAGATTAGCACAGTTAAGTTTAAGTGGGAAAAATATTTCCCGGCACAGGCCCCCATAACTATGTAACCAGATCGTACATCACGGCTCATAACCCTGTACAGCATTAAAGAACTGTTTGCCTAGGGCCATAGAATTGCTGTAATATATAGTGGGTCACCAGTGTGATCACATGATTGGCACAAGCAATAATAAATTTATTAAAGTATTTATTCCTTAGGACTAAGAAATATTCATATAAAATATTAATATATATATTTTAACAATATAATCAGTAGTATGAATTATAAACACAGATGGACAAAATGATATATAAAATAATCACAAGAATTGTCTCCCTTATAAAAATTATGTATGGCAAAACAATATATATAACAGACTTATCTTTTACAGATGTTAGCTCTCCAGCCCCCGTCGAGTTACTGACTACAAAAACTGCGGGAGTGAATAACATTACTTCTGCCCGCGGAAAAATTGCCAAACTAACGTTATTTAATTAAACTTACATGGAGCAAAATAATGTGACAAGAGTAATCTTAAAGTAACTTAGTAAATGGTTAGAATAACATGCATAACAAAAATGCTGTAATTATTAATACATACAGTAATTAAAATAATATAACAAAAGGAAATATTAGGCAACGCTCCCCCAACATCAGGGATAAAAGTTTCTCACGGAATGTTGCCTCTCAATGTTCAACACTTACAGAATTCCCATCAGTGATTCTAACTGATGATCATAGATAAAACCACTTTCCCACGAAATCAACCGTGAACAGACAAAGGACCATTACTCGTTCCCACGGGTGGAAAAGTTAGGCTTAATCAGGCACACATATCTTACATATAAGTAAGAAATATTTAGATGTACATATAATCAGATAAAATAAGGCATATTTATATAAGTACAAATTAATGTATAAGTACAAATTAAATGTATTTAATTACGTAGCTTATAGAGGTACGTAACAATCACAACCTACAAAATCCTCAGAGGAATCGACCGGGTAGACAAGGACAAACTATTCAACACTGGGGGACGCGAACAAGGGGACACAGGTGGAAACTGAGTACCCACATGAGCCACAGAGACGTTAGAAGGAACTTTTTCAGTGTCAGAGTAGTTAACGGATGGAATGCTTTAGGCAGTGATGTGGTGGAGGCTGACTCCATACACAGTTTCAAGTGTAGATATGATAGAGCCCAGTAGGCTCAGGAATCTGTACACCAGTTGATTGACAGTTGAGAGGCGGGACCAAAGAGCCAAAGCTCAACCCCCGCAAGCACAAATAGGTGAGTACAAATAGGTGAGTACACACACACACACACACACACACACACATACGCACACACACACACACACAGTTTGGGGAACTGACAGGGTGGACAAAGACAAACTATTCAGCACGGGTGGGACACGAACAAGGGGACACAGGTTTAAACATAGTACCCAGATGAGCCACAGGGACGTTAGAAAGAATTTTTTCAGTGTCAGAGTAGTTAATATATGGAATGCACTAGGAAGTGATGTGGTGGAGGCTGACTCCATACACAGTTTCAAATGTAGATATGATAGAGCCCAGTAGGCTCAGGAACCTGTACACCAGTTGATTGACAGTTGAAAGGCGGGACCAAAGAGCCAAAGCTTAACCCCCGCAAGCACAAATAGGTGAGTACACACAAACACACACACACACTGCGTTACTCAGGTTGGTCAACATGGTGCCCAACCCTCTATAGTGCGCTCACACAACACATACCTGATCAACCAAGAGTCTTGTGTCGGAGGATGATTGCAGTAAACCTCTTCAGCTTCTAGACTTCCGCAGAGCCTGTGCTCCCCCCCTCTCCCCCATACACCCCGGAGTTTATAGCCCTAAACTGAGAGCACATAGACCATGGGGTCCGGTTGGGAACACGGGGGATTGCCTGAATACACTGTTATGGTGATGAGTTTGTGTACCGATGGAAGGGCTAGCGGTAGCTGGGACTTGTCTCTTGTTTTTGTGGAAGTTTTGGGACGTGGAAAACATTTGTGTGTTCAAACGGAAATGATCATACTTTTTGCAGGCAATGAGTCACAATAACGTGGCTGAAGTATGTTGACCAGACGACACACTAGAAGGTGAAGGGTCGACGTCACCTTCCTCCTAATGTGTCGTCCCTTCACCTACTAGTGTGTGGTCTGGTCAACATCATACTTTTTGTTTTTTTCTTGGAAAGGGGGGAGGGGGGGGTTGTTTGAAAACGGACGTGACTACAATAGCGTAGTTGAGACAATTTATCTCAATTATCAGTCTTGGGCGAGAAACCACATGTATGCATTGTGCTGTCACTCTGTTTCTCCCGTCTGCCATTCTATGTATTTTTTCTCAATCTGTGATTAGCATTACTAATCTCATGACTCTATTGTATTGCCTATATCTTTCTCTTGCGATTTGTAGAAGTTATGTGTTATTTAATTTTATAGATGTTCTCTCTCACACCAGCCTGGTCTATCAACCAACCTGGTCTATCAACCAACCTGGTCTATCAACCAGCTTGGTCTATCCACCAACTCGGTGTCTCAACACAATCTGAGCAAGTAAACTAGTGCACTGGTTTGCCATCTCTGAGTGAATAGTATACAGGAAGAGTAAAGAGTATTCAGAAAGAGTAACGAGTATACAGGAGAAGTAAAGAGTGCCGTGGAGAGTGTTGTTATCCTATGTTATTATGATTGCGAAAATCCGCTGTTTACTTTTGTGAGGAATTTGAAGTACCTAAATCCGCTGTTTACTTTTGTGAGGAATTTGAAGTACCTAAATCCGCTGTTTACTTTTGTGAGGAATTTGAAGTACCTAAATCCGCTGTTTACTTTTGTGAGGAATTTGAAGTACCTAAATCCGCTGTTTACTTTGTGAGGAATTTGAAGTACCTAAATCCGCTGTTTACTTTTGTGAGGAATTTGTAGTACCTAAATCCGCTGTTTACTTTTGTGAGGAATTTGAAGTACCTAAATCCGCTGTTTACATTTTGTGAGGAATTTAAAGTACCTAAATCCGCTGTTTACTTTTGTGAGGAATTTGAAGTACCTAAATCCGCTGTTTACTTTTGTGAGGAATTTGAAGTACCTAAATCTGCTGTTTACTTTTGTGAGGAATTTGAAGTACCTAAATCCGCTGTTTACTTTTGTGAGGAATTTCATACAAAACAAAAATGGTTTTAATGTAACAAAATATATTTGATCTTTAAGCAACAGAAAAAACTTCCCAATATGCAAACATGCAAGAGCAGAGGTCTGAAAATCTGGGAAAAGGGATCGCATGGTTGTTGCCGGGACAACTATGAAGAATGCTAGACGTGACAAGTGGTTGGACTGCAGGAAGCAATTGGGCAGCTTCGGAGGGCTTGAGACGAATGGGAAGCTCTGCATCAGGAGGTCAGGACAGCAACAGTCAAGTCGCTCATGACAATATCTCTGGAGCCCAGCTCCTGCTGTTCTTGTTGCTGTTGGGTACTGTTGTTGTTGTTGTATTCTGGTAATGTTGTGTAATATTGTACTGCTGTTGTATTATGGCACTGTTGTTGTTGTATTCTGGTACTGTTGTTGTTGTATTCTGGTACTGTTGTTGTTGTTGTATTCTGGTACTGTTGTTGGGTAATATTGTACTGCAATTGTATTATGGAACTGTTGTTGTTGTATTCTGGTACTAATGTTGTGTAATATTGTACTGCTGTTGTATTCTGGTACTGTTGTATTCTGGTACTGTTGTTGTTGTTGTATTCTGGTACAATTGTTGGGTAATATTGTACTGCAGCTGTATTATGGTACTGTTGTTGTGTAATCTTGTACTGTTGTTGTGTAATCTTGTACTGTTGTTGTTGTATTCTGGTACTGTTGGTGTTGTATTCTGGTGTACTGTTGTTGTGTAATCTTGTACTGTTGTTTGTTGTATCTGGTACTGTTGTTGTGTAATCTTGTACTGTTGTTGTTGTATTCTGGTACTGTTGTTGTGTAATCTTGTACTGTTGTTGTGTATCTTGTACTGTTGTTGTGTAATCTTGTACTGTTGTTGTGTAATTTTGTACAGTAGTTGTTGTATTCTGGTACTGCTGTTGTGTATTTTGGGTCTGTTGTCTGCTTTAGTAACTGTTACTCATCATATTTTGTCATTGTTACTGAGTATATTGCTGTTGTAGTTAATGTCTTTACCACTAGAGCAATTAATAACAATCACGTGCTTGTTATTTTGGGTGGTTTGTTTGTTATGACAATAACAACGTGGCAGACGTGTTATAATTATCATTACGTGTACTTATTTGCAACTTGCTCCGTTGATCTTATCTATGTTGCTGCTGCTCACTCTCTGGTGTTACTGTGCTCTTGTTGTCAGGGTTGCTGTTGATGCTATCGTCATCTTGAGGTTATCTTGAGATGATTTCGGGGCTTTAGTGTCCCCGAGGCCCGGTCCTCGACCAGGCCTCCACCCCCAGGAAGCAGCCCGTGATAGCNTTAACAACCTGCAAAGTGAGATGACATCAGCAAGGGAGGAGATCAAATCTCTCACAGCGAAAAATAAAGAGACCGAGCATCAGATTATCATCCAAAGGGAAGGTGGGAATGTTACATTGGAAGGAAATGCCTCTGTACCTGAAACATTTGCGGACATATTGAAAAAGAGCTCAGAAGCAATGGCCACAGTGAGGGAGGTAGCCATGCAAGCTGCTACCTCACAGGAAGCAGCAAGGTGCACCACTCAACTGCTGGAGAGAAAGAGATCAGTGGTAGTTGTAGGCATCAAAGAACAGGAAGGATCCAACAGGCAAGAATGGAATGGCAAGGATAGAGAGGCAGTACATGGGCTACTGAAGGGGTTACAGATGGAAGGGGCTGTACACAACATTGAGAAGGTTTTCAGGTTGGGCTGGTACAACAGGGACAGAAACCGACTTGTAAAGGTGGTGTTTGCAAACGAAACCACGAAGGAGGATATTCTAGAAAGGAAGAGTCGTCTCCAACATGTGGAGGGATACAAACAAGTATTCCTGCAGAGGGACAGGACGAAGGAGGAGAGAGCCAGGGCAGCAGAGGCAAGGAGGAAGCGCAGGGAGAGAGGAGCAAACCAGGAAATCACAGCCCCCAACACAGCAGTCCCAGAGACAAGAGGGGAACCCAAAACCAGCATCCCAGCAACACCAGAGGGGGGGGGGCAACACCACCAACCCCCTCTGCATAGAAACCTTCCTTTCCCTCACCCTACCTGCCCCCACCCAAAACCCCATTCTGACCCCAACACCCCATCCCCATTCCCATCATGTCTCCCCTCCCACCTTTCCCCCCCCAGTCCCCCTCCCCCTTCATCCCATACCCTCCCAATTCCTCCTCCCCCCTCACCCCGTATCCTCCATGTCCCCCTATCTCCTTAACCCACACCCTACCCTTCCCCCTTCCCTTAAAACCCACCCCCCACCCCAAAACCCTCTGGGACTCTGCAAACCACCTCACAGATCCTCTCACCCACGGAACAGCTTCCCACACCAGTAGAATATTCGCCAAGAAAGGGATATGTAAATGAACAGAAGAAAGTGAGCTTCAAGGCGATGTACACTAACATAGATGGGATTACAAATAAAACTAGTGAACTTGGAGAGTGGGCACTAGAAGAAAACCCAGACATAATAGCACTCACAGAAACAAAGCTAACGAAAATCATAACAAATGCAGTGCTTCCACAGGGCTACTATGTAGTGAGGAAAGAGAGAGAAGGGAGAGGAGGAGGTGGTGTGGCTTTGCTACTAAGAGAAGGTTGAGTTTCGAAGAGATGGTAATTCAGAACTGTGAAGGTTTCAGGGACTACATATCAGGCACCATTGCAACTGGAGGACAGAAAATTATAATAGTAGTCATATATAACCCCCCACCGAATGACAGAAGACCCAGACAGGAATATGATAGAAACAACATGGCCACCATCAATATAATAGAGAGAGCAGCTTCTGTGGCTAGCAGGAACGGATCCAGACTTCTAATCATGGGAGACTTCAACCATGGGAAGATAGATTGGGGGAACAGAGACCCACACGGAGGCCCAGACACATGGAGAGCTAAGCTGCTGGATGTGGCAACAAGAAACTTTCTAAGTCAACACGTCAAGGGACCGACAAGAATGAGAGGAGGGGATGAACCAGCCTTGCTTGATCTGATATTTACCCTAAATGAGTCGGATATAAGGGAAGTTAAGTTGGAAGCCCCCTTGGGAATGAGTGATCATAGTGTATTGAGCTTTGAGTACCTGGTTGAGCTAGGAATTATCACCCCCAAAAAAGAACTGGGAACCAAAGGGCTGGCGTACCGAAAGGGAAACTATGAGGAGATGAATAAATTCCTATGGGATATACATTGGGACACAGAACTCGGAACCAAGTCCGTACAAGACATGATGGACTATGTCACCCAAAAATGTCAGGAGGCTGTAAGCAGGTTTGTCCCAGCCCAACAGGAAAAACAGAGAAGCAAAGGAAGAATCCGTGGTTTAATAGGGAATGTATGAAAGCAAAGGAGCTGAACAAAAGGGCATGGAGGAACTTCCGTAATAACAGAACACCAGAAAGTAGAGAGAGATACCAGAGAACCAGGAACGAGTATGTCAGTGTGAGAAGAGCAGCTGAGAAAAGGTATGAAAATGATATAGCTAATAAAGCCAAGACTGAACCAAAGCTACTACACAGTCACATCAGGAGGAAGACAACAGTGAAGGAACAGGTGATTAAACTTAGGGTGGGCGAGGACAGGTACACAGAGAATGACAAAGAGGTGTGTGAAGAACTCAACAAAAGGTTCCAGGAGGTCTTTACAATAGAACAGGGAGATATCACGGCGCTGGGAGAGGTGGCAGCAAACCAGGTGACCTTGGATAGGTTCGAAATTACAAGAGATGAGGTCAAAAAGCACCTATTGGAGCTGGATGTGAGAAAAGCTGTTGGGCCGGATGGAATCTCGCCATGGGTATTGAAAGAGTGTGCAGGAGCACTTTGCTTACCACTCTCCATAGTGTATAGTAAGTCACTGGAAACGGGGGACCTACCAGAAATATGGAAGACTGCTAATGTAGTACCAATATACAAAAAGGGTGACAGACAAGAGGCACTGAACTACAGGCCAGTGTCCTTAACTTGTATACCATGCAAGGTGATGGAGAAGATTGTGAGAAAAAACCTAGTAACACATCTGGAGAGAAGAGACTTCGTGACAACCCATCAACATGGGTTCAGGGAGGGTAAATCTTGCCTTACAGGCTTGATAGAATTCTACGATCAGGTGACAAAATTAAGCAAGAAAGAGAAGGGTGGGCGGACTGCATTTTTTTGGACTGTCGGAAAGCCTTTGACACAGTACCCCATAAAAGGTTGATGCATAAGCTGGAGAAACAGGCAGGAGTAACAGGTAGGGCGCTCCAGTGGATAAGGGAGTACCTAAGCAATAGGAAGCAGAGAGTTACAGTGAGGGGTGAGACCTCAGACTGGCGTGAAGTCACCAGTGGAGTCCCACAGGGCTCTGTACTTGGACCTATCCTGTTTCTGATATACGTAAATGATCTCCCAGAGGGTATAGACTCATTCCTCTCAATGTTTGCTGACGACGCCAAAATTATGAGAAGGATTAAGACAGAGGAGGACAGCTTGAGACTTCAAGAAGACCTGGACAAGCTGCAGGAATGGTCGAACAAATGGCTGTTAGAGTTTAACCCAAGCAAATGTAATGTAATGAAGATAGGGGTAGGAAGCAGGAGACCAGATACAAGGTATCATTTGGGAGATGAAATACTTCAAGAGTCAGAGAGAGAGAAAGACCTGGGGGTTGATATCACGCCAGACCTGTCCCCTGAAGCTCATATCAAGAGGATAACATCAGCAGCATATGCCAGGTTGGCTAACATAAGAACGGCCTTTAGAAACTTGTGTAAGGAATCTTTCAGAACATTATATACCACATATGTCAGACCAATCCTGGAGTATGCGGCTCCAGCATGGAGTCCCTATCTAGTCAAGCATAAGACTAAACTGGAAAAGGTTCAAAGGTTTGCCACCAGACTAGTACCCGAGCTGAGAGGTATGAGCTACGAGGAGCGACTGCAGGAATTAAACCTCACTTCGTTGGAAGACAGGAGAGTTAAGGGGGACATGATCACCACATTCAAGATTCTCAGGGGAATCGACAGGGTTGATAAAGACAGGCTGTTTAACACAAGGGGCACACGCACTAGGGGACACAGGTGGAAACTGAGTGCCCAAATGAGCCACAGAGATATTAGAAAAAACTTTTTTAGTGTCAGAGTGGTTGACAAATGGAATGCATTAGGAAGCGATGTGGTGGAGGCTGACTCCATACACAGTTTCAAGTGTAGATATGATAGAGCCCAATAGGCTCAGGAAACTGTACACCTGTTGATTGACGGTTGAGAGGCGGGACCAAAGAGCCAGAGCTCAACCCCCGCAAGCACAACTAGGTGAGTACAACTAGGTGAGTACACACACACAGTTAGTATGCAGCCCCAGCATGGAGCCCGTACCTTGTCAAGCACAAGACGAAGCTGGAAAAAGTCCAAAGGTATGCCACTAGACTAGTCCCAGAACTAAGAGGCATGAGTTACGAGGAAAGGCTGCGGGAAATGCACCTTACGACACTGGAAGACAGAAGAGTAAGGGGAGATATGATCACAACCTACAAAATCCTCAGAAGAATCGACCGGGTAGACAAGGACAAACTATTCAACACTGGGGGGACGCGAACAAAGGGACACAGGAGGAAACTGAGTACCCACATGAGCCACAGAGACGTTAGAAGGAACTTTTTCAGTGTCAGAGTAGTTAACAGATGGAATGCATTAGGCAGTGATGTGGTGGAGGCTGACCACACACAGTTTCAAGTGTAGATATGATAGAGCCCAGTAAGCTCAGGAATCTGTACACCAGTTGATTGACAGTTGAGAGGCGGGACCAAAGAGCCAAAGCTCAACCCCCCACAAGCACAAATAGGTGAGTACACACATAGTATTTAGGGTTATATAATCGAACAAGACTGAACGATCCCTCCAGGACTATATACATATATATGTTCAGACCCATATCGTACTTGGTGACCTCGGGTGGTCGGTCGTACCCTTCCTTGCACCTACCCTGGAAACACAAACCGAAGCTGTCTCTATTTTCCGCTTGTTACAACTTGTAATAAAGTTGTTACATCTGGCTTAACGTGTTTATGACGTATTAGAACGTTGCTACAACTTGCTTTATTGGTTGTTATAACTGGTTAGGAGGGGTTAAAACTTGTTCGAACGTTGTACCAACGTCGTAGATTCGGTGTGTGTTTGGCGGGTAATGACCTTGACTTCACCCGGTGGACTCGTGTGGGGTCTTATATATGAGTATTTAAGGAGTATTAAAAATCAAAGAATTTATTAATGCTTTATTAGGTAAAAATCACAAAAAATGATGTATAAGAAGTTAATTATGATAGATAATAATTGTAGTTATGGATCCCTCACTCTTATTCCTCACTCCCCCCCCCACCTCCCCATCCTCATCTGAGTAGAATTCTGACGTCTCCCCATCTGTCGTGAGTGGGGGAAGGCCTTGACCCCACCCCCTCTCTTGGGGGTGTGGGGTGAGTTGGGTGGTGGCCTTTTGGATGAGTTTCCTCCCCAGCCACATCTGAAGTGTTCTGGAAAGAGATGTGGAAATAATTTATGCAGGTTAAAAGGTTTTTTATAGCATTATATGTTTTTATTAGAATAAATATTTCTATTTCCATCTAAGAACGGCTAGTACACACTCTCCCC
>WNGS01169498.1:32977295-32998757 GCA_020271785.1 Procambarus virginalis
CATATGCCAGAACATGCCTCAATTTCTTAATGTCGTCTCACAATCTGGAGTTGGCTTCTTTCTTGGACATTTTCTGTCTCGAGGAATCCATTCAGGGATGTCCTTCGTCCAAGGTTCAGCCATTCTGCTGCCTATATGTCCTGCCTATTGTCATTTTTACTCCTTTTCTCTAATATTAATGTCTCGTGGTTTAGATTGAGAGATGACTTGTTCGTTACGTCCCGTTCTCTTCACGTTATGCCTAGCAAGTACATTTCCTTGTTTCACTTAAGTGATTTAAAGTTTGATTACTCAGCTTTATCTGATCTACACATTTTGCTCCAGACGCAAAAGTTCAACTAAAGTTCAAGTTGCTAAAAAATGCGCTGCAACTTGATATGAACATATTTGTTTTTGATTTCAAAGAATATATTTATATTAATCCTCCATCGACCACATCACAATCGACTTGATAATGGTACAGGACGGACCGAAACGTCGTCATCTCCTCATCTGCTGGTGTTTGGTCTGGTCACCTTATATTTATATTAGTTAATATCAACTGATTTTGAATACTCAACTGTTAGAAATTTTTAACGTTTAGAGAAGAGATTGGGAACCCTTTTTTAAGGTTTGAAGGCCATAAATTAACAAAAACTGCACTCAAAAATTAACTGCACTCAAATACGGCTGCATGCAAGACACATTTAATTACATATACTGTTCAGTGTAAATCTTTGTTGAAAAATCTAATTAGTGCATGCAACTTAAAGATGAGAAACGCTATTGAAAAAAGTTAAAACTTTTCTGACCTTTTAGTTACGTATTTCATTATTTTTTGCGACAAGGCATCGGAATATTTGGTTGGAATCAGATATCTAAGCTTAAGCTCGTCCACAAGTACATATCCGTCATTCGGAACCTAAAAGGTGTCTTTATTCTAGTTAGGTGCGAGAATGTGAATTCACAAATCAAAGTTGTAGGGAAACAAAATAAAGTATTCGTGGTGCGCATTCCCGGAGGTGAGAATATTCTGCTGCATGTTCCATATTTTAGTGGGACCCTTCCTGGTACCAGTAGTAGGCATCCATCAGTCTCAGGAGACTATGGAGTTGCGCTCTGGTGCCGGCCTGAGGCCAGATTCACGAAAGCACTTACGCAAACACTTACGAACCTGTACATCTTTTCTCAAGCTCCTGGTGCTTCGGAGCTCAATGAGCTCCGAAGCACCAGGCAGCTGTTTATAACAATAACAACAGTTGATTGGCAAGTTTTCATGCTTGTAAACTGTTTAATAAATGTAACCAAAGCCGTCAAAGATTGAGGAAAGATGTACACGTTCGTAAGTACTTGCGTAAGTGCTTTCGTGAATCTGGACCCTGGTCTGGAGTGGCCTCACCAGGGCGCAAAGCCAGGGTAGGTTGATTCGGGGGAGAAGCTGTTACCCAGGCAGCAGGTCCCCCCTCTCCACGGCGCTGAAAGTCTCCAATGGAAAGGCATACGCCAATACGATTGGTTCCAGCGCCGTCGCAGGAACTGTGAGCTCCGGGGATGACCTGCGAGTTCCACAGTCTTTAATATAGTATCTTCGTAGAGCTCAGTTAACTTTGCAGCTATTTCGGGGAGGGATGGAGGAGGGGGTTAGTTGGAAACATCAGATAGATAGAGTTTGAAGACAAATTTGAGAGTGAGGTCATGCTTTTCAAAATTAATGAATCTTTCCTTGAATCTCTCGATTTACGAGACTATAACATCTGTGTGTTATTCAAATGATTAACAAGAATACTCATCTTCGTTAATTACTTATAGTAGCTGGAGAAGGTGTACTTCAGAAAGTTCCAGTTGAGCTAAACGGGTTTTGATAAAAATATTTTTCCAAATTGCCTGGATTTTTTTGCACATGTCCTATAGATTTAATTTCCCCGTATAAAAAAATGTTCAAGTAATTTTACTTTTCCATGATGTCATATTGAAATGCATTATTCATATTTAAATTTTCACCTTACAATTTACAATGCTGACTCTTTTCTTGAATTTTTTTTTTACCCAATCACATACACTAGAAGATGAGGAGACGACGACGTTTCGGTCCGTCCTGGACCATTATCAAGTCGATTGATAACCTTGAACTTCTTGAAAAACTTCTTGAAAAAAGTTGAAAGATTTGTTTTCGTAAAGATGAAATTTTCACTAATACCTGTCTTTGTGGTAAGCAGTTAGAATGATCGGGGAAAATCAACATTAATTATCACATCATTCAGTATAAAGGATGAAAGTGTCGATGCCTCATTGTATTAGCACAAATATACGTATAAATTTCTCCACAGTGTCATGTAGTAGATTTGAGAAGATCACAGAAAGCCGCACTCAATGATCAGAAGGTTAGTGATATTTAAACACACACACAATATCCACCAAGTGTTCCCATGTTGCTCGTTGTGTTGCCTCTGGCGCAAGTATTGCAAAGTCGACAAAACAAATGTGTTCTATATAATTACAATTTATATTGCAAGCGTTCAGCCCAACTGAACACATCTTCCATCATTACTGTACCTTTATTTTTAATTTGTGGCCTCTGCGTTCTCTTATATATTAATTATCAGAAGTACAGTGAAGCATATATCTCACTGCTGATGCAGACTTCGCTTCAAGAGTTCTCTGGTTACTCTCACTATATTATGGTGACGTATAACGCACCATTAGTCAACCCTTATGAGAGTCATGCGCTCACTTCACACAAAAATTATATCAGATAAATATTTATTTTAAAATTGTATTGTATATAATAAGGGGATATATATATTTTAGGGGGGAAAATTTTATATATTATTTTGCCAAAATAATTTACGCTCAGCAGACACTTCGCTCTGGGCTCTCTGCTAACCCGATTCAACCAATTAGTGGATGTTAATGAATTGGTTGAGCCAGACGCTCAACCAATCACGAGGCGCTAGGCGACAGGATGTTGCTTCTCCGATCAATCCCATTGGTTAGGAGCGGTGCCAATTCAGCTATGGGCACACGCAGCAACATTGCTTGGGCCCATAGCGACACGCAAAGAAAAAAAAGGAAAGGAAAGACAACACAGAACATTAATAAAATTACCTTAAACTCCGGAATACTGAACAAGATACAAATATTTTAACAAAACCTTATATTAACAAAGGATAATTTTTTTAGCAGACTTTTATATTAATAAATGAATACAACGGCTGTAGAGTTTACACAATTATAAATGTTTACTCACAGCTAAATCACCTTGAACTGGGCACACTCTCTCAACCTAAAGTATATTTAACTATGCAAATTATACTAGACAAAAAACTCAGTCTAAGGTCCAGTAAAACAATCAACTTAACTGATGTGAGCAGCCATTCAGTCTTAACAACTCCACACAAGCCATTGGAGGATGAGGGTGATTGGCAGCTCTCATCCTCCCCACCAGGGCAATCAACATTACATTACCAGTAACGAGGCTCGTTATTCACACTATTCACCGCTGGCCAAAGCGCCGCCAATATCGGCCATAAGTAATTTACTATTACTAATTAATTCCTGCTAATACAGAAACCCTTCTGTATTAGCATAAATAGTATCTCAACATAGAGCGAATAGGAAAAAGAATATCTCAAAATATAGCGAATTACCAAAACAATATCTAAAATTTCATGTGCGTGCATAACCCGATATGTTATCATAAGACAAGTTTCATATAAGAAGTTACTGTTTAACAGAACTACGACTTCAGGTGAAGACGGAAAATGCGTTACATTTACAGTGAAGGATTCCTCTTGGACACGGCAGCGCTCTTTTGTCCTCTTGACCCAGTTCCGGGAATCCAGCTCCCTGAAGTGTATCTGAAGCTCTGAAACAAGTGTTTAGTAAAGTGATTCCACAGTCGGGAGTGAAAAGTCTCGCAAGTCAATATACAAGGATTGTGAATAATGACTAGTATTAAAGTAAGCATTAATCGGGAGAAATGTCCAGTGGTAACTATCTGTAACTATCAAATTACTTATGTCATATATCAGTTCCCACAGTAACTGGCATCCTGAGTTTCATGGCACAGTAATGTCTTTCTGGTCTACATAGAAAGGGAGCACTCGCAAAGTCTCTGTGAGAGAATGCCCAACATGATCAAACATTTTTATTAAATTTTGTTCATTTAATGTTACTGGGATTTAAAATCTCCCAGAATGGAGGACAGGTTCATTAGAGGCTGTCTCTGTTTACTTGCTTAGATGCCTGTCTCTGTTTACTTGCTTAGATGCCTGTCTCTGTTTACTGGCTTAGATGCCTGTCTCTGTTTACTGGCTTAGATGCCTGTCTCTGTTTACTGGCTTAGATGCCTGTCTCTGTTTACTGGCTTAGAAGCCTGTCTCTGTTTACTGGCTTAGATGCCTGTCTCTGTTTACTGGCTTAGAAGCCTGTCTCTGTTTACTGGCTTAGATGCCTGTCTCTGTTTACTTGCTTAGATGCCTGTCTCTGTTTACTTGCTTAGATGCCTGTCTCTGTTTACTGGCTTAGATGCCTGTCTCTGTTTACTTGCTTAGAAGCCTGTCTCTGTTTACTTGCTTAGAAGCCTGTCTCTGTTTACTTGCTTAGATGCCTGTCTCTGTTTACTTGCTTAGAAGCCTGTCTCTGTTTACTTGCTTAGAAGCCTGTCTCTGTTTACTGACTTAGATGCCTGTCTCTGTTTACTGACTTAGATGCCTGTCTCTGTTTACTTGCTTAGATGCCTGTCTCTGTTTACTGACTTAGAAGCTTGGCTCTGTTTACTTGCTTAGAAGCCTGTCTCTGTTTACTGACTTAGATGCCTGTCTCTGTTTACTGACTTAGAAGCCTGTCTCTGTTTACTGACTTAGAAGCCTGTCTCTGTTTACTGGCCTAGAAACCTTTCCATAAGCCTGTCCCTAATCATCGTTCCCTCAGCCTGGTTTAACGGAACGTTCCCTAGGCTCAGGTAAATACTCCGAGTCAGCGCGCATGCGTTGCACAGACCAGACAGTGAGGCAGTCCTGCAGTGTTTAAAACCTGTGTATATCATTACCTTCCCATCTCCGCTACTCTTTCATCCCCCTACACCACCCCCTCTTCCGTCCCATCCCATCCATTCCTTCCCACCACCGTCAAAATTCCCCTCCCCCCTCCAAGAACCCCCAACACGCCGTCAACACCCCCTACAGGACCCCCCTCATTGCGGCCAATCATAGTGGAGGCGTCAGGCAGGCGTGACCTCGGGCAACTGCTCCTATATTACCAGGTGATCGATCCAGGTGTTTGGGCCGGGCCGCTGCTCCAGCTGGGAGTCGACCTTGGGGGGATTTGGACGCCCCGGCGGGCGGACAGCACGCTAGACAGCTGCACTTGCCTAAGGAGTCCTCCTGCAGTGGATTTCGTGTATTGGAATCGATGTTCTTCTGCCATTTTCTGAGGATGCAGCGGTCGTCATTGTTCCTGTGTCTGTGCAACACCAGCGGTCTTCATTATTGTTGATGTGCATTGCAGCAGCTGCTTTTTATCACTGTTGTTCATGTGAATCGTTACTGTTGGGTGTGTCTGTTTCACTGTTGTGCATGGCAACAGCTATAAGTGTGTGTGTTTGTCTGTATTTACTATTTGTGTCTGCAGAATCGAACTATTAGCTCTTAGTCTCTCTAACCGATCTATTATTTCTCTATTATGTCTACTACATATATTTCTCTCTATCACACACACACACACACACACACACACACACACACACACACACACACACACACACACACACACACACACACACACACACACACACATACACGCACACACACACACATATACACACACATGATATCTTCAAGACAACATAAGTGCCTAAGACATGTTATCTTTACTAGCTAGTAAAGGTACTACACGCCAACAGTGTTGCCAAGTGTCTTGTTAGCCTTTGTCGTGTTGTGTCTGGCGTCGTGTTGTGTCTGGCGTCGTGTTGTGTCTGGCGTCGTGTTGTGTCTGGCGTCGTGTTGCGTCTGTCGTAGTGTTGTGTCTGGCATCGTGTTGTGTCTGGCGTCGTGTTGTGTCTGGCGTCGTGTTGTGTCAGGCGTCGTGTTGTGTCTGGCGTCGTGTTGTGTCTGGCGTCGTGTTGTGTCTGGCGTCGTGTTGTGTCTGGCGTCGTGTTGCGTCTGTCGTAGTGTTGTGTCTGGCATCGTGTTGTGTCTGGTGTCGTGTTGTGTCTGGCGTCGTGTTGTGTCAGGCGTCGTGTTGTGTCTGGCGTCGTGTTGTGTCTGGCGTCGTGTTGTGTCTGGCGTCGTGTTGTGTCTGGCGTCGTGTTGTGCCTGGCGTCGTGTTGTGTCTGGCATCGTGTTGTGTCTGGCGTTGTGTTGTGTCTGGCGTCGTGTTGTGTCTGGCGTCGTGTTGTGCCTGGCGTCGTGTTGTGTCTGGCATCGTGTTGTGTCTGGCGTTGTGTTGTGTCTGGCGTCGTGTTGTGTCTGGCGTCGTGTTGTGTCTGGCGTCGTGTTGTGTCTGGCGTCGTGTTGTGTCTGGCGTCGTGTTGTAGCTGGCGTCGTATTGACAAGTTCTTTATATTTTAATTATAGCCTTATTATAATTTGTTATTATTATTAATTGATTATTATTTGTATTAATAAAATTTGTAATATATTATTAACAAAATAATTAATATAATTATTACCATTATAATTATTTCCATAATTGTAAATATTAGTTTTTTCGTAATTAGTATTTAATATAAATTTTATCACTCTTATAATAATAATATTATTAGTACTCCTAGCAGCAGCAAGTAGTATCATTAAGAATAGTGTTGGTACTAACAGTACTCTCAGCAACGGTGAGAGTAGCCTAAGTAGGAGAAACCACCGTAGTACAAGTACTGGCGGACAAGGACCAGTACCCGTCCAATACAAGTACCAACAGTCGTTACTGTGCCAGCACTGTCCCGTCTTGTTCAAGTGCCAACAGTCGTTACGGTGCCAGCACTGTCCCGTCTTGTTCAAGTGCTAACAATCGTTACAGTGTCAGCACTGTCCCGTCTTGTTCAAGTGCCAACAGTCGTTACGGTGCCAGCACTGTCCCGTCTTGTTCAAGTGCTAACAATCGTTACAGTGTCAGCACTGTCCCGTCTTGTTCAAGTGCCAACAGTCGTTACGGTGCCAACACTGTCCCGTCTTGTTCAAGTGCCAACAGTCGTTACAGTGCCAACACTGTCCCGTCTTGTTCAAGTGCCAACAGTCGTTACACTGTACCGTCTTGTTCAAGTGCTAACAGTCGTTACAGTGCCAACACTGTCCCGTCTTGTTCAAGTGCCAACAGTAATTACGGTGCCAGCACTGTCCCGTCTTGTTCAAGTGCCAACAGTCGTTACGGTGCCAACACTGTCCCGTCTTGTTCAAGTGCCAACAGTAGTTACGGTGCCAACACTGTCCCGTCTTGTTCAAGTGCCAACAATCGTTACAGTGCCAACACTGTCCCGTCTTGTTCAAGTGCCAACAGTAGTTACAGTGCCAACACCAGTCCTGAACGAGTGCCGACGGCATTCAGAACATGTTCACGTTCCATCTGGTCAACAACACCATTCCCATCCAAGCCTCGCATCCTCCGCTGTCACTGAATTATTCATCATGTCTTAGGATAAGACTGCAGCATGCTGTATTTCCAACTTTACGTGATGTATGCTGTATTTCCAGCTTCACATGCAGCATACTGTATTTCCAGCTTCACGTACAGCATGCTGTATTTCCAGCTTTACGTGATGTATGCTGTATTTCCAGCTTCACGAGCAGCATGTTGTATTTCCTGCTTCACGTGCAGCATGCTGTATTTCCAGCTTCACGAGCAGCATGCTGTATTTCCAGCTTCACGTGCAGCATGCTGTATTTCCAGCTTCATGTGCAGCATGCTGTATTTCCAGCTTCACGTACAGCATGCTGTATTTCCAAGCTCTACGACCAGCATTACCAACTAGACGAGTAAAGTGCAGTATTACCAAATCTCCCACTCTCCTATCCTTCCACTGCTCCTGTCCCCAAACACCTAACCTTGCCTTGCGTTAATTTCGGGGGTCAACGTCCCCGCGGCCCGGTCTCTGTCCAGGCCAACTACCTTACCCATAATTTCCACATTCAGTATTAAATAACACCCCAATCTCCTTTTTCCAAATTCCTCACGAGACTCCTTCGACACCTTTGTCATTACACAAATGCCTTTGCTATTTTACCTTTGTCTTTTCCCACCATGAGGAATCACCCTCACTAATCAAATAGCGAATGAGGCATATGACAGGTGAGAATTCAAAAAAAAATAACTGTTTTAACATCAATTTAGATGAAATAACAACGAGATTGGACTCCAGGAATGGGAGAAATGAGGCAAACCTGAATATAATTACTCGTTTAGATTGAAAATTGTCAGTATTCATACCTAATGTAGCGTTATACAAGACTATTGTGGCGTGAGGAAGTAGGGAGGAGGCGGGGAGGGAAGCTATCAGGAGAAAGCACCAAGTGCCCAACTACTTAGACAACACTACCCCCAAGATAACCAACAAAACCACCAAGATAACCAACACCACAACCAAGATAACCACCACCACCACCAAGATAACCAACAACATCACCAAGATAACCAACAACACCACCAAGATAACCAACATCACCACCAAGATAACCAACAACACCACCACCAAGATAACCAACACCACCACCAAGATAACCAACACAACCACCAAGATAACCAACACCACCAAGATAACCAACAACACCACCAAAATAACCAACACCACTACCAAGATAACCACCACCACCACCACCAAGATAACCAACACCACCACCAAGATAACCAAAACCACCACCAAGATAACCAACAACACCACCAAGATAACCACCACCACCACCAAGATAACCAACATCACCACCACCAAGATAACCAACAACACCACCAAGATAACCAACACCACCACCAAGATAACCAAAACCACCACCAAGATAACCAACAACACCACCAAGATAACCACCACCACCACCAAGATAACCAACACCACCACCACCAAGATAACCAACAACACCACCAAGATAACCAACACCACCACCAAGATAAACAACAACACCACCAAGATAACCAACACCACCACCAAGATAACCAACAACAATTGCACCAAGATAACCAACAACACCACCAAGATAACCACCACCACCACCAAGACAACCAACACCACCACCACCAAGATAACCAACAACACCACCAAGATAACCAACAACACCATCAAGATAACCAACACCGCCACCAAGATAACCAACACCACCACCAAGATAACCAACAACACCACCAAGATAACCAACACCACCACCAAGATAACCAACACCACCACCAAGATAACCAACACCACCAAGATAACCAACACCACCACCAAGATAACCAACACCACCACCAAGATAACCAACACCACCACCAAGATAACCAACACCACCACCAAGATAACCAACACCACCACCAAGATAACCAACACCACCACCAAGATAACCAATACCAACAGCACCAAGATAACCAACAACAACAGCACCAAGATAACCAACAACACCACTACCAAGATAACCAACAGCACCAAGATAACCAACAACAACAGCACCAAGATAACCAACAACACCACCAAGATAACCAACAACACCACCAAGATAACCAACATCACCACCAAGATAACCACCACCACCACCAAGATAACCAACACCACCATCAAGATAACCAAAACCACCACCAAGATAACCAACAACAGCACCAAGATAATCAACACCACCACCAAGATAACCAACACCACCACCACCAAGATAACCAACAACACCACCAAGATAACCAACAACACCACCAAGATAAACAACAACACCACCAAGATAACCAACACCACCACCAAGATAACCAACAACAATTGCACCAAGATAACCAACAACACCACCAAGATAACCACCACCACCACCAAGATAACCAACAACACCACCAAGATAACCAACAACACCATCAAGATAACCAACACCGCCACCAAGATAACCAACACCACCACCAAGATAACCAACACCACCACCAAGATAACCAACACCACCACCAAGATAACCAACACCACCGCCAAGATAACCAACACCACCACCAAGATAACCAACAACAACAGCACCAAGATAACCAACAACTACAGCACCAAGATAACCAACAACAACAGCACCAAGATAACCAACAACACTGATCCACCACTACCAAGATAACCAACAGCACCAAGATAACCAACCACAACAGCACTAAGATAACCAACAACACCACCAAGATAACCAGCAACACCACCAAGATAACCAACACCACCACCAAGATAACCAACACCACCACCAAGATAACCAACACCACCACCAAGATATCCAACACCACCACCAAGATATCCAACACCACCACCAAGATAACCAACAACAACAGCACCAAGATAACCAACAACAACAGCACCAAGATAACCAACAACACCACTACCAAGATAACCAACAGCACCAAGATAACCAACAACAGCAGCACCAAGATAACCAACAACACCACTACCAAGATAACCAACAACACCAAGATAACCAACAACAACAGCACCAAGATAACCAACAACACCACCAAGATAACCAACAACACCACCAAGATAACCAACACCACCACCAAGATAACCAACACCACTACCAAGATAACCAACAACACCACTACCAAGATAACCAACAACAGCACCAAGATAATCAACACCACCACCAAGATAACCACCACCAAGATAACCAACACCACCACCACCACCAAGATAACCAACAACACCACCACCAAGATAACCAGCAGTAAGGACAACAACAACAAAAACAACATCATGAGAGCTCCCCAACACTGGACGGGTCTGGTCGTCGAACCTACAGTGAAATCTTGTACCGGGGTTCGAGCCTGGCTGACTGATTTGCGTTGCTTTTGTTAACTTCTTTTTTCGTCGGTGAACAGAGACTGTGAGTGATCAGAGGACTCAGTGGAGTCCCAGGTTACGTTGCTTTTGAGCATGTCGTAGCCGAGTTAGAGCCGTGAACAGGTTCGAATCCTCATCACGGTTTCTACTGATTTTCTGATTGATACATTAGATCAGCGCCCCGCCCAGCGCCCGCCCAGCGCCCGCCCAGAGCTCACCCAGCGCCTGCCCAGCACCCGCCCAGAGCCCACCCAGCGCCCGCCCAGCACCCGCCCAGCACCCGCCCAGCGCCCGCCCAGCGCCTGCCCAGAGCCCACCCAGCGCCTTCCCAGCGCCTGCCCAGCGCCCCCAATGTTACAGGTCAGAATAGAGAGCTAGGCTTCTCAAAGCCCAGACACAGTATGGTGCATCAGACGCGACGGTAATGTCTCCCAACATTCTCACTCCCGACCTGGTTGCTGGGGCTCCCGGTGCTCCCCCCCCCCAAAGAGAACACCAGTCAACACCCATCAACAACCATCAGGGGTAAACGCATCCAACAGCTTCATTTCGATAGATAGTCTACTAGAAGCTGACAAAACAACGTCGGCTGGAAACTAGCATCACATCCCCAATGACACCCGTTCACAAGCCGAAGCCAAACTCAGCAAACTACTGAAAAAGGTTCAGTACTTTGAACCTTGCTAGTTCAAAAGGTTGGTCGGGGTCGAGCTCCCTTGCCCTCTCTTTTGCATGATGGGGCAAAAAATATCAATTTCCAATCTGGATAAATACCAGATTCCATCGTCACTAAAATTCAGTCAGAATATTATTTCAAATATGATTAAAGGTTTGTGTTGTTGAGTATTTACTGATGAAAGCTGTATTCACCTAGTTGTGATTGCGGGGGTTGAGCTCTGGCTCTTTGGTCCCGCATTTCAACTGTCAGTCAACTGGTGTACAGATTCCTGTACACCAGTGTGTGGTAAAGAAGGTTGCAGTGATGAAAGGAAAGTGGAGAAGGGTTGGGAAAGTAATGAAGGGTAGAGAAGATGGTGAAGATTAGAGAATATAGTGAAGAATAAATAAAGTAGTGATGGGTAGGGATAAATATAAGAATAAGTTCCCAAGGAATACAAACACGAGCTGCATCACATGGCCCAACAGGCTTCCTGGATTTGCATGAGAGTTAAGCCGCAGTGGGGAAAAAAAATATTCGACTTATTTTATGAGGTCTCTGCCTCACTGCCATAAATCGAGCTTTTGCTGAAAACTTACCAAGTTTGGGTGAGGAAAAACTAATATTTACAGAGGCGACCAAATTTACACAACATCCAGCTGCGAGGGCGCGAGGTGCAGCTGCACTAACCACGGGGGAACACACCAATATGAGGACTGAAACACATATGATAAATGAAACATAATCCCACCAGACTAAAGAAGGGGAGAAATAAGCAGTGTAAGCACAAAGAAGGAAGACATTTTCAGGAGAAAGAACCAAGCCATGACGATTAGAATATCTTGCTGTATATGTTCAGTCAGCATTGAGCATAATATTATCATAGAATGTGTATGTTCAGCCAGCATTGAGCATAATATTATCATAGAATGTGTATGTTCAGCCAGCATTGAGCATTATTAAAGCATGTGAATGAACAGCCAGCAGCCACTGAGTTCGCATGACGATAACGAGAGGTTGAACCAGCGCTCAGAGAAAAAATACTTCTTCAAAGAGCCTGTGTTCTATGTCATGTTTCTCCTGCGTTCATTTGACCCTCTAAACTCGTCGTTTTCATTGGGTGATGGGATTTTATATTTGTATATGTAATATATATATATATATATATATATATATATATATATATATATATATATATATATATATATATATATATATATATATATATATATATATATATATATATATATATATATATATATATATATATATATATATGATGGTTATGCAGAAATAATGGAAACTGATGATTCGTGAACTTCAAAAATCTCGTTTGTTCTGCATCCAATATGCAGGCTCACTCGTGCGTTACTTTAGGTCGTCAACTTTGAATTAATTATGTTGTGATGTGATATCTGAACACACACACACACACACACACACACACACACACACACACACACACACACACACACACACACACACACACACACACAGCCTGGGGGCCTCGTAGCCTGGTGGATAGCGTGCAGGACTCGAAATTCTGTGGCACGGGTTCGATTCCCGCACGAGGGAGAAACAAATGGGCAAAGTTTCTTTCACCCTGAATGCCCCTGTTACCTAGCAGTAAATAGGTACCTGGGAGTTAGTCAGCTGTCACGGGCTGCTTCCTGGTGTGTGTGTGTGTGTGTGCGTGTGTGTGTGTGTGTGTGTATGTGGTGTGGGAAAAAAAGTAGTTAGTAAACAGATGATTGACAGTTGAGAGGCAGGCCGAAAGAGCAAAGCTCAACCCCCGCAAACACAACTAGGTGAAAACAACTAGGTGAAAACACACACACACATACATACACACATACATACATACACATACATACATACACATACACACACACACACACATATATCGGATATAAGGAAAGTTAAGTTGGAAGCCCCTCTGGGAATGAGTGATCATAGTGTATTGAGCTTTGAGTACCTGGTTGAGCTAGGAATTATCACCCCCAAAAAAGAACTGGGAACCAAAGGGCTGGCGTACCGAAAGGGAAACTATGAGGAGATGAATAAATTCCTTAGGGATATACAATGGGACAAAGAACTCGGAACCAAGTCCGTACAAGACATGATGGACTACGTCACCCAAAAGTGTCAGGAGGCTGTAAGCAGGTTTGTCCCAGCCCGACAGAAAAAAACAGAGAAGCAAAAGAAGAATCCATGGTTTACTAGGGCATGTTTGAAAGCAAAGGAGCTGAACAAAAAAGCATGGAGGGACTTCCGTAATAACAGAACACCTGAAAGTAGAGAGAGATACCAGAGAACCAGGAACGAGTATGTTAGTGTGAGAAGAGCAGCAGAGAAAAGGTATGAAAATGATATAGCTAACAAAGCCAAGACCGAACCAAAACTATTACACAGTCACATCAGGAGGAAGACAACAGTGAAGGAACAGGTGATGAAACTTAGGATGGGTGAGGACAGGTACACAGAGAATGACAAAGAGGTGTGTGAAGAACTCAACAGAAGGTTCCAGGAGGTCTTTACAATAGAACAGGGAGAAGTCACGGCGCTAGGAGAGGTGGCAGCAAACCAGGTGACATTGGAAAGGTTCGAAATTACAAGAGATGAGGTCAAGAAGCACCTATTGGAGCTGGATGTGAGAAAAGCTGTTGGGCCAGATGGAATCTCACCGTGGGTATTGAAAGAGTGTGCAGGAGCACTTTGCTTGCCACTCTCCATAGTGTATAGTAGGTCACTGGAAACGGGAGACCTACCAGAAATATGGAAGACTGCTAATGTAGTACCAATATTTAAAAAGGGTGACAGACAAGAGGCACTGAACTACAGGCCAGTGTCCTTAACTTGTATACCATGCAAGGTGATGAAGAAGATTGTGAGAAAAAACCTAGTAACACATCTGGAGAGACGAGACTTCGTGACAACCCATCAACATGGGTTCAGGGAGGGTAAATCTTGCCTTACAGGCTTAATAGAATTCTACGATCAGGTGACAAAGATTAAGCAAGAAAGAGAAGGATGGGCGGATTGCATTTTTTTGGACTGTCGGAAAGCCTTTGACACAGTACCCCATAAAAGGCTGATGCATAAGCTGGAGAAACAGGCAGGAGTAACTGGTAGGGCGCTCCAGTGGATAAGGGAGTACCTAAGCAATAGGAAGCAGAGAGTTACAGTGAGGGGTGAGACCTCAGATTGGCGTGAAGTCACCAGTGGAGTCCCACAGGGCTCTGTACTCGGACCTATCCTTTTACTAATATACGTAAATGATCTCCCAGAGGGTATAGATTCATTCCTCTCAATGTTTGCTGACGACGCCAAAATTATGAGAAGGATTAAGATAAAGGAGGACAGCTTGAGGCTTCAAAAAGACCTGGACAAGCTGCAGGAATGGTCGAACAAATGGTCGTTAAAGTATAACCCAAGCAAATGTAATGTAATGAAGATAGGGGTAGGAAACAGGAGACCAGATACAAGGTATCATTTGGGAGATGAAATACTTCAGGAGTCAGAGAGAGAGCGAGAAAGACCTGGGGGTTGATATCACACCAGACCTGTCCCCTGAAGCTCATATCAAGAGGATAACATCAGCGGCATATGCCAGGTTGGCTAACATAAGAACGGCCTTTAGAAACTTGTATAAGGAGTCTTTCAGAACATTATATACCACATATGTCAGACCAATCCTGGAGTATGCGGCTCCAGCATGGAGTCCATATCTAGTCAAGCATAAGACTAAACTGGAAAAGGTTCAAAGGTTTGCCACCAGACTAGTACCCGAGCTAAGAGGTATGAGCTACGAGGAGAGATTACGGGAATTAAACCTCACTTCGTTGGAAGACAGAAGAGTTAGGGGGGACATGATCACCACATTCAAGATTCTCAAGGGAATCGACAGGGTAGATAAAGACAGGCTATTTAACACAAAGAGCACACGCACTAGAGGACACAGGTGGAAACTGAGTGCCCAAATGAGCCACAGAGATATTAGAAAGAACTTTTTTAGTGTCAGAGTGGTTGACAAATGGAATGCATTAGGAAGTAATGTGGTGGAGGCTGACTCCATACACAGTTTCAAGTGTAGATATGATAGAGCCCAATAGGCTCAGGAACCTGTACACCTGTTGATTGACGGTTGAGAGGCGGAACCAAAGAGCCAGAGCTCAACCCCCGAAAGCACAACTAGGTGAATACACACACAACTAAAAGACAAACAACCAGAGTGGTTAGAAAGGCGGGGCCCAAGAGCTAATAGCTGGTTTCTGCAGGCACAAACAGTAAATACACAAACTTAAAGACGTGTGTAAAAGACATTCATACACAGACACAATTGTTACAACTTGTACATGTGAATGTTATTGAGTCTATTGAGACTTTGATTTTGAATAGTCCTTAGAGACTTTGATTTTGAATAGTCCTTAGAGACTTCGATATTGAATAGTCCTTAGAGACTTTGATTTTTTATTAACGTCACAATTAGTGCAACTTTACCACAACTTAGATGCACTTCAACTGTTGCCTAGTTTACCTATGTTTCTAAGTTTTATGGACACTAAGCTAGTGATAAGTGATTATATATATGCTCCTCAGCATATAATAACTCTAATATACCTATGTTGATAAGTTTGTAGACCTGAAGCGAATAACTTATTTAAGTGAGGCTCACTGGCACTTGCTTCAGTAACACGTGCCAGTGAGATTAACTTTGTTTTAACTTTGTTGTGTTGCATGTGTTCTGCAATAGTTGTTGCCATGTATATAATAAGTTCACTCCCAAGTGAACTAGTGGATTTTAATATAGGCGTTCAGTATAACTCTAGACACTATGAAGCTTTAATTGACCTGAGACCAAGAGTGCCAACTATAAAGTAAGGGGGGGGGGTTAGTCTACACCTCGAGCCTTTACTTGGGGAGATTATGACATCACACTATATCCAAACGATTCCCAGTTGCGTGAAGAGGCTGGGACCCGATGCATGGGTAACAGCTTCTCTTCCATATCGACCTAGCCAGGCTTTGTGCCCGGGAGAGGCCACCCCAGCCTCGACAACTAGAGCCCAACTCCTAAGAATGTCTCCTTAGTCTCCTAAGAATGCAGGATGCCTACTACCTAACCCTTGATCCGGTTTATGAATTCTCTTCCATTACCTATCTTGATATATCTTGTTGTTATCAGACACTAATGTTGTCTTGTTATCAGTCTCGCGTGTCGTCAATTTGACTTGTCTTGCAAAAATGCAGGTGATTAATATAAGAGTGTTTACCTATGTTGCTTTAATTGCACGCTGAGAACGATAGAGAAGATGCAATAAATTGTCGTCTGTTTGTGAAATAATCTTGCAGAATATTTATTATTCTCTGTTTTTCAAGATGAATAAAAAAGATAAAAGAGGAATTTGCATAAGGACGATTGGCCAGTTTAAGGGAGGTTCTATTTACAACGGCACTTGGTATAATCCCATAATCCCAAACCAGTGATATTACCCGGTATAATTATTCATTAATCTATAACTCTGTTCTCAAACGAGCATTTACGAGAGGTCTTTCTGAACTACTGATTACGAAAGCAATGCACATATACCCCGAGAGGTATATATTGCTTTTATCCCAGTATGTATATACTTTAATCCTGGACTATGCAGGCAATGAGTCACAAGAACGGTGCTAAAGTATGTTGACCAAACCACACACTAAAAGGTGAAGGGACGACGACGTTTCGGTCCGTCCTGGACCATTCTCAAGTCGATTGAGAATGGTCCAGGACGGACCGAAACGTCGTCGTCCCTTCACTTTCTCGTGTGTGGTCTGGTCAACAATCCTGGACTATGTTCAGCACCAAGGTATATTTGCTGGTTGGTCAGCAAAGCTATTGTGGAGGGCTTAATAACTCTCCGGAGGTTGAAAGGCCTTGAGCCCAACGCTGATTCGAAGCCAAGATTCCAAAGGGTCAGCAAGAGCTCAAAATGGTCACATGGGTTAACTCCAAATGAAGTTGAACCGAGCCCGATAACGGGTCATAACGGACAGAGAACGGGCCGATAACGGACCGATAACGGACCGATAACGGATCGATAACGGACCGATAACGGATCGATAACGGACCGATAACGGATCATAACGGACCGATCACGTACCACTGACAGAAAGAAATAGAAAACGAACACATAGAATGTTCATAAGAACATAAGAACAAAGGCAACTGCAGAAGGCCTATTGGCCCAAACGAGGCAGCTCCTATGTATAGCCACCCACTCATATACATGTCCAACCCACGCTAGAAAGAATCGAGGGACCCCACCTCTACCACGTTACGCAGTAATTGGTTCCACAAATCAACAATCCTGTTACCGAACCAGTATTTACCCAAGTCTTTCCTAAATCTAAATTTATCCAATTTATACTCATTCGTTCGTGTTCTGTCTTGTGTTAATACTTTTAATACCCTATTAATATCCCCTTTGTTGTGTCCATTCATCCACTTGTAAACCTCTATCATGTCACCCCTAACTCTTCGCCTTTCCAGTGAATACAATTTTAGCTTTGTTAATCTTTCTTCATATGAAAGATTTTTAATTTGGGGAATTAACTTTGTCATCCTACGCTGGACACGTTCAAGTGAATTTATATCCATTCTATAGTACGGCGACCAAAACTGAACTGCATAATCTAAATGGGGCCTAACCAGAACAAGATATAGCTGAAGAACCACACCAGGTGTCTTGTTACTAACGCTTCGATTAATAAATTCCAGTGTCCTATTTGCCTTATTACGAACATTCATGCATTGATCTTTTTGTTTTAAATTCTTACTAATCATAACTCCCAGATCCCTTTCGCAATTCGACTTCGTAATCTCAACACCATCTAGTTCGTATCTTGTAACTCTATCATCATTACCTAGCCTCAGAACTTTACATTTATCAGCATTAAACTGCATTTGCCAATCTTTTGACCATTTCAAACCCCTATTTAGATCAACTTGAAGTGATAGTGAGTCTTCTTCCGTGTTAATTTCCCTACCAATTTTTGTATCATCTGCAAATTTGCAAATGTTGCTACTCAAACCTGAATCTAAATCATATATATATTATAAACAACAGAGGTCCCAGGACAGAGCCTTGAGGCACTCCACTAAAAACATTATCCCACTCTGACTTAACCCCGTTTATACTAACTCTCTGTTTCCTTTGGAATAGCCATGCCCTAATCCAGCTTAATATAGCACCCCCAATACAATGAGCCTCTATTTTTTAATCAGTGTTTCATGTGGGACTGTATCAAAAGCTTTGCTAAAGTCAAGGTACACAACATCACAATCCTTACCACTATCAACTGCCTCAACTATGCTGGAATAAAAAGATAGCAAATTTGTTAAACATGAACGGCCATTTGTAAAACTATGTTGCGACTCATTTATTAATTTATGTTTTTCAAGATGAAGACGAATTGTATTTGCAATTATCGATTCAAGTAACTTTCCCACAATAGACGTTAGGCTAATTGGCCGATAGTTTGACGCAAGTGACGCATCTCCTTTCATAAAAATAGGTGCCACATTAGCTACCTTCCATGACTCTGGCACTCTACCTAACTCTATTGATTTATTAAATATGGTAGACAGTGGCTCGGAAAGCTTTTTTTCTTTGCATTCTTTAAGCACCCTGGCAAACACTTCATCCGGCCCTGGGGATTTGTTCGGTTTTAGTTTTACTATTTGTTTAATTACATCCTCCCTGGTAACTTTTAAACTAGTCAACCTGTCCTCGTCCCCACCCACATATATTTGTTCGGCTGAAGGCATTTTGTTAAGCTCCTCTTTAGTAAAAACAGATATAAATATTTATTAAAAATACTACTCATCTCCTCATCATTATCCGTTATTTGACCTGTCTCAGTTTTTAATGGACCTATCTTTTCCCTAGTCTTAGTTCGATATAACTGAAAAAAAAACTTTAGGATTTGTCTTCGCTTGCCCTGCTATGCGAACTTCGTAGTTTCTTTTTGCTTTCCTTATCTCTTTTTTAACATTTCTAACCAGTTGTACGAATTCCTGTTCCAAACTGACTTCCCCATTCTTAATCCTTTTGTACCAAGCTCTCTTTTTACCTATAAGTTTCTTCAGATCCTTTGTTATCCACTTTGGATCATTAGCATTCGGTCTATTCTATTTATATGGTATACTACGTTCCTGGGCTTTGCTTTGAATATTTTTAAATAGGTTATATTTTGAATCCACATCAAAATCCCTTTTCCGTCACCTGTCGCTGGGTTCTCGTCTAGCCCACACCCCATCACCAAGACATTCCAATCTATTTGACTCAAAAAATTTCTTAGGCTATTGAAATCAGCTTTTCGAAAATCTGGCACTTTAACAGAATTTTCTCCTACAGATCTATTCCATTCCATGATAATTCTGATTTCTTTATGATCACTGTTTCCTAGCTCACTCCCAATTTTTATGTCCTTAATTTGTGTTTCCCCTGTTAGTTAACACTAAATCTAAAATATTATTTCCTGCGTTGGTTCCTTAATATGTTGCGTAAGAAAGCAATGATCAATTAATTCTAGAAAATCTTCTGCTTCATTATTCCCTGTTTTGTTCACCCAGTTTATTCCACTAAAATTAAAGTCACCCATGACATAAATACTGTTAGATCTAGATGCCCTAGATATTTCATCCCATAGATGCTTTGCTTCCATTCTGTCTAAATTTGGTGGCCTATATATAACTCCTATTATAATATTATTTGCTTTTTCGTTTAATTCTATCCAAATAGTTTCTGTGTGTGGCTCAGTTTTGATTCCCTCTTTGAGACTACATTTCAAATTGTCCCTAACATATATGGCTACTCCCCCTCCACGTCTAATATATCTATCTGTGTGAAATAGTTTAAATCCATTTATTTGATATTCAGCTAATAGTTCTCTATTTTCTACATTCATCCACGTTTCGGTAAGTGCAATAATATCTATTTTTTCTGTACAGACAAGAGCATTTAACTCGTTTATTTTATTTCTTAGACTTCTACTGTTAGTGTAATATACCCTAAGTGTATTGTTATTTTGAGGCCCTTCTCTTTCCCTGATCATTTTATCAATTTGCTTCTCCAACAAACACATACTTTTATTACCTCCTTCCTCCCTATCAATTCCCATACCACTATCTACTAACAGTTTAAACCCAAACAAATGCCTTTAACCATGGTTCCAACGAGTTCGCAACAGCAACAAACCCAGCCCTGGATAGATGCACCCCATCACGAGCATACATTTCATTGCTTCCATAGAAGTGTTCCCAGTTGTCTATGAAAGAAATTGCATTTGATTTGCAATATCTTTCCAGCCGGCAATTGACACCAAGTGCCCTCGACAACCATTCATTCCCAACGCTCTTTCTTGGAAGAATGCCACATATGATCGGGATTCCTCCCTTGCTCCTAACTAATTCTATGGTTTGTTAAAATTTCTTTATCAGTTCCTCACTCCTAACTCGTCCAACACCATTACTCTCCTGCACTAATACAAATAATGGGTTTGTTCCCATTTCCCGTCATAATATCTTTCATGTTGTCAACAATATCTCCAATTCCAGCTCTTGGATAGCAGACCGGGAGCTGGTCTGTTCCCCTATCTCTGGCACAAAAACGTCCTGTCTAAATACGTCCCTGGAATCTCCCACAAACAAATTCGTTTAGGTACCTCCTTAATTTTCTGAGCACTTTGAGGGGCCTGTGCTTCGTTGCTCTTCGTTGATTTCCCCATGTTCCCAGTCTCCAAAACCCAAGTCCTAACCACAATACTTCATTTCACTATCCACCACTGTGCCTAACAGTCTGTTCTGGACCTACCTTCATCTCCTTCCCGC
>WNGS01169498.1:33028209-33071561 GCA_020271785.1 Procambarus virginalis
ACGCCATAGCATAGCCGACTTATATTAGGAAAAAGCCTTTATTATCATTGGATTTTTTTTTTAGCTATATTTTGCTGTTCCTAACTGTGGTTCCATGCCAGGACGGCATACTCGTGATGTTCTCCTTTATAGGAAGGATTTATTGTTTTTTAAGTTCTTTTGTCTTAGTTTCTCTGTGCTGTTCGTGTGTTGGTCAGTTTGCCGTATGCTACGGACATTACTCTGCTGATTTGCATATTTCGTGTAAATTTGGTGTGGGATCTATTTCAAGGGGTTTATCTTTTCAGAAATGGGAATTTACCTCTACTTCATCTTGTACTGTGTTCTAGGTTTTGACTTTCAGATTCATATCCTCATAACTTTTCATTAAACAGGGTTAAAGTCTAGAAACCAATATTTAAATATATGTAAACTCTTTAGTTTGTTATTAAACCACTTAGACTGATCAGTGGTTCACTGACCAGTCTAAGCACAAATTATGTCATACAGTGTGTGGTGTGTGACACAGATAACACACAGTTATCTATGTGTGTGTTGTGTGTGTGTGTGTGTGTGTGTGTGTGTGTGTACTCACCTAGTTGTGCTTGCGGGGTTGAGATCTGGCTCTTTGGTCCACGCCTATGTGTGTGTGTGTGTGTGTGTGTGTGTGGTGTGTGTGTGTGTGTGTGTGTGTGTGTGTGTGTGTGTGTGTGTGTGTGTGTGTGTGTGTGTGTTTTGAGGGGGAAGAAAAAGAGAACGTCCTTGCCGAGCTAAGATCCTGGAGCTTGAAGTGCTCAACACAGCGGCCAGAGTGGGCACCGCCCCCCTTGCAACCCCCCCCCCCACATCCTCTATTGATCACACAGCTGGAAAGGTCAGAGGTCAAGGTCAAGGAGTGCCATGATACCCCTCATACAGCCCTCCTGAAGCCTCCTTCATTGTGTCTATTCATTGTTTCCTCTAATCATAATATATTTTTTAACATTCTATAATTAACAACAAATCAATAATTTTTTTTCTAGTTTAACATTACAGTGAATCTGATAAATTTCAATAGACAAACATTCTACCAGTCAAATATTTTCTAAATTTTATGCTCTAATGTAATTAGAATATGGGTCAAATGTTTAGGTAATATAAATGAGGAATTAGACCAAATAATCCATTATAATATATTCAAACTACCTTTTACAACAATGCTGCAAATGGTTTCGTCCACTCCCACCGTTCACAATTACTGGGTGCGTGTTCCCTGAGACGTTGAACAAAGACCCCAACTTACTTGAACCATGACTGATGTATTAGAAATGATGACTTACAGATGGTAATCTTTTTTAATGCCTTAGCTTTCTCTTTAATTGTTCTTGTGTTTTAGTAATGGATAAGACTAAAGAAATGGAGAGAGAGAGAGAGAGTGATTGTGAATGCTTGAGTGTGTGTGTGTGTGTCTATGTGTGTGTGTACTCACCTATTTATACTCACCTATTTGTGCTTGCGGGGGTTGAGCTTTGGCTCTTTGGTCCTGAATCTTAAGTGTCAATCAACAGGTGTACAGGTTCCTGAGCCTACTGGGCTCTATCATATCTACATTTAAAACTGTCTATAGAGTCAGTCTCCACCACATCACTGCCTAATGCATTCCATCCGTTAACTACTCTGACACTGAAAAAGTTCCTTCTAACGTCCCTGTGGCTCATGTGGTTACTCAGTTTCCACCTGTGTCCCTTTGTTCGCGTCCCACCAGTGTTGAATAGCTTATCCTTGTTTACCCTGTCGATTCCCCTGAGGATTTTGTAGGTTGTGATCATGTCTACTCTTACTCTTCTGTCTTCCAGTGTCGTAAGGTGCATTTCCCGCAGCCTGTGTGTATGTGTGTGTGTGTGTGTGTGTGTGTGTGTGTGTGTGTGTGTGTGTGTGTGTGTGTGTGTGTGTGTGTGTATACTGCCCTATGTTTGCCTGCAGGATCGGGCTCTAGCTTTTTTACCCTGCTTTTCTAGCCGCTGGTTGTCTAATGCAATGAATCATGACTAATTTTCCTCTAGCATACCTGCTTTTATAGTTGTGACTTGAGTTTGTCTCTACAACCTGCTCCTCTATGTTATCCATTTACTCAATACCCTTAAGTTAATAGAAAACTATCTAACATCTCTATTGCATATCAGCGTCTGAAGCTTCCATCCGTGCTACCTTGTTTTATTGGTATTCATTATAATCATTTACTCATTTTCCACTCTTACAATCCCGGTAAGTATTTTATATGTCAGCAACATGCCTTCCCTCTCCCTCCTCTATTCCAGCATCGTCAGCTTTAGTTCCTTCAGTCTCTCTTCATACCTCATGCCTCACAACTCTGGGTCGAGTTTCGTTGCAAACTTCTTTGCCCTTTCGAACTTCCTTATATGTTTTTTAAGAAGGGGCTCCACGATGGGGCAGCATACTCTAAAACTGGACTCACATAGGCGGTATGCAGGGATATAAAAGCCTCCTTCTTTACGTTTCTGAAGGAAGTTTTGACTTTTGCCAACATAGAGAATGCTGCTGACGTTATTCTATTTATATGAGCCTCTGGAGTTAGGTTTGGTGTTGTATGTACTCCCAGGTATTTTCTCTGGTCATTACAGGGAGAGAGTTTCCTTTCATTGTATTCTGCCCATTGGTCTCCTGTTACCTGTTCTATTTCTCATTACACTTGCTGGTTTTATCTTTAGTTTCGTCTAGTGATGCTTGTTGCTTCCTTACTTCCTCTGCTGTTACCTCAATATATAAGTCTTTCATCTAGAGTTACGTCCTCTTTTAGCACAAGGAACTGTTCATGCTCAGTTGAGAACACTCCACGGAACTGGCGTTGAGTTCCTCTCAAATTTAATTTTTATTTCCTATATATTCAACTCCCCTTTTTCAAAAGCTAGTCATTTTGACATTCATTGCCATTTTCTTTCTTATATGACTACATAAGAGTTTTGATTGTTTTCTTGATTTAGAAGGAATATAATTTTGTTCAAGTTTCTTAACGACACTCGTCTTATATTTAAGTATTCGTTCCTAGCCTCGTTGCAGCTAATCTGGTTTGCCTCTATGCTTTGATCCCTTTATTTCTTCGATTCGACCCTGGTTTTCGTTTTGCTTTCTTGGCACTGTCTACATTTCCTCCTGCTTTTTCTCTTGATGTAGGTATGGATCTTGGAGTTGGTATTGGCAACTCAGTTCGACCTGGTCTGATTTATTGAACTATGTTCCCTCTAAGTTCTTCCTTTCATTGCACACTTTCCAGATGCTCTGTTACTTTCACGTAATTCCATTTTCTTTAGCCTACCCATCTTTCCGTGACGACCCTTGTCTTATTGTCATTGTTTTGAGCTCGATGATAGAGTTAAAGACCAGGACACAATCAATTATCATTAGCTCCTTGTATTTCGAGTTACAAGTTTTCAATGTCTGTCTCATTCATGGTGAAGATCAGATCCAGTTTGTTTGGTGTATCTCCTCCCCTTTCTCTTGAGTCATTCTTTACATACTGTGTTAAGAGGTCTCTTACATCTTCAGCTCATGTTGCTACCCTCTTGTCTTCCTCACCGTGGGAATTCCTCGAACCTCAATCGATCTCCCGTGATTTAGGTTCCCCTTGGGGTAGTAATTTAGCTGTCATTCGTGTTCATTCTGTGTGCTGTTATTGCGGCTCCCTGCAATTTATCTATGCATGCTTTGTTGCTGTCATCGTATTCCTGTCTGGGTCTTCTGTTGTTTGCTGGTGGTTGTAAATTATCAACACCACAATCTTTTTCCCATCTGCTATTCTAGTCCCAGTGATGGAGCCGGAGCATCCATTTGCATTTTGATCTTCTAGTTACTCGAACTTCCATTTCCGAGTATGTTTGTGTGGCTGAAAGTATTTGCTGTTTGTATATGCAGGATCGAGCTGTTACTCTTAGATCCCGCCATTCCAAACGTCGGTTGTCTAATGTACGGACGCCCGACCTATTTTCCTCTGTCATATCTGCAACATATATTTCCCTCTCACACACACACACATCACGAGGATGTAGCCCGTAGCAACTGTGTAACTCTCAGGTACCTATTTATTGCTGTACGAACCGAGGCATTAGGTGAAAGAAACTATGTCCATTTCTGCCTCGATAGGGAATTGAACTCAGGTCCTTAGGACTACGACCCCCGAGAGCTTTCCACTTGGCCGCGAGGCCCTGTGTGTGTGTAATTACCTAAGTGAAGTTAGAGGATGAGAGCTAAGCTCGTGGTGTCCCGTCTTCCCAGCACTCTTTGTCATATAATGCTTTGAAACTCTGTGTGTCAACTCATATAGTTGCACTCACCTAGTTGTGCTTGTGGGGGTTGAGCTTTTGCTCTTTGGTCCCGCCTCTCAACTGTCAATCAATCAACTGTCAATCAGCTGGTGTACAGATTCCCGAGCCTACTGGGCTCTATCATATCTACATTTGAAACTGTGTATGGAGTCAGCCTCCACCACATCACTGCTTAATGCATTCTTCTCTGACACTGAAAAAGTTCTTTCTACCGTCCCTGTGGCTCATTTGGGTACTCTTGTGTTTGGGTACTCAGTCTCCACCTGTGTTCCGTACCACCCGTGCTAAACAGTTTATCTCTATCTACCCTGTCAATTCCTCTGAGAATTGTGTAGGTAGTGATCATGTCTTCCCTAACTCTTCTATCTTCCAGTGTCGAGATTCAGTTCCAGTAATCTTTCTTCATAGCTCATTCCTCTGAGCTCGGAGACTAGCCTGGTGGCATACCTCTGAACCTTTTCTAACTGGGGTTTGTGTTTGACTAGATATGGACTCCACGCTGGAGCCGCATATTCCAATATTGGTCTGACATATGAGGTGTACAAGGTTCTTAATGATTCCTTGCACTAGTTTATGAAGGCAGTTCTTATGCTCGCCAGCCTTACTTCCGCCGCTAATGTTAACCTTTTGATGTGGGCTTCAGGGTTCAGGTCTGGTGTGATATCATCCCCCAGATCTTTCATTCGTCCGGTGTCCTGAAGGATTTCCTCTCCCAGATGGTACCTCATGTTTGGCCTCCTGCTCCCTGTGCCTATCTTCATCACTTTGCCCTTGCTCGAGTTCAACTCTAGTAGCCATTTGTTGTACCATTCCTTCAGTCTATCCAGGTCATCCTGTAGTCTCTTGCAGTCCTCCTCTGTCTTAATCTTTCTCATAATTTTAGCATCATCAGCAAACAATGAGAGGAATAAGTTTATACCTCCTGGAAGGCCATTCACGTATATCAGAAACAGGATAGGTCCGAGCACAGAACTCTGTGGGACTTCGCTGGTGACATCACGCCAGTCTAAGGTCTCACCCCTACACATTAACTCTCTGGTTCCTGTTGTTTAGGTACTCCCATATCCATTGGAACTCCCTACCACTTACTCCAGCTTGTTTCACCAACAGTCTCTTATGGGGTACTGTGTCAGAAGCTTTCTGACAGTCCACGAAAATGCAGTCTGCCCATCCTTCTCTTTCTTCCTTTATGATTATTGCTTGATCATAGAATTTTATTAAACCTGTGAGACACAACTTGCCTTCCATGAACCCATGCAAGTGACGTGTTGCAAAGTACCTTCTCTCTGGAAAAAGCCTGGTAGCAGATGTGTTACCGGGTTTTTTCTCGCGAACTTCATCCTAACCTTGCATGGTATGCAAGTTAAGGACACTGGCCTATAGATTAGGGCGTTCTGCGTATCATTCTTTTTGAATGAGCGTATTGTATCCCCCCTGTATGTGTTCTCACCTACATGTACTCACGTAGATGTGCTTGCAGGGTCGAGCTAGGCTCCTAGTTTCGCCTTCTGAACGTTCGTAGATTAATGCAATGACTCATTTCTCACGCTTTTGTCATTTATTTTTAAAAGTTTAAATCGAATTAGCTTCAACGACTTTTGCATCGAACCTTTCCCACTTATTGACAGCTCTAACATTGGAAAAGTTCTTTTTTCATGTCTCTGTGACTCATTTGCGTCTCCAGCTTCCATCTATGACCCGTCGTTCTGATGTTCCTAGTTTTGAACAACGCTGCTTTGTCTAATTTGTCAATTTCCCTTAGAATTTTGTATGTTGTTGTCATGTCTCCCCTGTCTTGAGGCATGGGGTCTTGTTGATAATATACCTTAATATATACCTTAATATATACTTTAATATACCTTAAACTGTTAACGTGAAAAAGCCTGTTTGTTACTTTATTAGTGATGATCCATGTGACTGGTGACGTCCACTGGTGATGATTCACGTGACTGGTGACGTCCACTGGTAATGATCCACGTGACTGGTGACGTCCACTGGTAATGATCCACGTGACTGGTGACGTCCATTGGTGATGATCCACGTGACTGGTGACGTCCACTGGTAATGATCCACGTGACTGGTGACGTCCATTGGTGATGATCCACGTGACTGGTGACGTCCACTGGTGATGATCCACGTGACTGGTGACGTCCACTGGTGACTAGACATAGAGAAAGAGCCACCGATGTCTTTAGACTTCAGGGCATCAAACTGACTTTTATCACTCACGGACAACAGTTGACTCACTTCCATCACAAGTTGTCGACCAAGCTGTAGCTCCTGGTCCCCCCTCCTCCTTGGTGATGCTGCAACAATCGTGATGCTCTCTTACCATGTGTTGCATATCGTCTTGCACCACGAATGTCTTGTGAGACGGAGCTGGAGATCCTCAAGCGGGCCGTCAACCTGACAGCTTCATTTGCAATTCTATCAGGTCTGGGACTCATCAATCATTTGCGCAACCATTTACGAAACCTGTACATCTTTCAATAATAATGGTGGCCTTGTTTACATATATTAAACAGGTTTTGAACTTCGAAGCTTCACAGTTTAAGGTTATTTGTGTTGTAGACACCCCTCATATTGCTTTGAAATTCATAAACTGTTTAACAAATGTAAAGAAACCCGCCATGAATAAGAAAGATGTACAGGTTTCGCAAGTCGATGCGGAAATTTTAACGAAACCTGCAACTGGGTCTATCAAGTCCAAAGGTACCTGTTATTCCGTGAGGTTATTATGGACCGTTAGTGATCCACTGAACGCAAACTGAACTATTTCTTGTGAACATATAAACATATATTTTTATATGTTTATATAAACAATATGTTTATATGAACATATGTTTATATGAACATACATTTTCTGATGGCAACTATCGTTGCCATCAGAAAATTGCGAGAGTCAGCAGCCAATTACGAGTGGCCCCTTGAAGCTTATGCCAGCAGAGTGAACTACAACGTTTCTCACCATCCAATGGTGGCGCGTCAGCTTCTAACGTCCTACGCTGGGATTGGTCGAATTCGCTCGCTCTGATATTTCTACCAGTCACCAAAGTCCACGTGTCATATGATTTCTCATTGGTCTAAGGAAGAGTGTTGGAATTGCCAAAGGCATACCTAAAGGCGCCTGCCATAGTTTTTTAAATCGAAATATAGAAACTGTTACAGATAAAATGTTTTCCCTAATACAATAACTCTTAATATACTGGTGTGCTTTGCTGTACGACTTTGAGAAAGCGTGACAGGAATCTTAAAACCTGCAGCTTCATAACACCAGTTAACAGACGACACTCCTCGCGCACACAGTGTGTATTACACACAATATACACCCGGCCTAAAACCGATTCTGACTAGTCACTCAAACCGGACGTCGTCCGGTTTGTGTACGTCTGATATCATACTTCTCGTGAAGGAGGAAATGTATATGTTTATCTCTCAGAATGTTTGGTAATATGATTATTGTTTGTGATGTGTGTGTATATGTATGTATTAACACGATGTACTGAACGGGGTGAGAATAGCTTGAGCTACCTCATCCCTTTGTGTGTATTTTACATCAATAAACTTATTTCAATTTCAATTTCAATTTCTCAAACCGGAGCTAAAGAGTCTAAGCATAATTGTAACTCCATTTCATTTTTTATGGTAGATTTAACTTAGTCCCAGGAAGTTTCCTTGTTTAAAATGCGATCATTCACACTGACTATTCCCTATACTATTTAAATTACCCCATTCAGGGATCATACAAGCAGGTGCCGAAGCGGTCTAGGAGACGGACCCTGTGACTGCTGGCACTCTGGCACCCCTGCCCGCCCCTCGCGCATTTCCTGGTATGGAGTCACTGAGTGCATGACACTCTTGTTTCTCAACCCTTGTCTCCCTGGGCTGCTACACACACACACCTTGGGAAAGCTGCCTGGCAGCTTGCTTTCTGCTAACGTGATTCTCACACACTTGTATATCGGACTTTAGTGCTATCTCTAGCGTTTATATGTTCAATGGTGGCTTTAAGGTAAATATGTTCCAAGGTCGCTCTAATGACTAGAGCAGCTTTGAAACATATATACATCTGGATGATGTATATATGTATAAGCCCCTCTTCCAGATTCTTAACGTTTTATGTGTTATAAACCGTCACTTGTGACATCCAGAGGTTATCTTGAGATGACTTCTGGGCTTAGCGTTCCCGCAGCCAGGTCCTCGACCAGGCCTCCACCCCCCAGGAAGCAGCCCGTGACAGCTGACTAACACCCAGGTACCTATTTTACTGCTAGGTAACAGGGGCATAGGGTGAAAGAAACTCTGCCCATTGTTTCTCTCCGGCGCCCGGGATCGAACCCGGGACCACAGGATCACAAGCCCAGCGTGCTGTCCGCTCGGCCGACCGGCTCCCTCCGTGTTTTTCATTCCTATAAGGAAAAATTATTGGCTAGCTCCATGAACTTTAAATTTTCAACTTCATCTCTAGCTGGTAATCGAACTGTACTTCACCTCCGGTAAAAATGGCCCTTAGGCACCGCCTCTGACGCCTGATTAGAGATTTCCTCAACTACCACCAGCCAATCAAGCATTATAATGAACAAATCGACAAGGGCCTTGACGAGGATTCGAACCAACGTCCGAGATCATCCCAGACGCTGCCTTAATCGACTGAGCTACAACATGGTCAAAAGAGTTGAAACCAGAAGTTGTACCTAACTTATTTGGATCCTGCAGCCTCTCCGAGACATAAACCATGGTTTTACACAACTCCCCCATGCACTCCAGCTATGTCAATAGACCGTTCCACCTCTTCGATTAGCTCAGTCGATTAAGGCAGCGTCTGGGATGATCTCGGACGTAGGTTCGAATCCTCGTCACGGCTCTTGTGGATTTGTTCATTTGATACATCACGCTATTGTGATTTTCTGCGTGTAAAAGCATTATTTTCATCAAAAAGTCTTCATTTACAGCCTTTTTAAAGTGGTGGCCATTTCTTCATACTGTATTTACAACCCACACATATACGGCTTTTCAAATCAATTTTCGGGTTTGACTATCGCCGTTGTGTTCCCATAACCCCTTGGTCTTGTTCAGAGCAATGTTGGAAAATTTACATTTTTACGTATGAATGGTTTTCTGTGGATTTTCCAATATAGTTACCGAGCAACATTTCTGTGCACCGTGTGGCCGCTCCTGCCCTCCGGGGTAACAACGTTCGTGGCAACAATGTTGTTAAGTCCCGCCTGAAATATATCTGCCCGAAATGCAATGCGTGTTAGTGGCTTTGCAATCATGTAAAAATACCAATATTTGTAATCTCACAAACCCATTGTACCTTCTTGTAAATAAATTATTATTATTATTATGATTATTATTATTATTTTTATTATTATTATTATTATTATTATTATTATTATTATTATTATTATTATTATTATTTTGATTATTATTATTATTTTGATTATTTTTATTATTATTATTATTATTATTATTATTATTATTATTATTATTATTTATTGTTATTATTATTATTATTATTATTATTATTATTATTATTATTATTATTATTATTTATTATTATTATTATTATTATTATTATTATTATTATTATTATTATTGAGACCAAAACAACAACAGACTACTTAAAAAAAATAATCACAGAGGAAGAAAATAAAACGTTTGAGAAATTAAACGAAAATAATTGTACAATTTAGATATAGTTTTCCTGCTTCACAAACTTGTCTGTACCTGCAGGAGCTGAAGCAGTCATCACCTGCAGGAGCTGAAGCAGTCATCACCTGCAGGAGGTGAAGCAGTCATCACCTGCAGGAGCTGAAGCAGTCATCACCTGCAGGAGCTGAAGCAGTCATCACCTGCAGGAGGTGAAGCAGTCATCACCTGCAGGAGGTGAAGCAGTCATCACCTGCAGGAGCTGAAGCAGTCATCACCTGCAGGAACTGAAGCAGTCATCACCTGCAGGAGGTGAAGCAGTCATCACCTGCAGGAGCTGAAGCAGTCATCACCTGCAGGAGCTGAAGCAGTCATCACCTGCAGGAACTGAAGCAGTCATCACCTGCAGGAGCTGAAGCAGTCATCACCTGCAGGAGCTGAAGCAGTCATCACCTGCAGGAGCTGAAGCAGTCATCACCTGCAGGAGCTGAAGCAGTCATCACCTGCAGGAGCTGAAGCAGTCATCACCTGCAGGAACTGAAGCAGTCATCACCTGCAGGAGCTGAAGCAGTCATCACCTGCAGGAGCTGAAGCAGTCATCACCTGCAGGAGCTGAAGCAGTCATCACCTGCAGGAGCTGAAGCAGTCATCAGAGAAAGATCGTATGACTTTGTTTGGAATCACGAAGGCATTAGACCCATTGCCACACACATCATTATGAGAAAAAAATGATAATATATGAGTTGTGGTGGCAGTCCGGATGAAAGACTTTTGTTTAGAACTTGGTGATGAAGCTAAATAAAATGATATATGGGGATATAATTTATCACGAAGACTACAAGCGCTCTAAAAGACTTAAATAAGTAGTTAAGTTATGATCCTCAGGAGAATGAAAGTCTCATAAGTGTCCTAAAAGGGGGAAAAAAAATGTTACTAGAGACCGAAGTAAATAATATAATAATGTGCTACTTTGCAATTCTGGTCATATTTAGGTTGTAATTTGTATTATATAACCAACCAAAATCTGAAAAATAATTGGGGCCGTTGATGTAACCAAAGTTGTAATATACAGCGTTGTGTCTTGTGTCTTCGCTGGTGGAAACATGTCAACAAGTTTTAAAGAGCTTAAAGGCAAGTTGGCAACTGGGTACGAGAACGGAAATTAATAGACATACGCAATATATATATATATATATATATATATATATATATATATATATATATATATATATATATATATATATATATATATATATATATATAACAGTGTCAGACCACGGAGGAAAATTGAAACAGGAAATTCCTTAAGTACTTTCGTATATTAATACATCTTCAAAGTCTCCTTCTGAAGATGTATTAATATACGAAAGTACTTAAGGAAATTCTTTTTTCAATTTTCCTCCGTGGTCTGACACTGTCACATTTTTAATCACGTGTTTATTTTCGTGACATACACACACACACACACACACACACACACACACACACATATATATATATATATATATATATATATATATATATATATATTTATATATATATATATATATATATATATATATATATACATATATATATATATATATATATATATATATATATATATATATATATATATATATATATCAGAAAAAATAATACCAAAATAATGAGGAAAGTGAAAACAAAGGAGTACTGCAGAATGTTACAGAAAGATCCTAACAAACTCTAGGAGTAAACAAATGGTTGCCTGAGTTCAATCCTAATAAGTGTAAGATAATTAAGATGGGAATGGCAGAAAGAAGACCTGAAGGTGTTTGCAGCGTTAATGGAAGACAATTCAGAAATCTAAGAAAGAAAGACATTTGGGAATGGATATAATTCCATCCCTATCACCAGAGGCACACACTGGCAGGGTGACATCAGCAGCATATGGGACGCTGGTAACATTAGAACGTATGGTATGAACATTAGGTATGAACATAAAATAGAAAATGTAAAAGTACAGAGGATTGCTACTAGATAAGTGCCAGAGCTTAGAGGGTTAAGTCATTAGGATAGACTGAAGGAACTGGATCTCACATCCTTGGAGGACAGAAGAAATAGAGGAGATATGATAACAACGTACAAGTTATTGAGGGGAATAGAAAAGGTGGACAAGGACAGCCTCTTTAATTTGAGAGAAAGTAGGACAAGAGGACACTAGTGGAAACTGAAATCGCAAATGAGTCGGAGGAATGTAAGGAAATAGCCGTACCCTGTACGGGTGGTCAACAGGTGGAATGCATCAAGATAAGATGTTGTGGAAGACACCTCCATCCACAACTTAAGGAAAGGTTCGACAAAGATATTGATAGCTAGAATAGTGAAGCTTTAACGCAACGGCTACAACAAGGCTAGTAGACGGGGCATAAAAGCTAGATCTCACTTTCCCTTAGTCATTGATAGATAAGTAGTGATAGGTAAGTAAGAGGGTAAGGAAGCACCCAAGGAGCAGGTGACAAAGTAAGTGAAAAATTATACAAGTTGTGAGAGAACATGAGCTGGGTCCCTCAGGGATCAGTCTTGCGGCTCTTCCTACTCCATGTTAATGTGAATATTCTTCCTCGGCGAAAATACCACCTTTTGATCTTTGTTGATTACGAAAAAAAAAATGATATGGAAGATTAAAATGAAGATTGCATTAATCCAAAGGAAGATTTGGATACACGTCAAAATTGGCCTAAGTTCTAGTTGCTAGGCTTTATTTCCACCAAATGTAGAGCAATAAAGCTGGGTCTTGGAAGCAAGAGGCCATACATACGGTATACTGGGAGTATATCTGGAGTGGATTCTGGGGAGTACTTCTACTTGCCAAGCTCAGTCCTGGAACCAGGCTTGACTAGTGATTACTTGGTTAAATAAGCTACTGCTTTGGGGAGGCCTGCATTGATTGTGGCTTGGGTTTGAGGTGATGCAAACCACATCAACCTCATATCATCAGGTACATGTGCAAGGTTAACCAACATAAACCATATGTTTATTAATCTGGTCAAAGAGATGTTCAGGACTCTGAATACCCAATGTGCAAAAACTATTTCTGGAATATGCTGCTCGAGCATCGAGTCTATATCTCCTTAAAGACAAAACAAAACAGGAGAAAATCCATTATTGTGAAACCAAGACATTCCAGATCTATGAGTTATTTGTTACGAGAATAAACAACATTAATTAAATCTAAGGTGACTGGAAGAAGGAAAAACAGGAGAAACGTAATGATCATACTCAAAAATACTTAGCATGGACGGTTAACTACCAAAAGCATAAGCGGAGCATCAAACAGCTGAATGAACCAACGATATATTTCCAAAATCAAATCCGTGATATAGAAGCAAATGAATGGAATTAAATATGAAGTAAAGTGAAAAAAGAGAGTTTTCCATACATAGCTACAAATGTTATTATGATATCTTGAAGGATGCCGCAAGCACATTTACACAGACATGCACACACGAACATACACACACACACACACACACACACACACACACACACACACACACACACACACCACACACACACACACACACACACACACACACACACGCACACACGCACACACACACACACACACACACACACACACACACACAGATATTAGAAAGAACTTTTTTAGTGTCAGAGTGGTTGACAAATGGAATGCATTAGGAAGCGATGTGGTGGAGGCTGACTCCATACACAGTTTCAAGTGTAGATATGATAGAGCCCAATAGGCTCAGGAACCTGTACACCTGTTGATTGACGGTTGAGAGGCGGGACCAAAGAGCCAGAGCTCAACCCCCGCAAGCACAACTAGGTGAGTACAACTAGGTGAGTACACACACACACACACACACACACACACACACACACACACACACACACACACACACACACACAAAGAGACAAGCACACACGAGCACATCCACACAGACACTCAAACAAACACACCAACAAAACATAACCCCCACAAATGGACAACAAATTACAAATTAATCCCCCCAAATACACCCCCTTCCAACACTTACAGCCTTGCGACCCCATTCTTCGATCAACGGGGGGTAATAAGGTTATTTGAAAGTTGTCGAGAAGTTCCGCACCTAATTTGCATACTGATGATTATTCTCAATGATTGCAGCCATGCCAATTACCACAACTCTTGGAGTCATTAACTCCCCCCTTAGTCTGACCTCAGATGATGGAGGGAGGAGGAAGTGGAGGAGAATGAGAAGCAAGAAGGGGAAGATGAAGAGCAAGAGTAGGAATATGAAGGAGAAACAAATGAGGATGAAGATAAGGAAAGTGGAATTAATGTAGGATGAAAAAAAGAATGATTGGAGAGGAAGGAATAGGTGGAGGATAAGGAATAGCTGGAGAAGAAGGAAGAAGGATTAGAGGTGGAAGATAAGGACGAACTGTAACAAAAGGACAAAAATCAATGAGAAAACGGGAACATCGGATGAATAGGAAGAAGTGAAAGAACAGAGAGAAAATGAGGAGAGTAGGGAAAGAAGAGGGGAATAGAAAGAGGTAGAAACGGTAAAATAAATAAAGAGGGAAGGTCAGCATGAGTAATTTATCGATGAGAAAGAGAATTACAAGAAGTCGGAAGATAACAGGGAACTAGAATGAGAAGAAGGCATGACAAGAGAAGAAAACTGAACGAAGATAAAGAAATGAAAGATTATAGTATACAAATGGGAAACAACTTATAATTAGAGAGATCGAATCAGAAAGAAGAGGAGATGGGGGGGGAGGGAAGGTCTTAATATGATTATAGATGAATGAGGAAAGAAAATGAGAGATACGTGGATAACTTGNGAATATATATATTATATATATATATATATATATATATATATATATATATATATATATATATATATATATATATATGCAAACAAGCCTGAATGGTCCCCAGGACTAGATACAACTGAAAACTCACACCCCAGAAGTGACTCGAACCCATACTCCCAGGAGCAAAGCAACTGGTAACTACAGGGCGCCTTAATCCGCTTGACCATCACGACCGGACATAAGGAAGTGATAGCCTGAGCTATATGAACCACTTCCCCGCCGGCACCTGGATGGTTATCTTGGGCATAGCATTTTATCAAATCACCTCATTTTTTGGGGCAACACGTGAGGAACACAAATGCAAACAAGCCTGAATGGTCCCCAGGACTAGATACAACTGAAAACTCACACCCCAGAAGTGACTCGAACCCATACTCCCAGGAGCAAAGCAACTGGTAACTACAGGGCGCCTTAATCCGCTTGACCATCACGACCGGACATAAGGAAGTGATAGCCTGAGCTATATGAACCACTTCCCCGCCGGCACCTGGATGGTTATCTTGGGCATAGCATTTTATCAAATCACCTCATTTTTTGGGGCAACACGTGAGGAACACAAATGCAAACAAGCCTGAATGGTCCCCAGGACTAGATACAACTGAAAACTCACACCCCAGAAGTGACTCGAACCCATACTCCCAGGAGCAAAGCAACTGGTAACTACAGGGCGCCTTAATCCGCTTGACCATCACGACCGGACATAAGGAAGTGATAGCCTGAGCTATATGAACCACTTCCCCGCCGGCACCTGGATGGTTATCTTGGGCATAGCATTTTATCAAATCACCTCATTTTTTGGGGCAACACGTGAGGAACACAAATGCAAACAAGCCTGAATGGTCCCCAGGACTAGATACAACTGAAAACTCACACCCAGAAGTGACTCGAACCCATACTCCCAGGAGCAAAGCAACTGGTAACTACAGGGCGCCTTAATCCGCTTGACCATCACGACCGGACATAAGGAAGTGATAGCCTGAGCTATATGAACCACTTCCCCGCCGCACCTGGATATAGCTCAGCTATCACTTCCTTATGTCCGCGTGATGGTCAAGCGATTAAGGCGCCCTGTAGTTACCAGTTGCTTTGCTCCTGGGAGTATGGGTTCGAGTCACTTCTGGGGTGAGTTTTCAGTTGTATCTAGTCCTGGGGACCATTCAGGCTTGTTTGCATTTGTGTTCCTCACGTGTTGCCCCAAAAATGAGGTGATTTGATAAAATGCTATGCCCAAGATAACCATCCAGGTGCCGGCGGGGAAGTGGTTCATATAGCTCAGGCTATCACTTCCTTATGTCCGGTCGTGATGGTCAAGCGGATTAAGGCGCCCTGTAGTTACCAGTTGCTTTGCTCCTGGGAGTATGGGTTCGAGTCACTTCTGGGGTGTGAGTTTTCAGTTGTATCTAGTCCTGGGACCATTCAGGCTTGTTTGCATTTGTGTTCCTCACGTGTTGCCCCAAAAAATGAGGTGATTTGATAAAATGCTATGCCCAAGATAACCATCCAGGTGCCGGCGGGGAAGTGGTTCATATAGCTCAGGCTATCACTTCCTTATGTCCGGTCGTGATGGTCAAGCGGATTAAGGCGCCCTGTAGTTACCAGTTGCTTTGCTCCTGGGAGTATGGGTTCGAGTCACTTCTGGGTGTGAGTTTTCAGTTGTATCTAGTCCTGGGGACCATTCAGGCTTGTTTGCATTTGTGTTCCTCACGTGTTGCCCCAAAAAATGAGGTGATTTGATAAAATGCTATGCCCAAGATAACCATCCAGGTGCCGGCGGGGAAGTGGTTCATATAGCTCAGGCTATCACTTCCTTATGTCCGGTCGTGATGGTCAAGCGGATTAAGGCGCCCTGTAGTTACCAGTTGCTTTGCTCCTGGGAGTATGGTTCGAGTCACTTCTGGGTGTGAGTTTTCAGTTGTATCTAGTCCTGGGGACCATTCAGGCTTGTTTGCATTTGTGTTCCTCACGTGTCCCCAAAAAATGAGGTGATTTGATAAATGCTATGCCCAAGATAACCATCCAGGTGCCGGCGGGAAGTGGTTCATATAGCTCAGGCTATCACTTCCTTATGTCCGGTCGTGATGGTCAAGCGGATTAAGGCGCCCTGTAGTTACCAGTTGCTTTGCTCCTGGGAGTATGGGTTCGAGTCACTTCTGGGGTGTGAGTTTTCAGTGATATATATATATATATATAATATATATATAATATATATATATATATATTATATATATATATATATATATATATAATATATAATGTTGGTGAATATGACCGAAAGGGTAAGAATAATTATTCTTACACGAATTTTCTCAACATTTCTTACGTTTTTCTTCACTGTCGGGGGTAATTGAAAAATTAACTCTCCAAGGTTCATTTTCTCATTTTTTATTTATGGTCTAGTTGAAGACGTCATAAAAGAAAGGTGAAATGCCTTCCAACCTCTGAAGAGTCATCTAACACAAAACTTGTACCCCCCTATTAGACTGTTTTACAGGAACTTCTTTTCGACGGCTCATAAAATGGAGGAAAGTGTCCTGAAAGATATTATTAATTGGAACGTTATCCCAACAGACAAAAATCAGAAGATACAATTGTCGATTGACAACAAAAACCTCCTGAGGTTTCACCTCACATTCTCAAAGACAAATTCTACTGTGCTTAGCACCTGGTTACGTCCTCCTATGGTAAGGTGGTTATGTGACATATGGATGAAGGATATTACACGGGGAATATTAATAAGGTATTAAAAGTATCAACATAAGAGTGTGACATGTTGGCAGCTTATGTTCTTCTGGTTATTTCCGTTCCTGTTGCAGGGTCATTCGGTCCAGCCTCTACGTTGGCCCGGGGTCTTGAAGTGCGTAGAGGGTAATAGTATATTAGCTGGTCATTAATTGCTGGTCTAGAATTCTTGATGTGCAGCGCTTCACTGATGTCTAATGTTCTATTGCCATTGTATCTATTAATTATTTAGGTGATTGAATTCACCGAAATAATTGATGATACAATGGCTTTGCATATATTTTATATTTGTTTAACTTTGTTTCCTCGCTCTCCGTGAATTAGGAACTGCGCTTACTGTATCATATGTTAGGTGGATATTTAGAGTATATAACTCTGAAGCTCTGAATATGGATGGACTCTTGATGATAGGATGTCAATAATGATCGTTTCTTCTTTATTTTCCTGAATCTCTTTCAGGCTGATTCTTATTTGCCTTGGGATTCAGATGTTAATGTCTTTTTGTTGATATGTTTAATAATTCATCCACGATTTCCTTAAAACAACCAGAAAAATAAATAAATAATAAGTTGATCAATAATTCATATGTCTTAAAATATTTAAAACTTCCTTATTAGAATTTTTACTTATTTCCGGCTCATTATCCCGGCACTATACTCTATCCAGGTATTCTAGGGACCTTGTTCCCCTTAGGAAAGAGTACCTGAGTCTCAGATGACCTCAAAACCATTACTTCCATCCCCGCTCCTATGTAGCCTAGATGAAAATCTAACTGTTGAAAACGTTATAGCTACAAAGTGAAGGTGAAAAACTGCAAGGTGGTCCCGACTTCCCTTTGTATCCATGGGAGGGAACTATTGATACATAATACGCCACTCTTTAACGTACATACTTGGCAACGTATGTACGTTGTAATTATGATGGGAACATCATAATTAGAACATCATAAATCATCAGAACATCATAAATCCCATGTAATTATGATGGGAACAGTAACCCAGAAAAGGAGGATCTTGGTAAGAACACTCTTAGTAGGAGGAAATAGACTGCGTTCAATGTTAAGGAGAAGGAAATGACTGTCTATCGCTGAGTGTGTAAGACAGACACACGGAAATGTTGCACGCGAAACTGCAAGCGTAAATGCCAGGAAAGTCAACCAACCAGAACTACATAACGAAAGTTTAATAAAAATTACTTCTCAGAAATGCAAAATTAGTGGTTAAAGGTGCAGGAGTGTAAGTGTGGCCGATGTGGAGGCGGGTGAGTTGGATATGGATTTTGGTGAGGGAGAGAGGAATGTCTGTGTGAGGGAGAGAGGAATGTCTGTGTGAGGGAGAGAGGAATGTCTGTGTGAGGGAGAGAGGAATGTCTGTGTGAGGGAGAGAGGAATGTCTGTGTGAGGGAGAGAGGAATGTCTGTGTGAGGGAGAGAGGAATGTCTGTGTGAGGGAGAGAGGAATGTCTGTGTGAGGGAGAGAGGAATGTCTGTGTGAGGGAGAGAGGAATGTCTGTGTGAGGGAGAGAGGAATGTCTGTGTGAGGGAGAGAGGAATGTCTGTGTGAGGGAGAGAGGAATGTCTGTGTGAGGGAGAGAGGAATGTCCGTATGAGGGAGAGAGGAATGTCTGTGTGAGGGAGAGAGGAATGACTGTGTGAGGGAGAGAGGAATGTCTGTGTGAGGGAGAGAGGAATGTCTGTGTGAGGGAGAGAGGAATGTCCGTATGAGGGAGAGAAGAATGTCTGTGTGAGGGAGAGAGGAATGTCAGTGTGAAGGAGAGAGAGAGAAATGACTGTCTGAGTGAGCCAAATAGCATGACAATATAGATTTGGAACTTAAGTATAGTGCAATTCGATTTTTATTGCATGTTGATTTAGTTATTTTGGCTGTGTCATGTGTCTGTGTCACAATGATGGATTGTGAGTGTATGTGAGGGCATACATACCAAAATATCTATGAAACAGCTATGCTATGCAGAGCAGGTTATTTATAGTAGTAGTCGTAGGCATCCGTCAATCCCGTGGGGTTATGGAGTTGTGCCCTGGGTGTGTTGTTGTTGTAGTCTAGTTGGATGCCACGCCTGCTGTGGCTGTGAAGGCCTTGAGTCATCGCCAAAGCGATGCTGGAGTGTCCTCTCCAGGGCACAGGTCTGGGCAGTAATTATGGAGGACCAGCTGTTGCCCATGCAACAGATCTGCCCTCTCCTTGCCACCGATGTGATCCAAGGTGAAGGGCAGGCGCCGATACGCTTGGCACCAGTGTCGTCGCAGGAGTTGCCAGAATGTAACTGTAAACAGCTGCAAACTGCCTTAGGAACTCCGACTCCGGATTTGTCCTCGGGGTTGACTCGCGAAGTCTTTACCATGAGTGGGTTTAGCCACAAGACAGCAGAGGATTGAATTCGGGGTTTTCCTTCCCCTAGATGAGCTGCCTTCTCAGGCTAACGAGTCCCATCTGCCCGAAGCAACTGGTTTTAAGGCGCCAGAGACCCGCCTTCGCCCCTTCTCCTGTTGGTAGAAGCAGTTCCGCCAGGCCTAAAGACTAAGCCACACGTGCAGGCCAGGAGCTGGACTGGGTTGTCAGAGGCTATTTGAGACGCGCGCCATCAGGGGCACTTTATAGGCTGTGGGAGCTTATCTCTACAACCCTTTCCGCGGCTATGACAACCCTTGTAACCAGGTTATTTATTATAGCTATTTATAGTTATTTATAATTATAGGTTGTTTATAATACCTGGTATACTATCAATCTTGCAAGTCAGGTTTTCAAGTGCTTGTAGGGTAGACCTTGAATCCCAGAAACTTATTTGTTCTCTGTTTCTAAGTGTACTTGTAGCTAGTCATAATGCTGCTTGTTCTCTGAGTGTGAAGTATATTAATTTATTTAATCTGACACTGAATGTCTGAGTGCAGATATTGTTGTATAAAACAGTCTGCTACATTGAATCATGTTGATGCTTGGGCTGAGTGAGTATTATAATATTTGTAATTAATATAATCAGGTATATTCACATTTATGCAGGTCTCCTAGACGATGTGGCTACATAGTTTGGGTCGAGAGCTAACGATGTCATACCAACAAAATTCCTATCTCGTAACATGGACAATGGACTGTCTCGCAATACGGGCGCATGTGATCAGGATACTGATCACATGCTGATACTGATACTGATCACATGGCCCTGATCGCATGTGATCAGTGTGTTGCATACATGGACTGTCACGCACTACGGGAGCATGTGATCAATATCCGCCACTGGCAAACGTCAGGTGCATTCTGAGATTTCATGAAAAACACGATAGTGGTGAAAGTAATTGTAAACGGTCCAGGTACCTCAGACTGGGAGGTCTGAAGAGTTTAATAACGGGACATTCTATTATGTAGCGTGAGAGGTCATGGCCCAGTTCTTGATTACAGAGTAAACATTGAGTGGGATGGATTGGGAGATTTGACACCTCTAGTCATTGGCCACAGTTAGCAGCAGCCAGACCTGATCTCAGTAACCACTGTGTCGCACTGGTGGATGTTCTGTGCTACCAATATACCTAGGTATTAGTAGTAGGCATCCATCAGTCTCAGGAGACTATGGAGTTGCGCTCTGGTTGTCGGTCTGGAGTGGCCTCACCAGGGCGCAAAGCCAGGGTAGGTTGAATCGGGGGAGAGATTATGACCTAGGTATTAGATATAACAAATCACAGCATAATATACAGTACTAGTATTTTTATTACTATGAAAGTTTGTCATTTTTCTCTCATCAGACCTGAGTATTCAAGCAATATAATCTTAACAACAGAGATTTTGATGCCTAGGTCTTCCTTGACCTCATCCTAGTTACATGCTAATTTGGCTTCTATGTCCGTGTCATCATGATGGGTTTTATTTGCGTGAGAGGGTATCCATACATGAGAGATTTTAAAACTTTTCTTCTGTGATAAAAACAGGTTACTAATGATGTGTGGTTTGAGGTTCTGGTTGTCGATCTTGCAAAGATTTTCAAATGCTTGAAAAGCAGAGTTTAAATCCTATAAAATTACCCATCCTCTTGTTTTTTGGTGTGTACTAGAAACTAGTTATGGTGCAGCTAGTTCTATTTGTGCATAGCTCAGCCAATTGGTTAACTTAGCTGCTTAACCTGATCTGAGTGAAATTAAATTTTATTTTAAACCTACAGGCTGCTACATTGCATCCCGTCAATGTCTGAACTGAGCCCTCGGTGTAGACCTCTGGTGTTGATAAAGGATGCGGGTGTTTCAATTGCTGAAGCTGTACGAAGAGCAAAGATTTTCATTACCTTTCTTTGTTGATGAGTTTCTTTAGTACTTGGATGGCGATACAGATAAATAGGAACATAATTGACATGTAGATTATATTTCAAAGGTGTGAGATGATGTGTTAGTAGCAACTTGTGGAGTATTTAATGCTTAAAGTTGTGTTGACTTGTGTGGCTGATATGGAAGAAACTTCAGTTCTTTCCTCAGGTAAATGTTTCCTGAATATCTTGGGGCACCAAGAATCACCGTCATGACTAGCTGCGTCATACTTGAATTCCCCACGCACAAGCTTTGTAATCATATAGGGCCATGTTATCAGTAGCCTGCACTGACAAATTTGTGTTGCATTATAAAGATATCCTCAAGAACACGAGAGTTAATAAAGTGATGGTAAAGCTCCATATACCTCATGCCTACGGGTCTGAATGGTCTAATAACTGAGCACTCAGTAATGTAGTGTGCGAGATTATGACCCAATTCCTGCTTAAAAAGTTAGCACCTGGAGTGCTCAGGATTGGAAGATTCGCCACATGTAGCCACCTGCGACAGGTAACGGTAACCCAACCTGATCCTGGCAACCAATCTGTCGCATAGTTTTGTGGACGTTTCGTGCTGCTCATATACATAGTTTCGAATGTAAACAATTCATAGCTTTTTATACGGGAGCTTTCAAGCCTCGGGGTGCAGTATACCATATTTCACTTACACAACGATCCTCAAGTCCACAGAAGCATGAAATGTTAATTAACATTAGATGAGAATATTCATGATGAAAGTATGATAGTGAGTAATGAAAGTAACATGAAAGGAGATAAATGTCAGTTTGTTTTAAAGAATGTCACAGCTATTTTCCATAATGTTTCTAAAAGTAAATTGTATTAGAAAATGTGAAGCACTTCTTGAGGTGTAACTAATTTGATGTCACATTACTTGACTTCGTAGAAGTCAGTGGAGCCTTCTGAAGGACTCTACCACCAGCCCAGACTCATACAAGACTATATTATTTAAGCATTCGAACAATGTTTACGTATGACAGTTACGAATATCTTAAGCGGAGTCTAAGTACGGGTCTTATCCCCGATGCTGATTATTTTGATGAAACAACATTGCCTTACGTAAGTGTCAGTACAGCTTAATAATGTAGCTTTTGATCTGGTAGCACTAGCATGTATAGTGTTCGAAGGCGTGTTAGGAAGAATGCTTTCAAAAGTAATGGAATCACAACATCTGTTGAATAACAGGACTTGAGAGCTGGATGCTCCTGCCACTTGCAATCACTGGGAGACACAGGTAACACCACTATCACTTACGTCACTGTTACTAACATCACTGTTGATGGTGACAGTGGTAGTAGTAATACTAGTAGTGTTAGGGATAGTGGTGATGGTGGTAGTAGTCAAAATTCAAATTAAAAAACTATTCATAAATGGTAGTACATTTTAAAGTAACTGATGTGTCAAATCACCAATAAAGGCAAAACAAAAATAAATGTCATTGTCAAAGCCAAACAATTGAAATAGATACATATCACAATTAATGAACAGTCAACACAATTATTTTGAAGGTAAGTTTTTTTTATCCAAACTTTTGCAGCATTTCATATATTTTTATCACAGGTACGAAATCAAAACAAAGAACACATGAACAATTAACCCTCAGCCAGTATTAAGCTTCAGAACAAGCAAAAAACCAGTTAGACTCCTAGGTATTGTACCATTGTACCAGGTCCAAGTTCCTGCCTACTGTAGGAGGGGGAGCACGGTACAATGGCTGTCAAGAACACCTTTTTGTCTTAAGGTTGCTTTCCAACTCTCTCTGCCATTTTTATTTCTACTGCTCTTACTTGCATTTTTTACGCTATGGTCAAGCTAAATTCATCAAAAAGATAAACGGCTCAAAATGATCTTTGAACTTTAGACTAAACACAGGAAAGATGCTACAACTATCAACAGATTTGTTGATCAACCAATACCTAATCAATTTTCGGACATCAGTATTTTAACACATGCCTCGAATTCTGTTGACTTATACAGAGGCATCGTCAATCATATTTTAATTGTCTTGATACTGTCTCTCTCTCTCTCTCTCTCTCTCTCTCTCTCTCTCTCTCTCTCTCTCTCTCTCTCTCTCTCTCTCTCTCTCTCTCTCTCTCTCTCTCTCTCTCTTCCCTTGATCTGTCTCTGCTTCAGGCAATCACCTGCCGTGAGTCCTCTGTCCATTGGCCGCCCACAACACCACGAACTATACTGAGTTCAATTTTCACTCTGGACGCCTCTGTGTCTCATTAAAATCATGTGCCTAATAATTATTTCCAAATATCTTCTCACTCTCTATAACTTACACATTAACCACCTCATTTAACATAACGCTGCTCATGCTCATGCATCTCGAAAGGGGACTAAATTAGGTTGTGATCACAATGACAATAACGTATAAAACATGATTAATACTTATAAAACATGATTAATACTTATAAAACATGATTAATTCTAATAAAACATGATTAATACTTAGAGAACATGATTAATACTTATAACAAATGATCAATACTTATAAACATGATTAATACTTATAAAAAATGATCAATACTTATAAAACATGATTAATACTTATAAAAAATGATCAATACTTATAAAACATGATTAATACTTATAAAAAATGATCAATACTTATATAGCATGATTAATACTTATAAAAAATGATCAATACTTATAAAACATGATTAATACTTATAAAACGCGAAGCATTACACCACGACCGCTGTCAGCACCAGTTCCACTGATCCCAATAACACCACTACCACTAACAACACTCTCTCTAACCTCACCAACACCTCTATCACGAATAACAATATTACTATCATCACTTGCACCACTTTCAGCAACACAATTTCTAGCACTACCACCACTACAACCCCCCTTAGATATTTTTCCGGGCCTTGATATGTTGTTCGAACCTACGAACGGGATGTCCCCATGTGCGCCGGGATTTTTTCATTTGATATATCATGTTATTTTGATTTATGTGGGTGTGTAAACAGTTGTTCTTGCTCTTAAATCTTCACAGTAGCTAGCACTGCCACTATTGACCAGACAACACACTAGAAGGTGAAGGGACGACGACGTTTCGGTCCGTCCTGGGCCATTCTCAAGTCGATTGTCGACTTGTAGCCACTGCCACTATCTCTACTACAACTAACACAAGAAATAGCTCCACTGCATATTCCCAGAACTACACAATTATGAATCATCTCCCCACCATCACTGCCATCTCAACGGCATCTACCTCCTCAACTGCATCTACCATCTCAACTGCATCTACCATCTAAACTGCATCTACCATCTAAACTGCATCTACCATCTCAACTGCACCTACCATCATCACTACTACCACCACCATCACAACCACAACTACCACCACAACCACCACTGCCCCCCCTCATGGCATACCCACTCCCTCCTCACCCCATACCCGAGGCTCAACTAATTTCCTGTAATCTGGACACAACACGTGACCAGATTCGAGAGCCCGGAACACATCATCCTAATTGAACAACTCTGCCGCCTGATCACTTAACTGCCAAATCACCTCTGTTATACCTGGTCCACCGTCGATATCTCCGTTTACCAATAATGTCCAGACGAAGGCAAACGCGGCCGGTGCTGCCATGATGAGGTGTCTGCTTCTTGCATGGTGAGTGGAGACGTGATGGAATGGATCGTAATACTGCAGTGGCGTCTCCCAAGGAACACTGCAGTGGTTTATACGTGTATATATTACATATTGATATATCTATACACACACCTTATATATATATATATATATATATATATATATATATATATATATATATATATATATATATATATATATATATATATATAAATATATATATATATATATATATATATATATATATATATAATATATAATAAATATATATTATATAATATATATATATATATATATATATATATATATATATATATATATATATATATATATATATATATATATATATATAGCATATATTTCGCAGCAGATAGTCTCCTGAGGTTCATTTGTAATGATACATTACATTGGTACAACTCAGTTTGTCAGAGGAGGCAGAGATGCCATTTCTCTTAATGAGGGAAAATATACGAGGGTTTTTATAATAAATGACAGCACGATGCCTTGCGTTTTCACTGCAAGGTTTGCAATTTCTATCATTTATGTCTCGTATCCCCTTCTCATTCTTCTTGTATGCTTGAGTGAATGTATTTTTATAATACACAATGATGTCTGCTTTTGGGGGCCAATTTTTTACTTCTGTGGTCTGATTATCCGCAGTCAGTTGGCGGCCTAGCTTCTTATTTACGATTTCGTCGAATTCTGTATTGCTGTAATGGTTGTTCACAACAATTTTGCGGATTCGTTCAAGTTCCTGGTGCAAGAGCTGGCAAGAATATCATGTACGTATTGTACGACCTACATATGTATTGATGATGATTCTCATATAGCTGTGAGTGCATTCACTCTTACCGTTTATATATTTTCCTGCATCAGTTGGTGTACGATACACATGTGTGATGAATCTTCCCGAATTACCGTCAACGAGAACATCGAAGAATAGAATCCTGCCTCCATCACTTTTCTCAACAATAAACTTTTAGCCTGAGAATTCTTGTAGCTTGCCACGACGTCTCTCCTATGTATTATCATTGTCAACAAATACGACTATGTCGTCGACGTATCTGCAGCAGATACTAGGGTTCGGCCCTGCCCTCTGCATGATGGACAACTCAACTAGAGACATGAATGCTTAGGCGAACAAGACCCTGAATGGGGACCCCATTATCACACACCAACCTGCAGGTAGAGTTAACCCTCTGGGCACAAGAAAGGAACTTCAGTGGAGCAGGTCTTCAGGATATTCCTTATGACAGTTCGATGCACCTTGAGTGCAGGGAGGTGATCCTGTTGATACACAGAGTCCAATATAATGTTTGTGGTCCTTACCACAGGAACGTTAGAGGATATACTTTTAACGTCAAGGGAAGCCATGATCTCACGGGGTTCTCTCGTTTTCAGAACGTCAATAAATTCGTCGCTAGATTTAAGCGAGAATGTGGTCAGGATTTACGGCGATATTATTGATTTCATTCTCTATGTAACTTTATAAGTACGCGTAGGGATATGCGAAATTATAAGCCTAAGTGGGTAGCCAGGCATATGCGTCTTCACATTGCCATAGAAGTAACATTGATCAAAAATTACCTTTTACTCTTTAAATATTTAGGCCTCCAATCTCAGCATTTGCTGCAAAGATGCAGCGAATGCTGAGATTGGAACGTGGATCAATTTCCTAATTTGAAACAAGACCTAATTTCTTTCCTAAAAAAAGGAACGTGACTTAATTTCTCTATGCTGGTGTGATAGCTAGAGAACGTTTCTAGTTTCAGTAAAAGCACCAACGTGTATCTAGGCGAAATCATTCAGAGGTTCAGGAAGGAGTTCTCTTGCAAGGTCATTTGATGCATAGGAGAGGGAGAAGACGACTGGTTGACTAATCAGGGAGTCTGTGTGGACCCCGGAGTCATTGAGTCTTAGTAGGAGGGTTGTTTGTTCCCTTCCAGAGTCGTCCAACAGGAAGTTGAGGACTTTCTCTAACATAGACTTCAAAACGGTGTCATTCTCATACATAATCATCATTGATTTCAGCATTGTTATCTTCGCTATTCTAACTTAATTGAGTGAATAATATTACGGTATAGTTACACAAAAGTATGTAAGGTTATGGTGCACCTATGGAAGTGTTACAAGACAGAACTGATGGTATGATTTTCATCGTCTCACAAGTTCTGAGCATTGGGTATCCGAGCACCGGGAATCCGAGCACCGGGTATCCGAGCACCGGGTATCCGAGCACCGGGTATCCGAGCACCGGGTATCCGAGCACCGGGAATCCGAGCACCGGGTATCATGTAGAATGGAGAGTTGATTTAAAAGATATAAATAAATGCTAGCCATCCTGGAACATTAGTTTTGTTAAAATTCAGTGGTTACCCTCTGCTTGCCAGACTGGCCCTGCGTAGAATGAAAACAATAAGAGACATAAAAGGTTACTATATTCTTCAGCGAGACTCAAACTTCACTTTGAAAAAGCAAGTAGTATCATTTTCACTTTGTCCTAATCTCCGGCCACCTAAAATTTATATGAATAATTTAAACAAAAAAATCATCACCGTCACAACATTTTACAGAAAGAAATTTGATTCTAGCGATATCCCGGAAACTCTACAAGCTGCTTAAATAACAGAGCTTCACACAAATGAACAGCTTGAGGATAGCATATTATATACCATCAAACATTCGCTATACAAAATACTTGGAACACGAATTTTGTGAAGGACATTTCAAGATCACTTTAACATATCTTGTTCGTACTGGAGGACAAGGAAAATGACAATACAATACTTAGCGACATGATAAATATGTCAAAAGCGACTGTGATACAACAGCATGCAAAATATTAATACATTCAGTAAAAAAGTACATACAAAATGGATTAATTGGAAATGCAGAAGATGGATCTTCAAGTGCCTAAGAAATCATACGACAAATTTTAATCAACAAAGTAAACTCAATGACCTCTACCGTGAATATCTCTCCTCCCAAGGCACGGGAGGCCTTTTCTCATCTTCGTGAGCAGAATCTGTAAGAGAGTTGCATCGATTAAGGACACATTAAACCTCCATGCCGATGTGAGCCAAGCCTTCCACTGAGACACAACATAATATATAAGTCAACGAACAAAATTCATTCTTTTATTATCCAAGAACAAAATATTAGTGTAAAATACTATGGAATAACCAAAGTTGCATGATAAAATATTTAAAGATTAAAAGAAAGTAATATTTTCAGCTGGATAAAATATTATAACATACTGGCTGGATAACAAGAACCTTTTTAACAAAAATGGGAAGCCAATGATAATTATTTGTAAACCCCCCATTAACTCTCTATATAGTAATATTTATGCACATAAGCAAAACCATAAGAAGGTACAATAACCCATAAATTCTTTTAAAAAGTGAAGGCGAAATCATCAATTAAAATAATGGTTCAAGTTCGCATATTGAAACAATTCATTCTAAATAATTCCTACAAAATAATTCTTAGAAATTTATTTTTTTAAAACAATTCCTTCAAAATAATTAATTAAAAAATATTCTTTCAACCAAATTCCTTCCAAATTATTCCTTCGAAATCATTAAAATATTCCTTCATAGCATTAATTTCACAATAATTTATTAAAATAAAATTCTCTAAATAATTCCTTCATATACACAAGAAAAATTACCACCAGACAATTCCAACAATATGTTTCCGGATCCTAATTCTGGATGCAAGCAACTATTCAGCACTAAGAGATTGGTTGATCAAGTTATGAAGTGGAGAGCATTATTAGATACTACAAAATAAGCAGCAGGTGCATCAAAATAATCCTCATCACCATTATCATCATCATCACTATCATTAACGTCATTATCATCGTCATCACCTTCGTCTCGATAATTTTCGTCATCATGATTATCACCAAAGTCATTATCAGTAATATCATTGTTTGTATTGCTAATGAGCACCTCCAAATTTGTTCAGCTATTTTAAACACAACTCTAATGTTGTAATGAGGAAATTTTAATGTTGAATAACTAATTCCATTTTGAAATAATTGTGATGGCATTAATTCTAGCAGAAATTTATGGCAGCAATGCAAAATTTTATGTTACAATTAATATTATCAAATGCTAAACTTATTAACAATAAAAAGGTAATTGTACATTATAGAAAACAGTTTGAGCTTCAAGTCATTGCAGGAACTATCCATAAATGTTGCAGTCACTCTGGATACTGAATTAAATTGGCGAATTTAACGTCATATTAATATATCACAATTATTCTCACAATCTATTGCTTCAGATTATGAATACAAATTTCTAATGAACAGCTGTAGACGCCTAGACAACATCTCGATTATATTAATTTTTGTTCTGGTTCTTTGTTCATCCCGCAGCACGCAGCGTGCTCGAGAACACGGCATTAACTCATAAGGATGCCGTACAGTGAAATATAAGGCTACGGTATGAGGGGTGAAAGAGCTCGTGGTTCGTGTGTATCAGAGTGGTTGCTGGGCGAGGCTTGTGAGGTCTCGCCTTTAATACTAAAGTGCTGGTGCCCAGTACCGGGTAGACTCTTACGGTACGGTGTGTCTGTGAGAGTCACAGCTCCGTCTGGCTCTCAGCTTGTGTCTCAGGAGAGCGGAGGAGACAGATGGTAGTTCAGCTGAGGCTGGGTTTCTGTCACCCTTGTTCCTAGGAAAGCTCTTATAGTGGGCTTGCGGGTGAAGGGTAATAGGAAATGTTTTGCAATGGTGGCTGGAATGAAGAGAGGGAGAGGGGGACGTCTGCAATAGGGGATGGATGGAAGGGGCAGGCCTAAACTCCGGAAATAGTAGGATGGGGGTCTGAGGTTTTGTGGGAGGGGAAGGATAAGGCTGTAATGTTACTGGGATGGGCAGGATAGAGCTGTATTATCGCTGCTGCATTATTGATGAGACGGAAGAATGAATACACACGACGAGGATTAATTAGAGCGAAAAACACACTCGTAAACATACTCACACAGAACATCGTTCAGAAACCTGAATAAGGAAGCTTTTAGTTCACTGTATACCGCCTATGTGAGGCCAGTCTCAGAGTATGCCGTCCTATCTTGAAGCCCACCTCTAAATAAACACATTGGGAAACTGGAAAAAGTGCAGAGGTTTGCAACGAGACTCGTCCCAGAGTTACGAGGATCATGTACGAAGACAGACTGAAGGAGCTAAACCTGACGACGTTAGAAAGGAGGAGAACGGGGTGGGGACTTGTTATTGACGTACAAAATACTTAGAGGGATCGACAAGGAAGAAACAGAGGGACTGTTTAAAATGAATAACAATAGAATAAGGGGACACGAATGGAAGCTTCAGTGATACATTAACGGACCAACTACAATGAAGGGAAGTGCCAAATTAACCGGACGGAATCCACTCTGTTAATACGAATTATTGGAACGCAAGAAAAGTCACTTTTATCCCAATTTGAGATCAAATACTTGGGCTGGACGGTAGAGCGACGGTCTCGCTTCATGCAGGTCAGCGTTCAATCCCCGACCGTCCAAGTGCTTGGGCCCCATTCCTCACCCCCTTCCTATCCCAAGCCCTTATCTCTTCCCAGTACTGTATAGTCGTAATGGCTTTACGCTTTTTTCCTGATAGTTCCCTTCCATTCACAGTTTGAGAACGAATAACAACTTTGTATTCACCTTTGAGAACATGAATTGCAGACCAGAATCCCAGTGCTGCATCCCGGTGTTTTTCTCCCAGTGGAGTTTTTTTCCTCGGTTTCTCCTCCTCATAGGTCACCAAGCCAGGGCAAGCTGCATGCTCCCTCACGGCGCAGGGAACGGAGGTATTTACGAGTCACCTCATTCATTGGCCTGGACTCATTACTGCAGACAGAGTGAGACAGGAAGGGATATATCTCCCTCACTTTGCTGGATATTTGTGAACCAGTTGGCTTCTTTACGACAACAGTGAGAAGGGAACTCATGTGAGTCAGATTATTAAACCAGTTCGCTAGCTACGTGAAACTATGACACTAGTTGATAGTTATATTAGATAATGGAAATACCTTAGCCTACACAATAGTGCATATTTATAAATAATGATTTAAAATGGTTATTGATATATATACTTAAGAGTTAATGTTGTTATTAATTCTAATGAATTTAGATGATAATCGAATATTATGTGATGATTATAGCTTATTGTATATAATTAAGGATAATTTTTTTCCTCTGATAATGATTCAGTCTTTCATATATAATGAAAAGTATTCAGTCACTACGCTCTTCCAGTGGTCTCGTCCGCATATAAAACACATTAAAACCAATAATGTTGCAAAAATAACCTCGAACAAATTGATAGTGAAAAATCCTTGTCAATCATAAAAAGAGGAAACCGGAACATAGACGAATGGGTTGAATCTCGAACAGAAGCACGAAGCTTTACTGTCAGAGCCCTCGAACTAAAATGGCATTGGATAGGATATATGTTCAAAAGAGTGGATTCAAACAGGATTTGGGATATATGGGGATTTCACGATATTAAAAAGGCCAAGAAAAAAAACATTTATTCATAGGCCTCGCTTGCCAATGGGCAAGCGAGGCTCAAAATGGAAGGTTGTTACAACATTTTATGAGATTTTTTTTATCATGTCTTAAAGTCTATGCAGGCCAGTGGTAGATAAGGTTATGATGCATGTGCTTGTATATATATATATATATATATATATATATATATATATATATATATATATATATATATATATATATATATATATATATATTGATTCATATAGGAATAAAAGTATTGATAATTTTAAAATAATCTGAAATATCACATTTACAATCATCCGTCGACAAAGTAAACGTTCATGTTCGTTGGGGGTAACATGTTGTTACAACATGTTATGTTATATAACATGTTATAACATGTTATCTAGCAGTAAATAGGCACCTGGTAGTTAGTCAGCTGTCACGGGCTGCTTCTTGGGGGTGGAGGCCTTGTCGAGGACCGGGCCGCGGGGACACTAAAAAAAAGGCCCCGAAATCATCTCAAGATAACCAAGAAGATAACATCTCTCACTAACCCCGCTTATAAAACAAGAAAAGAAAATGGGGGTTAGTGAAATGTGGCAGGCGGAGTCCCAAGAGTTTATCGCATGTCTTCCCGCCGCTCTGTCTAGGTCGATGACCAGCGGGTGCGTTCTGCTTCCCTCCTGACGTGACTCTCTCACACTCACATATTTTCTCACACTTTAGATTATATTTTCCTCCTTAGTGACTACTACTCATACTCCCCCCTAATGTCCTATTGACCAGTCTATTAAAATGAAATTGGTAAATGTATACGGTAACTATAAACCGGTTAGAAACATACAGACAGCTAGTAAACAAAATATATTTGTGCCACAATCTGACATATCTCCGCTTGCTACTGGAATGTCTCGTATATCTGTGAGTGTGTGCGTTTGTGTCAGGAGATTCAACGCATTGCAGAGGTTTATTTTTGTAATCATTTATCCTGCTTGTGTTTTCATAGTTCATCCGCACTATGTAGCTTCGAGACATTTTCTTCAGGTAATAGGGACATGGAAAATATGATTTAAAAGAACCTTTAACAAATTTACACAGAGACTAATGTTAGCATATTAAGGACCGTCACTAATATCTGATTAGAAATAAATTTATCAACACTTAAAGGGCAAAAAAAAGTATGATAACTAATAATGATATAGCTTTTTTGGATTGTAAAGCAGAGCTTTAGTCTACTGTATTATAAATAACCTTCATCATACTATATCTCTTCAGAAGAGCAGTGCTCACTAATCTCAATAGATTTGAGAGATCTCTAGCCATCTGCTGATGACATTGTTTCAATGATACAGGATTGCCTGTACCATTTAAAACAATATAAGTTTTCAATGTTACAGGCAATGTTTTGAACAGGAAATGAAAATTGCCAGTTTTTCAAAGAACGGGCAATGAATTTTATTTTCAATGACATTGAAAACAATGTTCAATGACATTGAACCTAGGTCACTGGTTCTTTAATTGCAGTTGTCAAGAACTTGTAGGCAGTTACAGAGACTATTTAAATATTGATAATAGGTTCGATTCTTGTCATGTTTTGTTAAAGAGGCTATTATTGCTTGTGATTTGCTGCAATCTACAGTTACCTCCGGAATAGATAAAGCTAATGATAATGACGTCAAGCGTGTGTGTAGTCGAGCATGGAAGTGTTGCTGACACAGTTCTTTAACTAATGTGTTAGGTTTAATTTTTAAAATTTATTAGTTCGTATCTTATTGCAATAGCAAAAAAATATTATTTTATTCATTTTATTTATTTATAAACAAGAAGATACATTGGGGGTTAAGAGAGAACATAGAAATAATGTTGATTTTACATTCTTGTAAAGCCACTAGAAGCATAGCGTTTCGGGCAAAAATATATATCAACCCTTTGAATGTTGCTTGATATATTGTTCATTTATTTATAGTGATAAATTATTAACCTGTATTCTGTACCCGGCAAATACAGAGGTTCTTTTATAACACAATAGTTGTATTTTACTGCTATTGTGTTGGGGATTTACAGGGATGCAAAATAATGTGTAACTGTTATTACTAATGCTAAGGCTACAGAATAAGTTGATAAAATCACTGCCATTAATAATTATGATTAGCTAATTAATATTGCTGTCTTTCTTCTTTTTTGACTAATGTTACCTGTGTTACTCTGTTCTCATTGCTACTGTGCGTCACACTCTGCATGCCTTGTAATATTACTGCTTCTCACCTGAATTTTGTTGTTTCTGATGTGGGTTTATTGTGTTATGTACAATAGTCCTCCCTTCTGGTCCTATTTAGTCAGCCAACTCAAACAGCCTGGTGGTCATTAGCAATAAACAAGGATAAGACTTCTTCAGGTTAAGGTACTCGAATTACTTATACTGTCTGTCTGGCTATCTGACTGGATGTGTCTGTTTGACGTGATTCATTGGGAGTTTTATGACGGATGAGTCGAATAAGATCGATCTAAAACGTTTACGATCCGCCTCGGCCAGGGGCTATCACACAACAACCTTCTATGTTCTCTCCCTGTTACTCTGTCTGTCTCTGTCTGTCTGTCTCTCTCTCTCTCTCTCTCTCTCTCTCTCTCTCTCTCTCTCTCNTTACTGTATCATATGTTAGGCGGACATTTAGAGTATGTAACTCGAAGCTCTGAATATGGATGGACTCTTGATGATAGGATGTCAATAATGATCGTTTCTTCTTTATTTTCCTTAGAGCGTCAGGTGATCTTATTTGCCTTGGGATTCAAATGTTAATGTCTTTTTGTTGATATGTTTAATAATTCATCCACGATTTCCTTAAAACAACCAGAAAAATAAATAAATAAAGTTGATCAATAATTCATGTCTTAAAATATTTAAAACTTCCTTATTAGAATTTTACTTATTTCCGGCTCATTATCCCGGCACTATACTCTATCCAGGTGTTCTAGGGACCTTGTTCCCCTTAGGAAAGGGTGCCTGAGTCTCAGATGACCTCAAAACCATTACTTTCATCCCCGCTCCTATGTCGCCTAGATGAAAATCTAACTGTTGAAAACGTTATAGCTACAAAGTGAAGGTGAAAAACTGCAAGGTGGTCCCGACTTCCCATTGTATCCATGGGAGGGAACTATTGATACATAATACGCCACTCTTTAACGTACATACTTGGCAACGTATACATGTAATTATGATGGGAACAGTAACCCAGAAAAGGAGGATCTTGGTAAGAACACTCTTAGTAGGAGGAAATAGACTGCGTTCAATGTTAAGGAGAAGGAAATGACTGTCTATCGCTGAGTGTGTAAGACAGACACACGGAAATGTTGCACGCGAAACTGCAAGCGTAAATGCCAGGAAAGTCAACCAACCAGAACTACATAACGAAAGTTTAATAAAAATTACTTCTCAGAAATGCAAAATTAGTGGTTAAAGGTGCAGGAGTGTAAGTGTGGCCGGTGTGGAGGCGGGTGAGTTGGATATGGATTTTGGTGAGGGAGAGAGGAATGTCTGTGTGAGGGAGAGAGGAATGTCTGTGTGAGGGAGACAGGAATGTCTGTGTGAGGGAGAGAGGAATGTCTGTGTGAGGGAGAGAGGAATGTCGTGTGAGGGAGAGAGGAATGTCTGTGTGAGGGAGAGAGGAATGTCTGTGTGAGGGAGAGAGGAATGTCTGTGTGAGGGAGAGAGGAATGTCTGTGTGAGGGAGAGAGGAATGTCTGTGTGAGGGAGAGAGAATGTCTGTGTGAGAGAGAGGAAATGTCAGTGTGAGGGAGAGAGAGAGAAATGACTGTCTGAGTGAGCCAAATAGCATGACAATATAGATTTGGAACTTAAGTATAGTGCAATTCGATTTTATTGCATGTTGATTTAGTTATTTTGACTGTGTCATGTGTCTGTGTCACAATGATGGATTGTGAGTGTATGTGAGGGCATACATACCAAAATATCTATGAAACAGCTATTCTATGCAGACAGGTTATTTATAGTAGTAGTCGTAGGCATCCGTCAATCCCGTGGGGTTATGGAGTTGTGCCCTGGGTGTGTTGTTGTTGTAGTCTAGTTGGATGCCACGCCTGCTGTGGCTGTGAAGGCCTTGAGTCATCGCCAAAGCGATGCTGGAGTGTCCTCTCCAGGGCACAGGTCTGGGCAGTAATTATGGAGGACCAGCTGTTGCCCATGCAACAGATCCACCCTCTCCTTGCCACTGATGTGATCCAAGGTGAAGGGCAGGCGCCGATACGCTTGGCACCAGTGTCTTCGCAGGAGTTGCCAGAATGTAACTGTAAACAGCTGCAAACTGCCTTAGGAACTCCGACTCCGGATTTGTCCTCGGGGTTGACTCGCGAAGTCTTTACCATGAGTGGGTTTAGCCACAAGACAGCAGAGGTTTGAATTCGGGGTTTTCCTTCCCCTAGATGAGCTGCCTTCTCAGGCTAACGAGTCCCATCTGCCCGAAGCAACTGGTTTTAAGGCGCCAGAGACCCGCCTTCGCCCCTTCTCCTGTTGGTAGAAGCAGTTCCGCCAGGCCTAAAGACTAAGCCACACGTGCAGGCCAGGAGCTGGACTGGGTTGTCAGAGGCTATTTGAGACGCGCGCCATCAGGGGCACTTTATAGGCTGTGGGAGCTTATCTCTACAACCCTTTCCGCGGCTATGACAACCCTTGTAACCAGGTTATTTATTATAGCTATTTATAGTTATTTATAATTATAGGTTGTTTATAATACCTGGTATACTATCAATCTTGCAAGTCAGGTTTTCAAGTGCTTGTAGGGTAGACCTTGAATCCCAGAAAGTTATTTGTTCTCTGTTTCTAAGTGTACTTGTAGCTAGTCATAATGCTGCTTGTTCTCTGAGTGTGAAGTATATTAATTTATTTAATCTGACACTGAATGTCTGAGTGCAGATATTGTTGTATAAAACAGTCTGCTACATTGAATCATGTTGATGCTTGGGCTGAGTGAGTATTATAATATTTGTAATTAATATAATCAGGTATATTCACATTTATGCAGGTCTCCTAGACGATGTGGCTACATAGTTTGGGTCGAGAGCTAACGATGTCATACCAACAAAATTCCTATCTCGTAACATGGACAATGGACTGTCTCGCAATACGGGCGCATGTGATCAGGATACTGATCACATGCTGATACTGATACTGATCACATGGCCCTGATCGCATGTGATCAGTGTGTTGCATACATGGACTGTCACGCACTACGGGAGCATGTGATCAATATCCGCCACTGGCAAACGTCAGGTGCATTCTGAGATTTCATGAATAACACGATAGTGGTGAAAGTAATTGTAAACGGTCCAGGTACCTCAGACTGGCAGGTCTGAAGAGTTTAATAACGGGACATTCTATTATGTAGCGTGAGAGGTCATGGCCCAGTTCTTGATTACAGAGTAAACATTGAGTTGGATGGATTGGGAGATTTGACACCTCTAGTCATTGGCCACAGTTAGCAGCAGCCAGACCTGATCTCAGTAACCACTGTGTCGCACTGGTGGATGTTCTGTGCTGCCAATATACCTAGGTATTAGATATTACAAATCATAGCATAATATACAGTACTAGTGTTTTTAGGACTCTGAAAGTTTGTCATTTTTCTCTCATCAGACCTGAGTATTCAAGCAATATAATCTTAACAACAGAGATTTTGATGCCTAGGTCTTCCTTGACCTCATCCTAGTTACATGCTAATTTGGCTTCTATGTCCGTGTCATCATGATGGGTTTTATTTGCGTGAGAGGGTATCCATACATGAGAGATTTTAAAACTTTTCTTCTGTGATAAAAACAGGTTACTAATGATGTGTGGTTTGAGGTTCTGGTTGTCGATCTTGCAAAGATTTTCAAATGCTTGAAAAGCAGAGTTTAAATCCTATAAAATTACACATCCTCTTGTTTTTTGGTGTGTACTGGAAACTAGTTATGGTGCAGCTAGTTCTGTTTGTGCATAGCTCAGCCAATTGGTTAACCTAGCTGCTTAACCTGATCTGAGTGAAATTATAATTTATTTTAAACCTACAGGATGCTACATTGCATCCCGTTAACGTCTGAACTGAGCCCTCGGTGTAGACCTCTGGTGTTGATAAAGGATGCGGGTGTCTCAATTGCGGAAGCTGTAAGAAGAGCAAAGATTTTCATTACCTTTCTTTGTTGATGAGTGTCTTTAGTACTTGGATGGCGATACAGATAAATAGGAACATAATTGACATGTAGATTATATTTCAAAGGTGTGAGATGATGTGTTAGTAGCAACTTGTGGAGAATTTAATGCTTAAAGTTGTGTTGACTTGTGTGGCTGATATGGAAGAAGCTTCAGTTCTTTCCTCATGTAAATGTTTCCTGAATATCTTGGGGCACCAGGAATCACCGTCATGACTAGCTACGTCATACTTGAATTCCCCTCGCACAAGATTTGTAATCATATAGGGCCATGTTATCAGTAGCCTGCACTGACAAATTTGTGTTGCATTATAAAGATATCCTCAAGAACACGAGAGTTAATAAAGTGATGGTAAAGCTCCATATACCTCATGCCTACGGGTCTGAATGGTCTAATAACTGAGCACTCAGTAATGTAGTGTGCGAGATTATGACCCAATTCCTGCTTAAAAAGTTAGCATCTGGAGTGCTCAGGATTGGAAGATTGCCACATGTAGCCACCTGCGACAGGTAACGGTAACCCAACCTGATCCTGGCAACCAATCTGTCGCATAGTTTTGTGGACGTTTCGTGCTGCCCATATACATAGTTTCGGATGTAAACAATTCATAGCTTTTTATACGGGAGCTTTCAAGCCTCGGGGTGCAGTATACCATATTTCACTTACACAACGATCCTCAAGTCCACAGAAGCATGAAATGATAATTAACATTAGATGAGAATATTCATGATGAAAGTATGATAGTGAGTAATGAAAGTAACATGAAAGGAGATAAATGTCAGTTTGTTTTAAAGAATGTCACAGCTATTTTCCATAATGTTTCTAAAAGTAAATTGTATTAGAAAATGTGAAGCACTTCTTGAGGTGTAACTAATTTGATGTCACATTACTTGACTTCGAAGAAGTCAGTGGAGCCTTCTGAAGGACTCTACCACCAGCCCAGACTCATACAACACTATATTACTAAGCATTCGAGCAATGTTTACGTATCACAGTTACGAATATCTCAAGCGGAGTCTAAGTACAGGTCTTATCCCCGATGCTGATTATTTTGATGAAACAACATTGCCTTACGTAAGTGCCAGTACAGCTTAATAAAGTAGCTTATGATCTGGTAGGACTAGCATGTATAGTGTTCGAATGCGTGTTAGGAAGAATGCTTTCAAAAGTAATGGAATCACAACATCTGTTGAATAACAGGACTTGAGGGCTGGATGCTCCTGCCACTTGCAATCACTGGGAGACACAGGTAACACCACTATCACTTACGTCACCGTTACTAACATCACTGTTGATGGTGACAGTGGTAGTAGTAATACTAGTAGTGTTAGGGATAGTGGTGATGGTGGTAGTAGTTAAAATTCAAATTAAATAACTATTCATAAATGGTAGTACATTTTAAAGTAACTGATGTGTCAAAAACACCAATAAAGGCAAAACAAAAATAAATGTCATTGTCAAAGCCAAACAATTGAAATAGATACATATCACAATTAATGAACAGTCAACACAATTATTTTGAAGGTAAGTTTTTGTTTATCCAAACTTTTGCAGCATTTCATGTATATTTTATCACAGGCAGGAAATCAAAACACAGAACACATGAACAATTAACCCTCAGCCAGTATTAAGCTTCAGAACAAGCAAAAAACCAGTTAGACTCCTAGGTATTGTACCATTGTACCAGGTCCAAGTTCCTGCCTACTGTAGGAGGGGGAGCACGGTACAATGGCTGTCAAGACCACCTTTTTGTCTTGAGTTTGCTTTCCAACTCTCTCTCTGCCATTTTTATTTCTACTGCCCTTACCTGCAATTTTTACGCTATGGTCAAGCTAAATTCATCAAAAAGATTAACGGCTCAAAATGATCTTTGAACTTTAGACTAAACACAGGAAAGATGCTACAACTATCAACAGATTTGTTGATCAACCAATACCTAATCAATTTTCGGACATCAGTATTTTAACACATGCCTCGAATTCTGTTGACTTATACAGAGGCATCGTCAATCATATTTTAATTGTCTTGATACTGTCTCTCTCTCTCTCTCTCTCTCTCTCTCTCTCTCTCTCTCTCTCTCTCTCTCTCTCTCTCTCTCTCTCTCTCTCTTTCCCTTCCTTGATCTGTCTCTGCTTCAGGCAATCACCTGCCGTGAGTCCTCTGTCCATTGGCCGCCCACAACACCACGAACTATACTGAGTTCAATTTTCACTCTGGACGCCTCTGTGTCTCATTAAAATCATGTGCCTAATAATATTTCCAAATATCTTCTCACTTTCTATAACTTACACATTAACCACCTCATTTAACGCTGCTCATGCATACGCATCTCGAAAGGGGACTAAATTAGGTTGTGATCACAATGACAATAACGTATAAAACATGATTAATACTTATACAACATGATTAATACTTTTAGAAAACATGATTAATACTTATAAACATGATTAATTCTAATAAAACATGATTAATACTTAGAGAACATGATTAATACTTATAACAAATGATCAATACTTATAAAACATGATTAATACTTATAAAAAATGATCAATACTTATAAAACATGATTAATACTTATAAAAGATCATACTTATAAAACATGATTAATACTTATAAAAAATGATCAATACTTATATCATGATTATACTTATAAAAATGATCAATACTTATAAAGCATGATTAATACTTATAAAAAATGATCAATACTTATAAAATATGATTAATACTTATAAAACGCGAAGCATTACACCCACGACCGCTGTCAGCCAGTTCCACTGATCCCTAACACCACTACCACTAACGACACTCTCTCTAACACACCACACCCTCTATCACGAATAACAATATTACTATCATCACTTGCACACTTTCAGCAACACAATTTCTAGCACTACCACCACTACAACCCCCATTAGATATTTTTTCCCGCCTTGATATGTTGTTCGAACCTACGAACGGGATTTCCCATATGCGCCGGGATTTGTTCATTTGATATATCATGTTATTTTGATTTATGTGGGTATGTAAACAGTTGTTCTTGCTCTTAAATCTTCACAGTAGCTAGCACTGCCACTATTGACCAGACAACACACTAGAAGGTGAAGGGACGACGACGTTTCGGTCCGTCCTGGGCCATTCTCAAGTCGATTGTCGACTTGTAGCCACTGCCACTATCTCTACTACAACTAACACAAGAATAGCTCCACTGCATATTCCCAGAACTACACAATTATGAATCAATCTCCACCACCATCACTGCCATCTCAACGGCATCTACCATCTCAACTGCATCTACCATCGAAACTGCATCTACCATCTAAACTGCAAGGAGGAAGCGCAGGGAGATAGGAGCAACCAGGAAATCACAGCCCCAACACGCAGTCCCAGAGACAGAGGGGAACCCAGAACCATCATCCCAGCAACACCAGAGGGGGTGGGCACACACCAACCCCCTCTGCATAGAAACACCTTCCTTTCCCTCACCCTACATGCCCCACCCAACCCTCCCTCCCCCCCACCCCATTCTGACCCCCGACGAAACAAAGAAAACCCCCTTCACCATTTCCGCATCATTTCCCCCTCACCCGCCCTCCCACCTTTCCCCCCCAGTCCTCCCTTCCCCCGTTCCCCCTTCACTCCCTACCCTCCCTCTTCCTCCTCCCCCTCTCACCATACCCCTTCTCCCTCAGTGTCCCCCCCTATCGCCTAACCCACACCCTATCACCCGTTCCCCCTTCCCCTTAAAAAACCCCCCCCCCCCCCCCAAAACCCCGCACCCTGCAAACCATCTCACAGATCCTCTCACCCACTGAACAGCTTTCCACACCAGCAGAATGCTTGTCAAGAAAGGGACAAGAAAATAATCAGAAGAAAGTGAGCTTCAAGCAAATGTACACTAACATAGATGGGATTACAAAGAAAACGAGTGAACTTGGAGAAAAAAAGGGGCACTAGAAGAAATCCCATACATAATAGCACTCACAGAAACAAAGCTACGAAAACCATAACAAATGCAGGTTTCCACAGGACTACTATGTATGAGGAAAAGAGAGAAGGGAGAGGAGGAAAGGTGTTGTGGCTTGCTTACTAATAAAAGGTTGGAGTTTCGAATAGATGGTAAATTCAGAACTGTGGAAGGTTTCAGGGACTACATATCAGGCACCTTGACAATGGGACAAATAAATTTTAATAGTAGTCATATATAACCCCCCACCGAATGACATAAGACACAGACAGGAATGTGATAGAAACAACATGTCCACCTTCAATATAATGAGAGAGCAGCTTCTGTAGCAAGCAGGAACGGATCCAGACTCTAATCATAGGATGAGCTTCACCATGGGAAATAGATTGGGGGAACAGAGACCCACACGGAGGCCCATACACTGGAAGAGCTAATCTGCTGGAATGTGGCAAACAATAAACTTTTTCTAAGTCAAAACACTTCAAATGTACCCGACAAAAATGATAGGAAGGGGATGCCACACCTTGCTTGATTTGATATTAACCCTAAATGAGTCGGATATAATGGAAGTTAATTTGGAAACCCACCCCCTTGGGAATGAGTGACCAGAGTGTAATGATCTTTGAGTACCTGGTTGATAGACTAGGATACACCCCCCACCACCCCTAAAAAAACTGGGAAACACAAGGCTGGCGTACCGAAAGGGAAAACTATGAGAATGAATAAATTCCTATGGGATATACATTGGGGACACAGAACTCGTAACCAAGTCCTTACAAGACACGATGGACTATGTCAACCCAAAATGGCAGGAGAGGCTGTAAGCAGGTTTGTCCAGCCCAACCAGTAAAAAACAGAGAAGCAAAGGAAGAATCCGTGGGTTTTTAATAATGGAATGTATGAAAGCAAAGGAGTAGAACAAAAGGGCATGGAGGAACTTTCCTAATAACAGAACACAATAAGTAGAGAGAGATACCAGAGAATCAGGAAACGAAGTAATGTCAGTGTGAGAAGAGCATCTGCAAAAGTATTAAAATGATATGCAACAAACCCAATACTGAAACCAAAGCTACTACTACACAGCCACATCAGAGGAAATAAACAGTGAAGGAACAGGTGGATTAAACTTAGGGCGTGGCGAGGACAAGTACACAAAGAATGACAAAGGAGGTGTGTGAAGAAACCAACAAAAGGC
>WNGS01169498.1:33090009-33101273 GCA_020271785.1 Procambarus virginalis
TATTACTAATTAGTAAAGTAAGATTACAACGAGAAAAATATAATTATTAACTAATTAAAAAGTGTTATCTAAGTATGATTAATTAATAATTGTTAATTAGTGTACTGTATGTCACTAAGTAAATATTAATATATGCATTTTAAACAAATGATTGATATTATAAAAATAATTTAATAATTCCTCATTGAATCATACTGGGCCAAGCATTCGTTGCATGATGACCTTCAATGAGTAAGGGATACCTGCAGCCTTAATATAAGTCCCACCAAATATACAACAGAATTTTAGAACTTTTTCAATTGTTTAAAACTCTCATGATTTTCAGAAATACGTGAATTGTTTATTGCCAGAGTTTCTAATCTGAACAAGTATTGCAGGATTATGAACATATAGAGTTCACTCCAGAGTCTCCCACATGCTACTAGAATTGCTCTTTTCTAAAATTTATGTAGAAGTAATATTCATTAGTATAGAATTGCTCTTTTCTAGAATTTATGAAGAAGTAATATTCATTAGTATAAAATTGCTCTTTTCTAGAATTTATGCAGAAGTAATATTCAATAGTAGTAATTGAAATCAGACCTATCACTTTTGAACAAGTAATTTAATGCATAAATAAACAAAAGCACAAGCAAGTTTTATTTGAAAATTTATTATGTTATATCTAACACAGGCGTAGTGTCCCCCATGGTCCCATAAAACACGATGCGAGTTGTTCCAAAAATTGCATTAATTTTGTATCATAACTCACAGACTAATAATGTGTTTTCTATAGACTCAAAATAACAAAAAAAGTAACAACCCCCCCAAGAAAGTTGGGCACTAGAGGGTAACGATTACCAAACAATCTGTCAACAATATGTTAACAAAACTTATTATATAAAACATATATGACAAAAACATATGAAACATATAAAACATAAAACATATAAACAAAACAACAGGGGGCTTGGTAGCCTGGTGGATAGCGCGCAGGACTCGTAATTCTGTGGCGCGGGATCGATTCCCGCACCAAGCAGAAACAAATGGGCAAAGTTTCTTTCACCCTGAATGCCCCTGTTACCTAGCAGTAAATAGGTACCTTGGAGTTAGTCAGCTGTCACGGGCTGCTTCCTGGTGTGTGTGTGTGTGTGTGTGTGTGTGTGGTGTGGAAAAAAAGTAGTTAGTAAACAGTTGATTGACAGTTGAGAGGCGGGCCGAAAGAGCAAGGTTCATCCCCCCAAACACAACTAGGTGAATACATCACCTGATAGATGAATACAAAAATTACCTATGTATCGCTTTAATTCATATGAATAATGCATTATATATACACACATAAAACACGCACATACATAACAACCACAAAAGCGATATGTTCACCACATAACTGTGAACACGAGACAGTAGAGTTCTCCTCCAAACGCTCCCTCCAAAATGCACAAGGAAATCCCAGTAACATTATTATATCAATGTAATAATCATGGAGGAGGACAGGAATAGAACCATCGTCCTTGGTGTCCCAAGACACGCACCTCAACCCCTGGACCATGATATGCTACAGATTATAACCCGGGATCATCCACACGCCTCCAGGAGCCTGGAGACAAGGAGCTGGAGCCAATCTTAAGTTTTATATATAACATACTAGACGGATTCCTGATACCCCGGATCTGTTAACCTCTCTATTCCTTCTCTCCCTCTCTCACTATCTCTCTCTCTCTCTCTCTCTCTCTCTCTCTCTCTCTCTCTCTCTCTCTCTCTCTCTCTCTCTCTCTCTCTATCTATCTATCTATCTATCTATATCAATCTATCCCTATCTATCTATCTATCCTTGTCTATCTATCTATCCTTATCTATCTATCTCACTCTTCCTCTTTCTATCTATCTCTGTCTATTTCTCTCAATATATGTGTATATCTATAGATCTATCTATCTGTTTATCTATCTATCTATCTACGTATCTTTATCTGTATTTCTTTGCGTCTCTATCTAGTTCTCTCTATTCTAACCCTTTTTTTATTAACTCGGTTAGGTACATCTGCATTTTTGCAGCTGCCCTAGACTATATGAAGGGGCAGGTTGTCAAAAAAGTAGCTACATGATTCTAAAAATCCCCATCACACAGGATAGTTAGTCATACAGAGGCATGTGATAAGTAGTCTGCACTGGAAGACTGGGTGCATTATAAGTATCTTTCTCTGGCTGTTGGTAAACTCTACGCAAATTACTTGCCTGATTTAACTTCAGACTATGTAAATGACTCGCGGGGTTGACAGGCGGCTATTTCATAGGCATTTAAATTTGGTCTACCCCCCATCCAACCTACCGAATGTCTCACCCGGACCCCAGACCATCCCCCCACCCCTGTAAATTTGGGTGAAGCTAGCCCACATCTGCTCAGCAACTTTGGACAAGCAGACATAGGAACTGACAGGCATAGAGACATTCTCTCTTATAGTATGCATTTACCCCATGACTCTGGATGACTCTAGTTCGATAGCCGTTAGCATATCATGGTTCACGGGTTAAGGCTTGTGTCAGGGATTACCCAGGATGCAATTCAGTCGCCCATTCTGCTTCGAAGGTTCCTCACTGACATATCACATTTGGGTGACGGTTGAGAGGCGGGACCAAAGAGCTAGAGCTCAACCCCCGCAACACAACTAGGTGAGTGCAACTAGGTGAGTACATTGCCGTGATTTACTTGTCTATTGTTATTAATGATCCTTGTAGCAGTTGGCATTTCATTACATATCTATGGAAGGGTTAACAAGCAGTTATTAGTCATTCTGCTTCATTGAAAACCATTCCTAAAGTTCGTTCTTGAAGGCAACTCCTAATTAGTTGTAAGATGGGGGTCTGAGGGAAGGAGGTAATTGTCAAGGAAAAGCGTTAAGCCATTACGTCTATATGGCACTTGGAAGGGATCAGGATAAGGATTTGGGATGGGACGGGGGAAAGGAATGGTGCCCTACCACTTGGATGGTAGGGGATTGAACGCCGACCTGCATGACGCTCTACTGTCGCTCTACCGTCCAGACCAAAGCCTGAGATGCCATGTACTTGTAGACTAAGTAGATATACCCAGGCCAGGCTATCTGAGGAGTTCAGTGCAGCAGTGTAGTTGATCTTGGAGTGGTTGAAGATCTTGAAGTCATCCAGTGACTAAAGACACTTAGTGAAAGTGTCTGTAAATATGTTTATGTAACTATTCCCCCTATGTGTTTGTCTTGTTCTGAAGCCTTCCCCTTCCCCCTATCCTGCTTCCTCTCCTCAAAAATATCAAACAAATATCGAAATTTAATAACCCTTTCCTCCAGAACTTTATTAGAAGAAAATGGAGGCATTTTGAAACTTGATACATTTCCAGAGAAACTTTCGACTGCAAAAATGTTTAATGGGATGACATTCACAAGTTGCTAGTTAAGAAGTTGAGGAGTTGCAAGTTGCAAAGACTCAAGAAGCAAGTTGAGAGCTTGCCACATAATGCTAACTAATTTGGCCTGAACTTAACTTAATATAAATATCTAATTAAAAGTTCATAAGTTTGACAAATTAAAGTTTTATTTCATGCTTCCCATTAATGAAGTTGATGGGACATAGATAAATCATCTTCTTATGAGTTCAGCCACGTCATTATGAGTTCAGCCACGTCATTATGAGTTCAGCCACGTCATTATGAGTTCAGCCACGTCATTATGAGTTCAGCCACGTCATTATGAGTTCAGTCACGTCATTATGAGTTCAGCCACGTCATTATGAGTTCAGTCACGTCATTATGAGTTCAGTCACGTTATTATGAGTTTAGATACGTCATTATGAGTCCAGCCACGTCATTATGAGTTCAGCCACGTCATTATGAGTTCAGCCACGTCATTGTTAGTTCAGCCACGTCATTATGAGTTCAGTCACGTCATTATGAGTTCAGTCACGTCATTATGAGTTCAGCCACGTCATTATGAGTTCAGTCACGTCATTATGAGTTCAGTCACGTCATATGAGTTCAGCCACGTCATTATGAGTTCAGCCACGTCATTATGAGTTCAGCCACGTCATTATGAGTTCAGCCACGTCATTATGAGTTCAGTCACGTCATTATGAGTTCAGTCACGTCATTATGAGTTTAGATACGTCATTATGAGTCCAGCCACGTCATTATGAGTTTAGCCACGTCATTATGAGTTCAGCCACGTCATTATTAGTTCAGCCACGTCATTATGAGTTCAGACACGTCATTATGAGTTCAGTCACGTCATTATGAGTTCAACCACGTCATTATGAGTTCAGTCACGTCATTATGAGTTCAGTCACGTCATTATGAGTTCAGTCACGTCATTATGAGTTCAGTCACGTCATTATGAGTTCAGCCACGTCATTATGAGTTCAGCCACGTCATTATGAGTTCAGCCACGTCATTATGAGTTTAGCCACGTCATTTTAAGTTTAGCCACGTCATTATGAGTTTAGCCACGTCATTATGAGTTCAGCCACGTCATTATGAGTCCAATCACATCATTATGAGTCCAGCCACGTCATTATGGGTTCAGCCATGTCAATATGAGTTCATCTACGTCATTATGAGTTTAGATACGTCATTATGAGTTCAGCCACGTCATTATGAGTTCAGCCAAGTCAATATGAGTTCATCTACGTCATTATGAGTTTAGCCACGTCATTATGAGTTCAGCCACGTCATTATGAGTTTTTTGACACGTGTTCAGCAGACACGTGTGAAAATATACTTCGGTGCATGAAACAGTACATTCCTCTTGAATGTGCACGATGAGATTATTAAATTAACAGTCTAGTATGTGGAACTTCCGCCGACCCACTTGTCGTTCTGCTTAAAAAGACTGAAACTTAAACAAATAGATAATATTAGATATGGTTTGTTCAGTATAAGGATTGCCCTGGAAACACAAACCGAAACTGTCTCTATTTTCCGCTTGTTACAACTTGTAATAAAGTTGTTACATCTTGGCTTAACGTGTTTATGACGTATTAGAACGTTGTTACAACTTGCTATATTGGTTGTTATAACTGGTTAGGAAGTGTTAAAACTTGCTGGAACGTTGTACCAACGCTGTAGTTTCGGTGTGTGTTTGCTGGGTGTTCACTTATGTTCGGACTGCTTTGTTTAGTTATATGAGGTTATTTAAAGGTAGGATGAAAGTATGCTCAACCATTTCTGTCCTGTCCGGGAATCGAAAGCATGATCCGAGAGTGTGGATCGAGAACGAAGCCTACTGTGCTACGAGACAAAACCATTCAAAGTATAGTTTTTCAGATTTTTAACACGTTTACGATCGGGAATTGGGCGGGGACATTGCATGAAGCAAAGCGTTTGCTCTACCGACCAGGCCAAATGGAGATATAATTCACGTCAATAATTTTGATGCGATTGAGATAATTATAAGACCAATCCAATAACGAATAAGACCAGTGTCCAATCCGAAATGACACAATAATTCTCCATTCTCATGCAAATCATAATGCCGTCAAGTTAACCAATGTTATATAAATATCAAAATTGTATTTCAAATTCAGACAAAATAGGCTGATTGGTAGGAAAAGCTTGTCATTGAGGGTAACTACAGTTCCACTAGTTCTGGTAATTTGCTTGCAAGCACTTTTACGAAGCATCTGGATATTTTGGCATGCGTCATTGGGCTTCGTTGGTTGTGCAACACAGTCTATTACAATTGGCTAAAATAGATATACTCAGCAACAAGAAAAAAGGATCAGTGAAAAGTTTTAGGTTAGTTTCCGTTGACGAACTCTGTGTTGCAAGAGGGAGGGAAAAATTGCATTCTCTCGCAGTGGTGATGTTGATCCACAAGTGGTGTTGGTGCACATGTGGTGTTGATCCACAGGTGGTGTTGATCCACAGGTGGTGTTGGTGCACATGTGGTGTTGGTGCACAGGTGGTGTTGGTGCACATGTGGTGTTGATCCACAGATGGTGTTGGTGCACAGGTTGCACCAACACCACCTGTGCAGCAACACCATCTGTGCACCAACACCACCTGTGCACCAACACCACCTGTGCACCAACAACACCTGTGCACCAACACCCATATCATCACGCTGCAACCCAGAATGCATCAACATCTTGTGCCTGAACAACAACAACCAACAGCACATATTCAGCTAACTGCAGCTGAAGCTGTGGGATGACTCCGACACAGCTGAACTGAAATTGCTGTTGAAATTGAAAAGGCATCACAGTTACAGCGGTCCCTCCACCGGGGATCGAACCTGGAACCTCAGGACAACGAATACGAAGCGCTATGCACTCAGCTGCCAGGGCCCCTCAGCTGTCAGGGAGGTAAGCAATATTGCATCTCAATATCTCCTGTTAAGTGCATTTGTAGCCGAAATTAATGTTTTATTATCGCTATTGTATTATTAAACAACTATGGGGTTGCCCAACCACTTGGGCTGGAGGCTAGAGCGACGGTCTCGCTTCATGCAGATCGGTGTTCAATCCCCGACCGTCCACAAGTGGTTGGGGCACCATTCCTTTCCCCCGTCCCATCCCTACTCCTTATCCTGACCCCCTTCCCAGTGCTATGTAGTCGTAATGGCTTGGTGTTTTCTCCTGATTGTTCCCTTCCCCTTGTTTGCATGGTAAGCATGTTATTAATTGCTCATTTCAAAGAACTAAAGAATTCACAAGAAGCCCTTCAAAGAACTCGCTCTCACACACTCACTCACACTTCAAAAAATGGAAAACAAATATCCACTTTCAACGAACAAATTCTTAAGAACGTTAGTATATGAAAAGTGACCTTTTTTGAAGGTCACGTAATTTTCTGAGAAAACTTGCTACTGTCAAAAAATAAAACAGGCGAGGGGGGGGGGGGATGACATTCACAAGTTTCCGGGTGAGAAGTTGAAGAGTCGCAAGATGCAAATTAAGTTTTCTTTACAAATTAAGTTTTCTTTATAAATTAAGTTTTCCTTTTCCTGTAGGCTGACCTTTTTTTCTTTACTGCTTTTAATACAACTGAACTTTGCCAGTAAATATCACACTGTTGACATGAAATTAATTAGGGTATTGTTTCATGCGCGGTGATTACATTTCATGTATGTTGATGGTCCCGGTAGAAAAGTGGGGTTCGTTCTCGACTCACAATCGAGAATTCCAAGTTCGAATCCCAGGCAAGACAGAAATGGTTGGGCGCATTTCCTATCACCCAATGCACTGTTTCACCTAACAGTGAGTAGGTACTCAGGAGTCAATCAGATTGTGGGGTTGCTTCCTGGGTAGGGTCAGTAATTCCACTTTGGAGAGGGGATGGGACCTTGATAAAAGCCTAACGTGTATGAATATACTCTGGCTGCCTGTCACCCCGACACGACGAATTAAATATTTTTAATTATTATATGAAATCTTGATACTAGCAGGGTCGTTGATATAAGCACAGGTATGTTGATAAGAGCTCATGAAAATTGATATATATTCAGATGGGGTTGATGGAACTCAGAGATGTTGATGTGGGAACAGGAATGTTCATATGTGTACAGACGAGTTTGAAATATCTCAGGAATGTTTAAAATTGGCATGATTAAATGATTAAACGATTAACCAGAATGATTAAATGAGTAGGTATAGACTTACAAGAACCCAAGTATTTTGATATGTGTTTAGAAATGTTGATAAGAACTTATGAGCGTTAAAATACGTTCTCAGGATTTTATATTAGCACAGGTATAACCTAAATAAACCTACTTAGCGTCACCCAACTTAACCTATACGACCCTAACTTAATAAGAATAGAAAATAATGTTCTCAAAACAGAATATAAAAATTGTTAGGGACTCTTCACCTCTTTTTATCAACACAATCTGCACAGTATTTACCAGAAGATCATTATCTTTAATCAAACAAAGACAAAGTAATATGGAAGAGTAATAATATTATTACTCTGGGTATCCCCCCATTCCTCTCCTGTCTCCCTTCCCTTTCCTCTTCCTTTATTCCTTTTCACAATCACTAGCCCTCTTCATCCTTCTCCACCCTGTCCCATCTCCTACCCTCAATCCAGACCTTATCAAATATTCATTTCATTCTCATATATCTAGTTCTAAAATTAAAACGTGGTCTAATATTAGAATGCATTTAATGTCTTTGGAAGCCGCCAACGTTTAAGGAAAAAAATGTAATTTTAACATTTCTTGTGATCTATATTAATAGAGCTTACATATGATAAAATTTTGTTCGACATTTCATTACTCTAAGAGATCTATGTCACCAAATATGACTTGGTTGTTGAGAAATACCATCTGGACTCAAATTTAAGAGGATCAACAACGGCAACCTGCAGGTTTCAGGAAAGATGAAGCTACATAATGATACAACATGATATTCTTTCTCGTCGTTCTCATTGTGATTCAGTTTTTTTGCTTGATATTGCAAGCAAATTGCATCATAAACAAATGGCGTATGATGACGCACATCAAAAGCCAAGATTTTTCCAGAAACTCTGACAGTAGTAATAATAGATGTGACAGTAACTCAATATTTTACGTAGAGAATCACTTGTTATAAGATGTCAGATAGCAATGAATTACAAAATATTGGAATTAATTGCCAATTCAAATATTATTCATGAATTCTTATGCACGAATAGTTATCAAAGCTTGTTAAATAAAAATGAACAAGTTACCACTGTTCATTTATAGAGTACATATTATCTCACAACTCCACATCTAACCCATGATTAGTCGGGAATATGTCCCCCAGTGTCCGTTTTAAAATTGACGCAAGTTGAATAGAATATTATTCAGGAAATTCTCCCTTAATGGTATTATTGGACGTGAAATCGTGTTGATGGTATTGGTTTTTCTCTAGTATGTGCAGTAGGTGGATAACTGTAAAGATTTAGCTCCAGCATGTAGAAAACCCCAGAGTTGCCGCTACTAAGTGTGCCAAGAATATGGTCCAAGCCGTTTTTCTCGTATTTCCTTTTGAATATATCTTTTTCCTTTAACTTCCTGAGGCTAGGATGTCGTCTAGTCTGCTGGAGGATCGTCCTCTTTCAAGAAAACATGGATGAGCAGATGCCCTTGGGATGGCACAACACTGAACACCGGTAAACATCCCTTACTCCCAATTCCCACACACACACACATATCTCCTGTGTTAGGTGCGCACGATGGGCTCACCATAGCCCGTGCTGCTTGGAACCTTTTGTTCCCAGTAGCTGAATCTAAAACTACAACAAACCCCTTCCCATCGACTCTCCTACCTCTCAGGACTCCACTGTCCCTCAACTCCCCTTCAGCCTGATGTGCCTTTTCCTTGGGTTCTCACTTCTTTCCCCCAAAAATATCTTTCCTTGACATACGTTGAGTATGACGGTATACAAGGGTCAAATATCAAAATATTAAGGTATACCACTTAATGCTTCTCTAATTCTCCCGAAAGGCTTTAATTTAACACGTGTGTTTCATAAAACCTTCCTCATTTCTTTCCTCATTGTCCATCTCCAGTTAGTGGCTCAAGGGTGATACTGCAACTGTATTATGAGTAAGATGGTGAGAGCCGAGATGAGATGATGAGTAGAAAGTATATTGTGTCATATCAGATCCGTCCTTAGTCTTAACTACCCCTTGAGGAATTGTAACAGTATATGGTGCAATGAAAGCCGTCGGTAAGAGAAACGTTATATGCAGAGGGGGGTAGAGGAGGCATAAAGAAGTTTTAGTGCCTTCTCTTACATATAGATGGCGTGAGAATACGGTTTACTGTGATTCTGAAGATCCAGAACTTAGTGAAGCTGAAATTAAATAATCTGAGAAGCAAGTTTGGTGCTACAAATATAGTATACAGTAAGGAGAGAAACTGTCAAAGAAAGACTTCAAAAATCAAAGAGTTCAAAAATCTATAAATTATATAATTGAGGATAATATTACAAAAAAGTTTGGTCATAGTGAACGTATGGATGAAGATAGTGGTAAAAGTGGTAAGAAAATGTGATGCTTGAATGTGATGAGTGCGTGAGTGTGTGAGAATACTTGGGTTCACAGAGTGCGTGAGTGTGTGAGAATTCTTTGGTACACAGGGTGGGTGAGTGTGTGTGCAGAATGTTGGTACACAGGGTGGCGTGAGTGTGTGAGAATGCCTGAGTACACAGGGTGCGGAGTGTGTGAGAATGTGGATACACAGAGTGCGTGAGTGTGTAAGAATTCTTTGGTACAGTAGGATGCGTGAGTGTGTGAGAATACTTGAGTACACAGGTGCGTGGGGAGAACTGGATACCAGGGGAGTGATGTGGAGAATGCTAGTACCGGTGGAGTGTTAGATGTTGGATACACAGGTGTGCGTGAGTGTGGAGATGTGATACAGTGCTGGTGTGTCGATGAGAATGAACACAGGGAGCTGTGACTTTGTGAGACATGCGGTAGGTTTACGTTTGAACAGACAACGAGAAGTCATAATTCACGATTTGATAAATAATTTATAAGATTCCTCGACAGCAAAGTCATTGACGCTGAAGAAGGTTATTAAATATTATTCATGAAAATATGTTCTATAAAATATTTATGACATTCAAATGCTAAAAAAATCCTGTTCTAATTAACTATCATTTGTACATATTAATGCAAATGTTTTTCGGTGAATAAAAGCACAAAATTTAATTAATACATTAGATGGAGGTCAGCTTTGTCGACACATTTTAATATCCATCAGAGTATAGTTGCCTCAACAGGAGACACTCCTACTTCAGGCTGTGGCTATGAGGGGGCCCGACAGCCCAACCACCTCATAATAATCACCATACTATCGCAATTCTCCTTGGAAACTTGCGAGTAGGCTAACGGCACAAGAATGGCCTCCATCCGGGTTTGGTCTCTCTCTCTCTCTGCTCTCTGTTCTCTCTCTCCTCTCCTCGTCTTTGCTCTCTCTCTTCTCCTCTCGGCTCTCTCTCTGTGCTCTCTCTCTCTCTCCTCTTCACTATCTCTACCTTCTCTCCCTACCTTCTCCTTATAACTTAGCTAGACATGAATCCTACCCTCCAAATATGATGCTAAAAGCAACCACATGGACGCCAGGAGGATTTTTTTTCTTTGCACGCTGCCAAATTTCTGGCGCGGAGCCGGGCGTGGCAATTATGATAATCGGGCTTTTTATGTTAGCTGAGTCGTGGAGGCTGAAAACGAGTTCTTGGGCTCTAGTAGTGAGGGTAATGGAACGCGGTGATTGTGTTTGTTATTTATATTAGTGGGGTACGCGGTATCTGTTCTCGTCTCTCGGCTCTCGTGGACTATGTCTCA
>WNGS01169498.1:33133257-33143566 GCA_020271785.1 Procambarus virginalis
TATATATATATATATATAAAGTTAAAGTCTTCAATGACATTTAACAACTCACTCTCCCATTGTATCCAATGATTTTCTTGACACCCAAAACCAAAATGATAAGACGATTATTTTATCATATTTTCATCACTAGAGTTGCATTGCTAATTTATAGTCACTTGGGAGATGAAACCCTGTTACGGATATTTATAATAAACATTATGAAAACACTCTATGGAAGCTAGGTTATTAAAAAGAAAGCGCCAGGAGGCTTCTGTGGTAAAGCTGAAGCTGAGTAATGAGACAGATTCTTGTTTCCAGGGTGAATAATCTTCTTAGGTATTTTACCTTGTAATGAGAGTTGAAAAATATTGGAAGACGGAAAAATATTATCGGAATTTTTTGTAAGGAAGCCAGGGTAATACGAGGGAGAGAGAGAGAGAGAGAGAGAGAGAGAGAGAGAGAGAGAGAGAGAGAGAGAGAGAGAGAGAGAGAGACAGACAGACAGACAGACAGAGAGAGACAGAGAGACAGATTGTCCCGAGAATCCCCGGTACCCCTTTACCATAAATCTCTCAACGCTCAAACAACACAAATAATAGACAGCATTGCTAAGGCACTTTCTGTTGGGAGTCTCTGGAAGCGATATGAGTGATAACTCTTAAACGTTCTTTCTATTCCATCACTACAGGTGTGTGTAGTAGAGTCCGTTCAGCGAGTCACCATTACCCTCAACACTTATCTCTTCTCACTACTACCAACCTGTCTCACCACTGCCCATTTCTTTCACCACTTCCCCACCCCCCTCTCACCACTAACCAATCCTTATCACTACTACTACTACCCGAGACCCTGTCACTTTTCCCATTCCATTTCACCAATTTCCCCAATCTTTACACCCATTTGCAAACTTTGACCCATACTTCTATTATGATTCTACTAATCCCTAGCCAGTTTCACTAATCCTTTTCTTCTACGTCTAATCAGTCTTCACACACCACCGTAATAATTAGTCATGCTCTCTCGCTACTCATTATCTATTTCCCAACGTTCTCTACTGTTGATTAACCCTTCCACACTCTTCCTCACTGTTTACAACGCCGTCTCATATATTTTCCAGCCATTGCTTGGCTATTCATAAATTCTCCTCATGCTTTCTTGAATATTCAAACACAATCAATCTCTATCTCTTCCGAGCGATTCCGTCCACTCTCGGGCCGTTCTATAACCCCACAACACCACACCACAATCATTTCTCAACTTTCCATCCTTTCCCGATGCTCTTCAATCCTCTTCAATCCATTCTGAACCATCTCCATCCTACTTTTCTATCCTCCTCTCTCTCCCTCCCTCCCTCCTTCATTCACCATCCTCCTCTTCCTTCTTCACTCGCCAGCACTTCACCAACATCAAACGCGTATCTAAACTTTTCGAGAACTTTTCCAAGCTTACGCTCTGATCTTTAATGAAGATGAATGATTCGCTGCTGTCCTGATTGTCAATTTGGAATCTACGAGGACTTCCTGAGAGCTTGCTACACCCACCTGGAGGCTAGTTCTGGAAGTACAGGTAGGTGGAGTGGAGGAAAGAGTAGGCATGGAGGAGTGAGAGAAAGGGAAGGGGCGAGAAAACAAGAAGAGAAAGGGTGAGAAAGGGAGAGAGCGTGAGGCAGGCGTAAGAGTTTGTGTCTTCAGGCCTCGCAATGTGGTATTGTAAGTGTGGTAGAAGCAGTCATCTGAGGGATAAAGTAGTTCGCCGCCAGGTGAGAATCACCCACCACCTGGACGCTCGTTTTAGGCCACAGATAGCACGATAACCACCTCCTGGATGCTGGTTTTGGCCCACAGATGGCATTAGGAACATCTTCCGGACGAGGCTTTTGGGCCACAGATGGCAATAGAAAGGGGAAGGTATGAAGAGGACGATGCCCCTTTAAGGCGGCAAAGAGGGAGGTGGGAGGGAAGAGATAGTGTGCTCCGAGAGGCAGAAGAGAGAGGGGTGGATATGGAAAGGGGACGGAGACACAGCTGTACAAGTGTTAAGGCACACAGATGTTGAGTGAGAAATAGTTGAGAGGACAAAAGAAAGGGGAGGACAAAGAACCATAGACGAAGGGGAGAAGGGAAACGGTGTTTACGATTGGTAGAGAGGGGGCAAGGAGAGAAATTTTGTTGAGAGAAGGAGACGAAGGTGGTCGTATTACTCAGGTGGTCGTGTTAGTCAGGTGGTCGTGTTAGTAAGGAGGTCATGTTAAAGTCCGCAGCAGCTGTCTAATTGCCCAGGCATCTGAATCTTATGTGGTATCTTATGTGGTACTGTGTCAGAGGCTTTCTGGCAATCCAAAAGTTGGGCAGTCTGCCCAGCCCTTCCTTTCTTGTCTGGTCATATAATTCAATTAATCCTGAGAGGCATGACTTGCCATCCCCGAACCCATGCTGATGTTGTGTTACAAAGTTCTTTCACTCTAGATGTTCCATTAGCTTTTTTCGCATAATCTTCTCCATCATCTTGCATGGTATGCAAGTAAGTGTGTGTGTGTGTGTGTGTGTGTGTCCCATGCCTGAAAGTGAATGTTTGACAATCTTTGTTCATGTATGTAAACCCGCTGAGGATATCCCTGTATTTTGCAAATGAGATTCCATTAAACCTCATTTGCATACAAGGAAGCTGTGTCCGGAGATGCCTGGATAAAAAATCCTTAATACAATGTGCTTGGCTCACGTATCTAAAGCGAACAAATATTTTTTTCTTTTAATATCTAAAATAATTAATGCATTAACTTAATTATCTCATTCCCTCACTCGCCAATATTAAGCACAACTTTATTACAGAATTGAACATAATTTTATTTTATTTTCTGGATAATATCTGCACATTATTTGAAAAATTCCTTACTGCCAATATCGCTAGCCTTCCCTGGCTATACCCATTAATTTGAGCTCCTTTACAGCATTTACCAATATCATTAGTCTTCCAATTTATTAACCAATATTATTAGTCTTTCTATTTATTGACTAATATTATAATTGGTATCCCTGTTTCTGGCGGATACAAATTCACATTAACCTACACTGCTTAATTTTCCGTGTGTTTTGTTCTCGAAATAATAATTAATACGTTTGTTAGCTGATGTTTTCATACATTCTGATGAACTTTAATATTTTTGTTGATGCATCTAATTGAAAGGAGCGTTGCGGTCTTCAATAATGGATATATATGATGTACCTAACAACCAGAACTGCAGTAAATGGCTTAGTGGAGACAGTGTCTTTTATCTTAGAGAGAGTGTCTTTGTTTATCAGTTATATGTGCAACCTATAATTAATTTTTATGAACTGAACATAATATAGTAATAACATAAATTTACTAGTTTATTAAGGCTTATTCTTTACCCACGTCAATCAGCAAGTTTGAATGTTTTCTGTGCTAAACATTTAAAGATTTATTGCTCGATAAGAAAGGACACTTTCCTAAGCTATTGTGTCATGCCAGTGATGGAGAATGTGGCCTTAACCTCTTAGGATGCTGGTGAGTCAAACTCGTCACGTCTAAAAACGGAAAGATGTCGAAAACATATTCGTATGTCTGCTAATTCTGTCTGCGAAATCACATAAATTACATCAACGGATGTCATATGCCTTACAGTATCACGTTGCAGGCGATAAATCACAATAACGTGGCTAAAGTATGTTGACCAGACCACACACTAGAAGGTGAAGGGACGACGACGTTTCGGTCCGTCTTGGAGCATTCTCAAGTCGATTGTGAGAATGACTTGAGAATGGTCCAGGACGGACCGAAACGTCGTCGTCCCTTCACCTTCTAGTGTGTGGTCTGGTCAATATCACGTTCCTACGTTTTGTTTCTCATCACCATATGTGGTTTTTTATCATGGGTCTACTAGTGATGTCTTGCACAAATTCGAAAGCCCTTCTACATTTCTGCAGTGAAAGGTCATCTTGGGAAAGCATGTCGATCATGCTCTCTCGACATCTGCAACGGCCGGCCCGATCGCTTGCCGTGATGCGAAGTTATTGAACAAGCACTGAACAAAGAAATATTGTTCATGGTTAATTTGTTTTATAGGTGGAAGCAATAATTGTGTCTGTAAAGAATGATTAGTTTAGCTATTAAGAGCTCTTTTCATCTCGTTCGATTATTTATTCGTCTTTACCGTTGTGTAGCTTGTTAAATGAGGTAGTTGGAAGCGGAACGAGGCGAGGTGAGAGTTACGTGCCTGGGTGACCTAGTCTGGTTAGGCGGAGGGTTTTCTCGTCTAATTCACTCAGTCTCTCGATCTACTTCCTCATCTCTCTTTTACTTGTATTAATTAATATGTTGTGATTTACACATGAGGGTACAGGAACAGACGACTTCTGACTCATGTTAGCAGACTTAGAGTTTTCCGTTCCCATAGTTCATGGTAAGGTAAATCTACTAGTTCTCTAGTGTACCTAAAACCTCTTTGTTTAATTAACAGCCATGATACAGCAGGAGCTAAATTGCAACGAAGCAATGGGAGCCGGTCGGCCGAGCGGACAGCACGCTGGACTTGAGTCCTGTGGTCCCGGGTTCGATCCCGGGCGCCGGCGAGAAACAATGGGCAGAGTTTCTTTCACCCTATGCCCCTGTTACCTAGCAGTAAAATAGGTACCTGGGTGTTAGTCAGTTGTCACGGGCTGCTTCTTGGGGATGGATGCCTGGTCGAGGACCGGGCCGCGGGGACACTAACGCCCCGAAATCATCTCAAGATAACCTCAAGAAGATGGGGGAATGATGGAAATCCTTAATATATACGTTGCTGTGATTCCTTGCACATTACAGTGATTGACTGAATTATATCTACTTGTGTGAATATATCTTTGTTGGTAGAGAGGCGAGGGCTGTAAGATCATGGATATATTTCTGCAGCTATGAGTACTTTTTGCACGAACAAATCCACAAGGGCCGTGATGAGGATTCGAACCTGCGTCCGGGAGCATCCCAGACGCTGCCTTAATTGACTGAACTACGACATGGTCAAAAGGAGTTGAAACCGAAGTTCTACTGAACTTACTGGATCCTGCAGCCTCTCCGAGACACATACCAGGGTTTTATCTTTGCACCTGGAGGCGTGTGCAGAGTTTTGACAACAATGTAAAGTTTTATTGTTGTTGTTATGGGTAAATATCAATCTCTAAATAATATGATGTGGAAAAATAATCCTTCCTAAGGCTAGGATCATTCCACCCTGTGGCCGACCCCAAATACGCATTCATTAGTACTAACATGTCGACCATTTAATATAGGAATTTTCTCAAATATAAATTAATATTATTGAATATTAGCAAATTTTACATATTCTGGTGAAGATTAGGTGTTTTATGTAGTGGAAATGACCTGCTTTTTGTAGTACGCACGAGAAGCAGTTACAAACTTGTGATTCGAACAGCGGTCGTCAGAGAAGCACTGTTCGGGAAATATTCGAACGTCATCAGTTATGCGTTGTGTGTTGTTGTTACTGAACAGGGGTTTTGGTTACTGCATGGAAGGAATATTGGCTCTTCATGATGAGGACAGACTACTTTGTTGATGAGTACAGTCCATTATGTTGATGAGTACTGTCTATTATGTTGATGAGTACTGTCTATTATGTTGATGGGCCCAGTCTGGGGAGAAGATTCAAAGTGTAATTACCACGCGATCATTTTCATCTCATACTCACAAGTATAAGCTCATACTTGTGAGTATGAGCAGCAGCTCATACTCACAAGACTCGACCCATGGGTAATGCTTTCTACTACACCAACTGTGTAATTGTGTTTCAATGATCGCATTAATTACGAAACTATAAATATTGTGCTGAGAACATATATATATATATATATATATATATATATATATATATATATATATATATATATATATATATATATATATTATATATATATATATATATATATATATATATATATATATATATATATATATATATATATATATATATATATATATCAGTTGGTAAACACCGGCGTAGCTACATTTTTAATTAATTATGATTTCATAGAATGACTCCTGACCATATTAGAGCAAAATACGAATTCTGCTACAAAATAAGTAACATTACCGGACTAAGCAAGCTGTTGGGTGAGGCATGTTGTCAGCGGATGGTGTTTACATTTTCTCTGGTACACTGACAAAGGCAATTTGCAAGAATATAACTGCTTAACCTATCTTTACCCCCTTAGTTAAGGCAATAATCTTGTTGCATACCACATTACTGGAAGTGAATAATTACCAGTACTGAGGAAATTGAATAACACTAGTGATTCTGGTAGTGAATAACATTAGTTATTCTGGTAGTGATTAGCATTAGTTATTCTGGTAGTGAATAGCATTAGTTATTCTGGTAGTGAATAACATTAGTTATTCTGGTAGTGAATAACATTAGTTATTCTGGTAGTGAATAGCATTTGTTATTCTGGTAGTGAATAACATTAGTTATTCTGGTAGTGAATAACATTAGTTATTCTGGTAGTGATTAGCATTAGTTATTCTGGTAGTAAATAACATTAGTTATTCTGGTAGTGAATAACACTAGTGATTCTGGTAGTGAATAACATTAGTTATTCTGGTAGTGAATAACACTAGTTATTCTGGTAGTGAATAACATTAGTTATTCTGGTAGTGAATAACAATAGTGATTCTGGTAGTGAATAACATTAGTTATTCTGGTAGTGAATAACATTAGTTATTCTGGTAGTGATTAGCATTAGTTATTCTGGTAGTGAATAACATTAGTTATTCTGGTAGTGAATAGCATTAGTTATTCTGGTAGTGAATAGTATTAGTTATTCTGGTAGTGAATAACAATAGTTATCCTGGTAGTGAATAACAATAGTTATTCTGGTAGTGAATAACATTAGTTATTCTGGTAGTGAATAGCAATAGTTATTCTGGTAGCGAATAACATTAGTTATTCTGGTAGTGAATAACATTAGTTATTCTGGCAGTGAATAAAATTAGGATTGTGCTAATGGTAAACAACCTTGAGAGTGAACAACATAACGATTTCTATCGGCTATAGTGAAACTTTTCTGCTCAGAAAGTTTTTCTAATGCATCGTTGCGCTTCTCGGCTCCAAACAACTTACTATTATTAATTAATTTGATATATGAGACCAATAAAAATTCATGATTCGAGCATCGTGTATTTTTCTATCGTTTAAGAATTTTAATTGCTCCAGTAATTTGAATGGATATTAAGCCATATTTTTGTTCTGAGAATTGTTGGTGTTAGTTACACTTAAACGCATAATGGGCAATGAGAAGTGAATTTTGAATGAGATAATTTGGCAATTGGCTCACTTTCTTAGTGGCTTTAAATGATATTTGGTATACATATGTTAATTAAATATCTTAAAAACCTTCCTAGATCTTCTTCACACCTGACCTCATGTAAGGATTGAATCAGTTATAGAAAAATATTATTGATTTATTCTTGCAGCGTCGTTCAGTTAATAGGATTTGGATAAGGGAAGCATATTTTAATGCAACAGAAACTCTCCTCTTTATATTAAACCAGGTCGAGCATAAATGGAACATTTCTCAACATTAATAAATGGATGGATATGATGTTAAAAATAGGTTCAAAAGATCAAAAAATATTTTCCTACCTGCATTTTGCTGGACTGTGTGAAGGATAGTTGAGAGCCTTGTACGCTTCTATCCATTCCTCTTGTGCTTGAAGAGGACTTAAGGCTTTTATAGGGATTGTATTTTAAGTTCTCGAAAGCATAAAAAGTCGATATTTACCAAAAGGTCTTTTGTTATTTGGTTCTCATGTACCCACTCCTTCCCTCAAATCGCCATTTCGATATAAATCTCCTATATTTAAAATATTTAATTTATATATCTCTTTCTCTCATCTCTCTCTCTCTCTCTCTCTCTCTCTCTCTCTCTCTCTCTCTCTCTCTCTCTCTCTCTCTCTCTCTCTCTCTCTCTCTCTCTCTCTCTCTACACCCATAATTACCCACCATTCATCTCCTCTCACTCATATTCAATACAACCCCTGCGAGAGGAGGTCATCAGACTCGAAACATATGAGGAGGCCCGGGCGGGTCACACCCATCCAATATCCAGAACTGATTTAATGACGATGATCTCAGGGCAGGGATCGTGGAGGAGAAGTGATAGGAAGGAAGAGATGAACGTGATTGAGAGGAGATTTGGGGGGCATTCTAAACTATTGGATGATCTCTTCAGGGAAGCTGTACACCTTGTGGTTTACTGAAAATTGGTTGGGATTGGGTAGAATTGTTAAAGATTAGAAAGATGTGCTGTGGGGGGTTGAAGGAGGAATAGGGGGTGAGAAGGGAGATGGTTGGGAAAGGGAATTTTAAGGAGGAATAAAGGTAAAGTTGGAGATATGAGAAGAGGGTGATAGGAGGAGAAACAATGAAGAGGAAGATGTTCAGAAGAGAGGCTAGGGTGAGAGAGATAATGTGAATAAACAGGGAAGGGATTTAGATAGTATTGTAGTAGATGGTAGTGTATAGTAATGTATGCTAGTATGTTGTAGTGTATGGTAGTGTATAGTAGTGTATGGTAATATAATGTAGTGTATGGTAGACAAGCCTCTGTTAGGGAATATATTTAGGAAAGTGTTTATTTAATTGCGTTCAATAAAGACATATATTTTCAAGTGTCATTCAAGTGTGTTTTAATGGTTCTTTGTCTTAGTGATATTGGGCCTACCGTGCCCTTTGCCCTAGTGACCTAGTGTCCTTAATTATCCAGTACTGGCAAGCAGACAAGCAGACAGATATTATCTTTTGTAATGCACTAAGAGGGGTATCCGGCATTGCCTTGGTCTCTCTGTCTCCCATCTGTCTATCTATCTATGCATCCATCTGTTTATCGTTCTGTCTATCCCCCTGACGTCTGTGAAATTCCTAAGACTGTATTGTTATGGAGTCTAGTGAGATATGCCAGGCATACGTAAAATGCTGGTTCCAGAGAATCACATTAAATCACGATATATTGGATCAATTCATTAACAACACACACGAACATACATTAGCAGCAGTATTGATATATGGGTTGGAATTAGTTTTAAAAAGAGTACATTATATATTGGAAAATATATGACACCGCCGGGGTTAGGAAACCCGGAAATAACACGCTTAGGATTTAAAAACAACTTATATGTTTTAAATATAAAATTTATTTAATATATTTTTGTATAGCAAAACATTAGGTAATAAATAGTTTGTACAGGCACCACAGAACGGTAATGGTGGAGAAGCTAACAGGACGGAGCTGGTGGTCGCAGTCAACACATCACTGAACACACGCCATTCCGGTGTCTGCAGAGACATGTCGTAGAGAGTAATATAATTCGTAATATTAACCGTAAAAAACCACATGGTGGTGGTGGTGGTGGCCGTAAGGACGATACCCGCCATATCCACCATATCCACCATAGCCGCCGAACCCATAGCCTCCATAGCCACCATATCCCCCGTAGCCACCATAGCCACCATATCCACCGTAGCCGCCACCATAGCCGTAGCGACGATGAGCCTCAGCCAGGGCTTCCGGATCAGCCTCAGGGTCAGCATCAGGGCTGGGAAGGCCAGGGCCACCCCGAGCATCAGGCACAGGGCCACCGCTCCCAGTGTCTGGGCCAAGAAGAACAATATGTTAACACAATGTTAGGGATATGTTGTTGTTGTTATAGATTCAGCTACTCGGAACAAGTGCCAAGAAGCACGGGCTATGGTTGGTTAGCCTCGTGGACAGATGTCTCCCGTGCGTATGAGGATAGTGTAGAAGTGACTTATGGTATTTGTGTTAAGCATATTATCGTGGTCTCAAGCTTAATAACAATAAATTCAATACTATATTAATACACCAAAAGTCAGTTTGTACCCAGTGCTCTATGGTTTAATTTGATCTGTGTAATATATATTATATTACAAATGACAACATTTTCGATAGGCTGTCATTTCTTCACCAGTTGTAGGTGGTTGCCAAGTAATGATTATTCCGAACGTTCCTCCTTCCTGTGATTAATTATAATTATCTTGAACTATTTGGTGTTGGGTTGAAGCCCAAACAAACGCGGAAGGAATATACCGGCAAATACACGCTAGTCATGAATATAGTGCAGGACTATATTCTCCTGTGTATACACATACTCCAGCTCCTGTGTATACACATACTCCAGCTCCTGTGTATACACATACTCCAGCTCCTGTGTATACACATACTCCAGCTCCTGTAGGCGAAAAAAAGAAAGTCTTTAAAGATATTGAATCTCAGTTTCTTTCAAATTATGCATTCAGCAT
>WNGS01169498.1:33157605-33168221 GCA_020271785.1 Procambarus virginalis
TTTAAGATTCGCTACCTGGAACAAAAGTTCCAGGCAGCACGGACTATGTGAGCCCGCTTGTAAAAGAGAAGCGACGGTCAATCTGGACAGGGAATATTCTACCGATTACCTGCTCCTTACATCATGATGAATTCGAGTTTTTCAATTCCTGCGGCCTGACTCTTCCGAGGTAACTGCCTGATCTGTGAGGCTATATGTCTTCTAGCGCGAAGGCCTACACCGCCACCACACCCATCTCAGCCATCTCAGCCTTCTCAGCCATCACAGCCAGACTAAGCGAGTAACTCCTGCAGAAACTTGTGAAAGCTTTCACTGTTGTTGACATTTCTTTTACTTGTTGATCGGAGACTGAAGAGTCGCGGGCGTCTCATGTTCACACTGTTCAAGTTGGTTGTCATTCGAGTATCACAGGATTCAGTCTTATGGTTTGTGAAAATGTCAGCCAGTCAAAATCATCATTAAACAACTTAAAACATCAATACTCAAGCATCTGTTTTGGGATTTAGACCTAAAATTCAGAGCCAAGAGTTTGAAAACAAAAGGGATCCTAACTTGTCCTGGTAACAGTCTTTTATGGCTATTTTTGGCAATATAAGCAACATCTCAGATTTAAGGACTGATATCCATGTATGAGTAGTTGATACCATGTATGATACCCTTGTATGTCAGTGTATATGCTGATTTCTTTGTTTTACCTTCATATATTCTTATAATTATTTCTTAATTTCACGTGTTCCATGTGTCCTAGTTGCATATACTCAGTGTTTTCAAACTACCTCATTTAAATTAATTCCCCATTTAATATATTAATCGCCCTCTCCAAAGCCAGGCTTTCCTTTGTGTTTCGTGGGTCAGTACGTCACTTTTGACTTCCACAACTGCCGTCCTTACCTCACACCTCACACACCACTGCACCTCTCACCACACTCAAGAATGTCTGTTATATTCACCTTCAACATTCACACCACTTTGAATATCTTTTCTCGAGATATATATGGTCTTAAGATTACATTTAAATGAATAAAAATCTTCATATTTAAATCTATTTAAGCAATATTTTGTCCGATTACTTTACTTTAGACAAAGCAAAGTTCCAATTCAACAACATGACACACCTGGAATACACGAAGAATACATGAATACAGTTATTTCACGACTTCCTTAATGCAGAGTCAATATTCCCAAAATGAGGGTTTGAGGGGCCTGAATCCCTTTATTGCATATACAAACAATCTGCAGAGGGTACAGTTAAGTCAACAGTCTCGCCTGGCCAGCGTTCACGGTAAGAATAACACCATCCAACATCTGTCTACGGTGGATATAACACAAAAAAATATGCCAAGCCTTCACGATAACACAATAACATGCTGAGTATCCACCGTGGATATGACACGATAACAATTCCTGTTTCTTCTTTGGATATAACTCACTCACAAGCCATGTGTCCTCACTATATGTATTAACAAACCATGTATCCTCACTATAGGGAAAATCTTGAGTCTCAGTTGTAACCACAAACTTGCATAAACCACAAGCCGAATGTATCAGTAAGACTCCTCACCATGAAAGGTTCGAACCTTAGACTACCAGGAGCTATAAAACCACTGACAAGTCCAGTACCCTGACCACCAGACTATTAAAAGTATTGGATAGTCGAGACTATTTACGTCTAATACCCAATAGCACCAGGTGATCAGAGATCAAAAATCGCTTTCATCACATCAATTCACTAAGTTGTGATTTACAATAATATCATAAGTGCCTTTGCTACCCTTTTTTCTTCCCTGCTCACTGGGAGAGAGAATTTCTGTCTCAATTGGTAGTTTTAACTTAGTTTGTGGTCCATCATTGCAGAAATATTATCTTATTTCTAGTGTGTAATATATTGGTTTAGTTTTATAGTGTGGTCTTGATATCGTTTTCTCTTTTTGTCTTCCCTCAGATAGCAGGGTTTTTAAGATAACCTTATATTCCCCTTTGGGTTAGATTGGGAGGTAGGGCATGAAAGAGGTATTGTGACTATTCAAGAACTATTCCAGACATAAGAGCACTTCAAGCTCAACACCTTTGTTCCTCAAGCTCTACGCCTTTGTACCTCAAGCTCAACACCTTTGTACCTCAAGATATACACATTTGTACCTCAAGCTCAACACCTTTGTACCTCAAGCTCAAGACCTTTGTACCTCAAGCTCTTCACATTTGTACCTCAAGCTCAACACCTTTGTACCTCAAGCTCTACACCTTTGTACCTCAAGCTCAACACATTTATACCTCAAGCTCTACACCTTTGTACCTCAAGCTCTACACCTTTGTACCTCAAGCTCCACACCTTTGTACCTGAAGCTCTACACCTTTGTACCTCAATCTCAACACCTTTGTACCTCAAGCTCCACACCTTTGTACCTCAAGCTCAACACCTTTGTACCTCAAGCTCTTCACATTTGTACCTCAAGCTCAACACCTTTGTATCTCAAGCTCAACACCTTTGTACCTCAATCTCCACACGCCCATTTAATGCATTTGTATTTTTTATGCTTAATTGTCTACTCAATTCTTATATACAAAAAATTAATACTCGTATTTCCAGCTCAGAATACCTAAACCAGCAATAAAGAACTAGCCTTAAAGTCTACACTTACGCTCAGAACATAAATCTTCATTAATGTGGGAGTCATGCACACATTTTCACACCATATTTTCATGGAACTGTGCACGAAATTTTTAGGAAAACAGTTTTTCTTTGGTTTTTGAAAACATACGAGATATCACGTTCCGGAACGCAGTCAGTTGATCTTATATTAATACAAACGAATCTCGATAGCAATTGTATGAAATATTCGCCCTAAATTTATATATATACAGCGTGCATGATGCATCGTAGTGCAAAATGCAATATTCTAAATTTATCTCGAGTCTAATGTGCCTGAAACTGTTCCTTAGCTGGAGAGAAAATGTTTAAGCTTCTTGGATGATTGATTACAGTGTATTTATATTGCTTGATCTCGATAAATTGTTTAGAAATCATATATTAAATATCGCAGAGTAATGCTTCCTGAATGTATTCATAATTATTTAGAGAGAGAGAGAGAGAGAGAGAGAGAGAGAGAGAGAGAGAGTGAGAGAGAGTGAGAGAGAGAGACAGACAGACACAGACATACACAGACTGACGGTTTGCAGCGACTGAGAGACAGAGAGATCAGACCAGACAAAAGTGAAAAAAGACAGACAAACTCAAACACAGAAAAACTGAGACAGACAAACTCAAACACAGAAGAACTGAGACAGACAGGAGAGTTCTGGCTGGGGTCGAGGTATCACCTGCCAAACCTCTCTCGATGATGAAGGGTCGAGCAAATACGAGTCATCTTCGAGATGAAAATATATAAATCACAGATACAATCACAAAGGATTCGAGGAAAGTTCTTGCGCGATTCATCTTCGCGGGACATCTTGGGTGTGAGTTTGGGCGTGTGAGTGTTCACTCCTCTTCTTATGTTGGTTAGGAGTGGGCTGCTGCTCTTGAGTCCCTCCTCTTAAATTTCGATTGTCTGAAGTATATATTTCCGAACTCTTAAAATTTCTGTTATTCATTAAGAGAGAAGGCCCTGTCTGTCTGTCTGTCCAAAGTTGGAGACCACACGGTTGGAGATAGCCTCACCCAAATTGGCAGAGAGACTGGTCTGGGGTACGGGATGAACATAGGGTGATGAGGGTTGCTGGAATGCAAAAAGAGAACAGCGTGCCAGTGTCACTTTTACACCCCCGCGACTGTGGCTGCCAGGATAACCCTGTAAATATTTTGAGAACCAAAAAATCAAAAACAATGATTTTATCGTATAATAATATATGCCACATTATTTACTGATGCTAGAAATTAACAGAATGTTTCTTATATTCATATTTCGGCCGTAACGCGATAACGACAGGTTAAATACAGTCACCACTCCTCCTACAACACTACATTACGAAGGCACATACACATCCACACGAGTAAAAAGCAGATGGGTAACTATTTGAACAAAATCTCAAAGTTTTTGAACCATAGCCAACCACTACCACACAACCAATGCCAACCGCAACCACACAACCAGTGCCAACCACTCCTACAACACCATTACACCTTTACCACCATCACCACTACACCACCATCACCACTACACCTCCAGCTTCCCGACCAGGCTCTCATCTCCACAGCTTCCGCCGGATAATTACTCTTTTAAACTCAGGCAGAAACTTCATCTGCTCGCTGCCAGGCGGAAGCACAAAGTTAAATCTTAATATGAAGTGAAATTTTTGTATAGATATCATTGACGAAAAAAATTCGAAATTTTGAAAATTAGTGTATTCTTTAGGCACAATTTTTGTTTCGTAGTTAAATGTATTTCCTTGTTGTATGTATTTGCCAAATAACTAAGTTTCTCAAAAAAATTACACCCTACGACATCATAATAAACTGAAGATAAAAATAAGGTGCTTATTTTAATCAGGTTCCTGTAGAATATTTTAATAAGATAGTGCATTGTTGGACAAGGAAATAGGCACCACTGAACACCATTCAATCATCGACCACCAACACCCAATCATCAACCACCAACACCCAATCATCAACCACCAACACCCAATCATCAACCACCAACACCCAATCATCAACCACCAACTCCCAATCATCAACCACCACCAACACCCAATCATCAACCACCAACACCCAATCATCAACCACCAACACCCAATCATCAACCACCAACACCCAATCATCAACCACCAACACCCAATCATCAACCACCAACACCCAATCATCAACCACCAACACCCAATCATCAACCACCATCACCCAATCATCCACCACCAACACCCAATCATCAACCACCAACACCCAATCATCAACCACCAACACCAAATCATCAATCACCATCACCCAATCATCAACCACCAACACCCAACCATCAACCACCAACACCCAATCATCAACCACCAACACCCAATCATCAACCACCAACACCCAATCATCAACCACCAACACCCAATCATTAACCACTAACGCCCAATCATCCACCACCAACACCCAATCATCAACCACCACCACCCAATCATCCAGATAGTAGGACAAAGTTCTACTATCTAATTGCTTAGACCGGCAATCATTGTACTATGGTGCACATAGCTACACAAACTACTATCTAAACAGGAGAATGGGTTGGCCACCCATTACCACCTACTACTACTACCACCATAAATCCACCATCCACATTAACCCACCTCCAGCAACCTATCACAACCTCACTACCACTCACCAGCCAGCCACAATAACACACCATCCCCTCACACCATCACCTCACACCATCACCTCACACCATTACCTCACACCATCACCTCACACCATCACCTCACACCATCAAAATAGCAACATTCTCCTCTGGGTCTTCTACGACCAGTCAGTAATTATGGCAGCTCCTGGAGCCTCACAGAGAACGGGGCCCCAGACGCATGGAAGGAGACACTAAATCAGTCCCCATTTTTCCTCTTGTCCTGCATCAAGACTCGCTTTGTGTACTGGGAAACTGGCCATTTATGTGAGGGGGGAAAGTTCTCCTTTCCTCTACAATTCCTGGGAAATGTGTAGGGTTTTGTTCAGCAAATGGAGGAAGTAAACATTATAAAAATTGTGTTTTATTGTGGTAGGTTTTTGCAGACGATGAGTTCATATATAATTTTACATGTGAACTGAGGAAGGAGGGGTTGAAAAGAGAGGAATGGCGGAGAGAGAGAGAGAGAGAGAGAGAGAGAGAGAATGAGAATGGAGAGCTGAGAAGTTAGAGGCAAAGGAAGAGAGAATGAAAGATATGACAAGTGAGAGACAGAAAGGATGAGAGAGCCACATATAAAGAACATATAACACCGTGTACATTAGGAAATGTGTACTTCAGCCCCTATGACCACGAAGCCATAGGCCGACTCTAGGCTCCTCACACCTATATTGTCCCAGTACGATACTACATAACATTTTATAGACTGAAACGGTCTCAAATCTCTCTGACGTCATCTTAGCAGCCACCAAAACTGGCGTCGACGACCAGTTATTATCGTTCACGTTACTCATCAAGTGCCAGTTAGCACAATACCTTCCTTGTCCCGTTTGGCACTCAGATGAGTCAAGTGTCACTCAACTCATCTGATCACCATTTGACTTTGCTCTTCGCGGTTGAGTAAACTTTATTGAGTTTTTCTGGCCATTTTCCCTAGGGTGAATAGCCATTGAGTGAATAAACAAGCGATTCATCCCACTGTTTCTCGCGAACGCCTCGCCATGTTCAGAAAACTCGTTTAATTGACCGTTGCTGTAAGTAAACGACTGTAGAATGTCGAATTTCAGGATAGGAAATGTTTCGGCTCCCGTTAATGGGAGGGTCGTATTGGAGGGCTCCCGTTAATGGGAGGGTCGTATTGGAGGGTTCCCGTTAATGGGTGGGTCGTATTGGAGGGCTCCGTTAATGGGAGGGTCGTATTGGTGAGGGATCCTGTTAATGGGAGGGCCGTATTGGTGAGGGATCCCGTTAATGGGAGGGTCGTATTGGTGAGGGATCCTGTTAATGGGAGGGTCGTATTGGTGAGGGATCCTGTTAATGGGAGGATCGTATTAACGAGGGTTTATCAAATTAGCTCAGTAACGCTCGATAGTGATTAAACAGTATCAACAATTTCCTTTGAAACATCCAATTCAATGTGATGATGAACGACGGTGACTCCTACGCATGATAATCATAATATTGTTGAGGATAATGATGACGATGATGAGTATGTTAAGTATACTGTACAGGAATGACAATTATAAATGGTAAATTTGTACTCATGTCTGTTCCGAGTTCCAAATGTCAGAATTAAGCAATGAGTTCAGATGGGTTTCTCGAACTCGTATTTGTCAAGTTAGGCAATACAGTTGCATTTCTTACGGAGTGGCAGAGCGAGAGAACCGACGCCTCATCCCTCAAGCACCTGAAGTCCCTTAAATCGAATTCGAAGGTAAACCCTTAAGTCGAAGGAAGGTAAACTTGGGGAAACGAGGGAAGGAGGATATCAGGCGAGAGTGTACACAGAGCTGTGGCAAGGGGCGAGGTGTGGAGGACTGGGCCCACACCCAGACACACTCGAGCCACACTTGTGTGGATATTTTCATCCAGCAGGTGGTATGGGTATTGTCATTAGCGCCAGCTGGTGATCGCGACGAGTGTCGTTTAAAGACGAGGAGTCACAATAACGTGCCTGAAGATATAATGGCCAAACCTCACATCTGAAGAAGGAGAAAAGACGACCTTTCGGTCCGTCCTGGACCATTATCATATCGTATCAAGTCTGCATACGACTTCATAATGGTCCAGGACGGACCGAAACGTCCGGTATATATATATATATATATATATATATATATATATATATATATATATATTATATATATATAAGAAAAGAAGAAACTATACTATAAGAAACTATATATAAGGACTATAAGAAACTGAAAACTCACACCCACACTCACTCATTCAGGCTTGATCGCATTTGTGTTCTTCACATGTGCCCAAAAGAATGAGGTGATTTGATAAATACTATGCCAAGATTACCATCAGAGTGCCGGCGGGCTGATGGGCAAAATAGCCTCGGCTATCATCAGTTTTTGACCGGTCGTGATGGTCGAGTGGATTAAGGTGTCCTGTACACACCAGTGCATTGTTGCTCCTTGCAGTATGGGTTCGAGTCACTTGTGGGGGTGAGTTTTCAGTTATATATATATATATATATATATATATATATATATATATATAATATAATATATATATATATATATAATATATATATATATATATCAACATGAGCTTGAAACCGGCCATATACTGCAGGTATGTTGACGACATTTTTACACAGGTACCTGATGTCAGACATCTGTAGGAGCTGAAAGAGGCATTTGAGCGGAATTCTGTGTTGCGTTTCACTTACGAGATGGAGAAGGATGGGAAGCTGCCCTTTCTAGATGTAACAGTCATGGAAAGAAGCGGAGGTTTCCACACTGCAGTCTACACTAAGGAAACAAACATAGGAATGTGCCTCAATGCCAACAGTGAGTGCCCAAACAGGTACAAGAAGAGTGTTGTTAACGCTTATGTCGACCGTTCTCTCAGCCACAGCTCAGGATGGAAGCAAGTCGATGAAGAACTCTGTAGGGTAAGGCAGGTCCTAGTCAACAACGGCTTCTCCAATGGTTTCGTTTAAGACATCATAAGAAGGAAGGTGAAACGCCATGCAACCTCTGAAGAGACAACTAACACAACACCTTTACCCCCTATTAGACTATTTTACAGGAACTTCTTTTCCACAGCTCATAAAACGGAGGAAAGGGTCCTGAAAGATATTGTGATAGGAACGTTATCCCTACAGACAAAAATCAGAAGATACAATTGACGATTTACTATAAAACCAAAAAAACGGCCAACCTACTCATGAGAAACTCTCCAGACACAAAGCAGAACGCTTTAAAAGAGACCAACGTCGTCTATGCCTTCAAATGCCCACTTGGTGACTGTAAGCCTCAAAGAACTCAGTATATAGGCAAGACAACAACATCTGTTTCCTGGCGATTAACGATGCATAAGCAACAGGGCTCCATTAAAGAACATATAATCTCTTCCCACAACCAGACCATCACCAGAGAAATCTTAACAAACAACACAGAAATCATCGATAGATACAGCGATAGCAGGCGGCTTGACATCTGCGAGGCACTACACATCAAGAAGTCAACACCAGGAATCAACAGCCAATTAATGCACAACTATATTCTACCCACTTCAAGACTCCGCTCCAATATAGAAGCATCAAGAAATATGGGCCAATAGGCTCTTTGCAGTTACTTCCATTCTTCTCTTTAATTTATCCAATTTATACCCATTGTTTCGTGTTCTGTCTTGTGTTGAAAGTTTTGTTCACCTCATCCAAACCTGTTGTAACATATCACCTCACCCAAAATGCGGGTATATAAGATGAAAACTGTTTAAATCATAGCATAGTAGGTAGAACTCTGTTTAGTGTTTGCAGGTTATAGTTGTGTGTGTGTAAACTAAAGACTAGAAATAAAAATGAATTTTGGAAAATTGATTTTTCAATTACCATCGACAGTGAAAAGAAACATAAGAAATATTGAGAAAATTCGTGTTAGAATTATTAATCTTACTTTCTCGGTCATATTTAAAAATATATGTTTACAAGAAAGACTGCTACCAAAATATACTAATATATATATATATATATATATATATATATATATATATATATATATATATATATATATATATATATATATATACATATATATATATATATATATATATATATATAAATAATATATATAAAATAAATAAATATATATATATATATATATATATATATATATATATATATATATATATATATATATATATATATATATATATATATATATGGGGAGGTAGGAGAAGAAAATATTAGTGTTCAGTGAGAAACCACAAGGTCTTCTCTGAATACGTTTTATTTTCTTCTCTGAGGCTATGGGTCCCCACATTGGCACCAGAGGTGGTACCCTCACAAACTTTAAAAAAAATAAAATATATATATATATATATATAATATATATATATATATATATATATATATATATGTATATATATATATATATATCTCAGAAAACCCATCCTCGTAAAGGGTTCGAACCCAGACAGCTAGGCGTTCCATACACCATTGCATATCTTGTATCTTAGCTACTACACCACACTGACTTATATATAAGTCTGTCAATCAATTAGTATTTCCTAATTTCAATTCTACACTTGTCATTCAATCTCATTGTACCAGTGTTATTAAAGTCTTTTGAATGGTCCTCGGACCACGCCACAGACAGCTTCTCATCGTCCTGAGAGCGACGCCCCTGGAGGTCTCGAAGCATGAAATACTCCCGAGTGGACACATATGGACGCAACGAAGGGTGGTGGTGGTGATGGAGATCACAGTCGTATATAAACTTTTGCGTAATACCGTTTTCATGGTCCCGTCTGCATTTTAGAGGAGCCGGAGCACTTCTGTAGTCAGCAATGTCGTGTACATCAGGGAGTGTACACCCAGAGAGTATATGTTCTCTCTGTGTATATTACGAGACCTAATGTCGTAATGTACAGAGCAATGTGCTGCTACCCTATTCTATGTGAACAATTACAAAGTTTCGATTCACACTTTGTAATCCTTCATATAACGAACAGGAGAATCGGCACATTGCTGTTTATACCTAAACTTGTTAATACACAAAACAATGTCGTGGAGGAGGACCAATCCTCTATATTTTTTTTAGAAGAAGAAAGAGCCTTTTGATAGTCAACATTTTCCGTAATTTCTCCGGAATGAATTTGGCCCAATGTTTAGAGATGAACATTGTCTGTGCAGCCGAGGGTCAATCAACAGAACATTTTTGGCTCGAAAGACCTCAAGGCCTCAATCCAGTGAGCGGAGCGCTGCCTTCTGAATGTTCCGAGGGTCAGACAAATACGGATGATTTAATTGCTTGGGGGTAACATTTTTGACAAACGGCTCAATAATGAATACAGATC
>WNGS01169498.1:33185972-33196027 GCA_020271785.1 Procambarus virginalis
TTCCTATTTTGTTCCAGCAGCTCATGATGAGTATAATGCTTAAACTATACTCAAACATAAGCATATGTGTTGCATTTGATGTTTTAAAATTTTTGTTTGTAATTATATGCCTTCGATGCTTAATTATGCCAAAATTTTAAAATATTCTCAGATGCAATGCTTAAAACTCTCATTAAAATGTAATCAGCAGCAACCCAGTTCTAAAATTCGTTTCCAAAAATCTTGAACGATTTCACAGTATTTTATCCTTGAATTACAATAAAAATCTAGCACCTCTCGCATCTGCAAGTTCAGCCATTCTTCTGTAAAGAAACACATAATAATTAATTATATTTTCAGAGCTCCTGACGTGACATTATACATGGCACAATATTGTCTCACACATTACGGTTTTTTCTAAGCATTTTTCATTCAGCGTCCACCACAATAACCTCGTCTACACAAACGAGTTATGAACTCTGGGGTGGTAAGTGATGTTGGGAAATTCAAGCAACAAATAACTTAGCTCCAATGATAATCTATGACGAGGCATTGAGTTTACGAGTCGTGTCGTCCCACCTGGAGTGTATTCACTCGTTGAGTGCACTCGCTGGAGGGCCTCAGACGTCCTGCTTCTGCTGTGGTCTTTTTGATGCTTGTATTATTATTTTTGTTTAATTGATTAGCCACAGTCGACACCACAAGGTGTTGTGGTGACCACAACAACCACAACACCTTGTGGTGTTGAGATTGGAGGTATTGTTTCCATGAAACGCTCCCAACAGTTTCCCGAAACGAAGACATTTGATCATTCATCTGAAGTTTCGGCATCCCTCGGGCATCCCCGGAGGGGGGGATGTCACAAATCATAACAATGTCTAGTGATGGACGCTCTGCCTTACACAAGGCGCTCTGCCTGACGCAAGGCACTCTGCCTTACACAAAGTGCTCTGCCTGACGCAAGGCGCTCTGCCTGACGCAAAGTGCTCTGCCTGACGCAAGGCGCTCTGCCTGACGCAAGGCACTCTGCCTTACACAAAGTGCTCTGCCTGACACAAGGCACTCTGCCTGACGCAAGGCACTCTGCCTTACACAAAGTGCTCTGCCTGACGCAAGGCGCTCTGCCTGACGCAAGGCGCTCTCCCTGACGCAAGGCGCTCTGCCAGACAGATAAACACAAGCTCTTAGAATCTTGTACACTACATTGTTTTACAGCACCCTGATAAAGAATGTGGGTTCATAAAAAAATCTGTTGAATAATACAATTACACATGTATTGGGTGCTTTCTTCACCTTCATTTATACATTATAGTATTGTAGTGAGTCACTATTATTATTATTATTATTATTATTATTATTATTATTATTATTATTATTGAGAAAATTATTTGAAACAAGGAGGTGACTTGATCCAGCGTTTTAGTGATTCCTAGGCGCTGGGTGTAACCCACTCGTCCATGATAGGACAAAAGTCAATCAACTGGAATTCTAATGAATTCACCGGAAAAGTCTGTAGGCTCCCAGCTGGTGCCACAACCAGTTTTTTTTACGCAAGACCCGCCTACACTCTTGCCTTTAATGATGTTCTCATTTATATATTGCACCGTTGTCCTTTCCTTGTGTTCTGAAGGAGGGGCGCAAGTTTGAGAACACCACTACTCACAAGCCAGAGTAATTCCCCCATTTCCATCTTCAATAAAAAAAATATTACAAATTTCAACGAATCCACCATCACTGGTTTACTATCCTTGTCGTTTCATTTATTCCTGAGTGACTATATTTGATGAACCATTTATTTTTTCCTCAGAGCGAACAACGGGTCATTCACAATATCGTTCTCTCAGGGCCACCAACTCCGGGAGTTACTGCTGTTCATATCCGGCTCCACACAGTCTTAACATCTGCTGGGACCCTTCTTGACACTTTCCATCACCGCTCCAGACGTGGTGCTGAAGAATGTACTTGCTACACACAACAATTTACAAGCTGCTTACATGTAACTGGAAATGATCCATGAAGACTATTTCCAGTTGATTCAACGTTCCTACAGGCTTTAACTTCATTCATGTCTTCACACATATGTATCATAAAAAAAGGAACAGATAGTGTGTGATAAACATAATTCCTGCTTATAAAACTTGTGAACATTACTTGTGGTTTATTGGCTTAGTAACCTGACATCTTAAGCTCCTTGTAAAAAGGTTAGACTCAATAAGCTTCACAAGTTTGAGCAAAAAGACCCCACGAGAATTATTAGAAAGCGCAAGCCAAGAATTCCAGACGTTTCACCTCCTATATCCGGGCTTCCAGACATGGTGCTGGAAAGAGAGTGTTTCCAGCGGATGTTTAGACGGCCTCCACATCACTGACAATAGTCCTGGAAGTGGCTAGGGCGACTGGAACGGAGATGCAGGGATATTAGCGAGGGAAGGTCATGGAGGGTCACACAAGGTCATGGACCTCACTCAACTGGCAACTGGAACAACATAAACTGGAGATACGATCCAATTGTTACTGCTGGGAGATGGATGAAACCATGACGCCAAGGAAAACGGAGGAGAAAGGAAAGAGATCGAAGAAATAACATAGGAAACAATGATAAGAAACAGAAAAAATTAAAGAAAAAACCACGCATGATAAAAAAAATGCAAAAATAATAACACAAATAAATAATAATTAGAATAAGAAGAATAAAATAATAATAATAATAATAATAATAATAATTTTTTTTTTTTTGAGATATATACAAGAGTTGTTACATTCTTGTACAGCCACTAGTACGCGTAGCGTTTCGGGCAGGTCCCTGGAATACGATCCCCGCCGCGAAGAATCGTTTTTTCATCCAAGTACACATTTTACTGTTGCGTTAAACAGAGACTACAGTTAAGGATTTGCGCCCAGTAAATCCTCCCCGGCCAGGATACGAACCCATGACATAGCGCTCGCGGAACGCCAGGCGAGTGTCTTACTACTACACCACGGAGACTGTGAATAAGAATATATAAGAATAATGAAATATTAATAATATTAATAATAATAATAATCACAAAAAAATCACACTAACGTCATGTATCAATGAGAAAATTAATTGTAACAATGAGAGGACTCGAATCAGCGATCAAGGAACACCCAGCCTCTGACCTTACCGCTGTACCACAACATGACATATATTATACAACCAGGGATTCCACTGAATCTCCAGGAAGTATGGATCAGGCTCAAGTTTTCCATATGCACGTATGTTGAAACATTGCTGTGCCATTCGCTAGCAATGAAAAAAAAGACCCACGCAAGGCCGTAGGCACAACCAGGCCTACCCACAGGAACACGAATCGTCTCAACGTCAACAAAATTCAGACACTGAGACTGTCGGCTGAAAGAAAGTGTGTGTGTGTGTGTTTGAGTGTCACACACCTAGTGTATGTCAGTGTTGACCAGACCACACACTAGAAGGTGAAGAGACGACGACGTTTCGGTCCGTCCTGAACCATTCTCAAGTCGATTGTGAGACTTGAGACTCACAATCGACTTGAGAATGGTCCTGAACGGACCGAAACGTCGTCGTCTCTTCACCTTCTAGTGTGTGGTCTGGTCAACATACTTTAGCCACGTTATTGTGACTCATCGCCTGCATATGTGTGTGTGTGTTTGAGTGTGTGGGTAAAGGCTTCCCATGCACCTTTGTTCGTTACTTAAAAGTTTTTTGTTTGTATCTCACAAGCCAACGTGTTCCCTAACGTCACGCGCCTTGGTAAATATGTTTACACTCGTTAGTATATTTTTATACAAAGTTTGCAAGTGCTGGTGCGGGCTGTGGCACTGAGGGAAGCTTGTGTGTCGAGCTGTTGCACTCAAGCTGCAGGTGACAGTGCCAAGCACTTCCTGGAACCCGTCGCTGTGGCTTCTCTCTGGGGACAGGTACTATTCCCGCCGCCCGCCCTTCTTGATCAGATTTTTCAATCATACGGTCTGCTTCCCTACCCCCGTCTGTCTGGTGTAACTGGGTGGAAGTCAGGGCGTTGGTTAGGGGTCTTAGATGACGTCAGGTGTTTGGTTCTGTTGGGTGGAAGTCAGGGTGTTGGTTAGGGGTCTTAGATGACGTGACGTCAGGTGTTTGGTGTAGCTGGGTGGAAGTCAGGGTGTTGGTTAGGGGTCTTAGATGACGTCAGGTGTTTGGTCCAGCTGGGTGGAAGTCAGGGTGTTGGTTAGGGGTCTTAGATGACGTCAGGTGTTTGGTTCTGTTGGGTGGAAGTCAGGGTGTTGGTTAGGGGTCTTAGATGACGTCAGGTGTTTGGTTCTGCTGGGTGGAAGTCAGGGTGTTGGTTTGGGGTCTTAGATGACGTCAGGTGTTTGGTGTAGCGGGGTGGAAGTCAGGGTGTTGGTTAGGGGCCTTAGATGATGTCAGATGTCTGGGGCTACCGGAACAAAGTAGGTATAAATTACACACGTTCTTCCTGTTGCTTGAAGGAAATAAATAGATTGAATCTAGCATATTGGAAATATCTGTTAGCAGAGGTGGTGAGGCTAGTGGCTGAGGGAGAATACTCCTGGAGTCTGTTGGTGGGGATGGTAGTGGAGATGAAATACTTCCTGGGTCTCGCCTACACGGTTACGTACGAGTCGGTATTTTGGTGAGTTCTCTGGTGTTGTCTCGCTAAGCTGTGATGCAATGTTGAAGACAGTGGGACCATACTGAGTCCACAATACTTAAATCAGAAGCGATATCAAAAGGAATATATATATCCACCGATATGTGTGCCGTGCTTTTCGGTGGATATTCACTTAGAGTTTGCTTTACTGCTGGAGTATATGTTCGGTATTAAAGTATATTTACTGGTTGGTCAGTAAGTTACTGTGGTGGTCTTAAAAACCCCCTTCCAGAGGTTGACAGGCTTTAAGATCAACACCAAACTTAACCAATCGCGATCATTATAATTAGAGAATTATTTTAAGAGCCAGAGGGGAGCCAATCGTAGCTGCCTTCGTCGGGAACAGTCAAGACGTTATATGTAAAAATTGTAAACTCATAAATCAGAGAATATAACGATTTCAAATAATCTATCATATAAATGCATTAAGATGACATGAATCAGACGTATTACAGTAAGAGGCAGGATCCAAGAGACGAAGCTCATTCCCAGCAAACACAGATAGGTAAGAACTGTTAGGTTAGAACACACACACACACACACACACACACACACACACACACACACACACACACACACACACACACGCACGCTTGCTTACATAGTCAAGCCTTACTTCATAAATTTAATTAATTAACCCAGTAAACTACTCCTGATGGTAATAATTAAGAAACATTAACCTCACAATCGCCTCAGACGCATTAACTTCGAAATATCTTAGTCAGCCTCTCATTAATCACACTTAAGGGTCCACTAAGTCATCTCGTAAAGCACATTTTGCGTCTCAACAGCGACAGAGCAAAAGATAATGGGAATTAAAGGCCCCAGCACCGTTTTCTTCTATCTCTTTAATGTTAAATGTAGAATTTCAGCGTAGTGTTACTTAAGCACATGGTACTTGGTACATAGTTCCCATGTGCACGCCAGAGGGAAAAGCGAACACAATATATTAAATATATGATGTACTTGACAAACTGAAGAGTGATGTACTTTAACTCGAAGAGTATTATCCTAAATGCGCAGAAGAGGATTTCGCAGCTTCATGCGCACATTTATAGGTAAAACCTTTAGAAAAATTGTCTGTGGATTCACCTTTAAAACGGCCAGTTTTGGTATTAATTGGTCCACCTGGCCCACCCGGCCCACCTCGCCCATTCGGCCCACCTGGCCTGCTCTCTGTTCATGCCTGGCTGTCACTAGTCCTGCTGTTAATAAGAGTGCTGTTAAACAGAATCAGAACACTAATTCTTAAGAACTTAAACAAATCGTCACCATTCTGGGTGGACTGGACAAGTGTTTCTCAGTGTAAATGAACTGCCCATTTCTAGAAAAAAATAAAAACCTTTTACACACCTTTTGAATGATGACATATATAGTAGTGACGGCTACAAAGGCATTAATAGCGACATTTGTTAGCCTATAACTGACAGAATAAGTAGTAATGGCAAAAGTAGTATTAGTCACAATAACAGCAATATTAATAAAATCAGTAATAACGTTTTAAAGACTAGTAGTTATAAATAAATAAATAAATAATAAATAAATATGTTTATTCAGGTAAGGTACATACATACAAGTGATGTTACATTAATGGATTGATTTATAGATAGAGCTAGTACATACAATGCCTAAAGCCACTATTACGCAATGCGTTTCGGGCAGGAAAAACATTAATATCTAGAACTTAATACTAATTGAGCATAAAGAATAAAATGTGTTGAGAACAAATACAAATAAAGATAAAAAAAAGGGGGGAACATGATTGAAAAAGCAGCACAAATACAAAAGGTTGACAAACAGCATTGATTAAAAAAAAAATAACAGACATAGGTTGACAATAGAGGGGTAAGTTAGGTTACAGGGAATTTATTAGGTAGTGTTTAGTTTTAATCTTAAACTGGTTGAGAGAGGTACAGTCTTTAACATGATTGGGGAGGTCATTCCACATTCTAGGTCCCTTGATTTGTAGAGCATTTCTAGTTTGATTAAGTCGTACTCTTGGAATATCAAAACTGTATTTATTTCTGGTGTGGTGCTCATGGGTTCTGTTACAGCCTTCAATGAAGCTTTTGATTTCAGGATTGGCATTACAGTTCAGCGTTTTATATATGTATGATACACATGGGAGAATGTGCAGTGACTTAATATCTAACATATTCAGAGATTTGAGTAGGGGTACCGAGTGTTAATAATAAGTTGTGTTAATAAAGAGTGTTAATAATAAGTGTTAATAATAAGTTGTGTTAATAAAGAGTAAGACACTATTGTGATATAATTGAACGATTCCTCGTTCTATAGTTCCTGAACAAACGGTTGAAATCTTATGTGATATTTAGTTTACAAATTTAATGTTTATATTTTGAATATACTATTTTAATTTTTAATTTGTTCAATATATAGGTGGGTACCACCTCAAACTGGAAGAAGGGGACCTATAGCCTCGGAGAAAAGCACACACACACAACGCATTAAAAGGAATGTTTAGGTCCCTCTCCAATGCAGTTTCCATGTTCTTTTGTCCTACCCCCCCCCTCCCCCTTCCTTTTGTGTTTTATTGTGCTTTAATAGACATTTAAATGTTACAAGATGTACATTGGTTAATACAATGAGTATTTAAAGATTTTGGATCTCTTGGAGCTCCTCCGCTTCCGGACAGGAACCGAGGACGCAGCAGGCGTTTCCCCTCTGGATCGCCTCACGGAGGCGCTGAACCAGAAAACTGACAGCCCTTGAGTGATGTCAACGAGCCTCTAACCCAATTCTATGAGAAAGTTCAAGGCCCTTCTACCCCAGGGGCCGAGTGCCTCAGATGACATGGGAACAAAGGTGTATTGACCTTCCAATACTTGATTGATTATGATGTTTCCCTGTGGTTGGCTGAACCGCCTGTTTGATCAGCACCGAAGTGTATATATATATATATATATATATATATATATATATAAAATATATATATATATATATATATATATATATATATATATATATACACATATATATATGTATATTTATATATATATATATATATATATATATATATATATATATATATATATATATATATATATCAGCGAGGGTAGATACACATGATTAGTTCCACATTAGCTGTTTGCCCCTCTTCCAGGGGTATATTGTAATGCCATCTGGATGAACGGACTGATCTGGGTATTGGGCCATTAGGATGTGAGGTTCTCTCTCTGCTAGGCACTGAGCTGAGGTAAGACTCCTCTTGGTGATATCATTAACTTTGTTGTGTCTTGCATGCCAGCCCTTGGAGTTTCCGCAGTGCAACCCAAGCATTCCATATTGGTCTGCTTCCACCCTGTTGCAAATACACATGTACTCAGTGTGAACTGGGGCACCAAGGTGGAAGGCCACTGCTACATACAGAACATCTAGATCTAGACGCATGCCGGTTACATACATACGTACTGCCAATGGAAAGTCCCCAGCTTGGGGAGCACGCACCACTCTAAGGCGGGTTCTCTCCTTATATGATGTTGCAACGTTAAACATGGCATCGTCTATTTTATTTTATTTTGTTATATAGTAATATTGTTGCTTCTTCAATATATTATCATTTTTATTTATAAGATTTATCTTAATAATTAGTTTAAAATGTTTAACACCCATAAAAAACATTTGAAGTAACATGCACTAATTGTAATAAATATAATATATGTTATTATTTTATTTATCAGTAACATAGTAACCGAGAGATGAAAACAGTTTGTACTTATATATTTGCCTTATAGAGCAAGATATCATCTCGAAATTTCACAATGAAATATAACGACTAAACTGCCCATAACATGGCTGAAAACAAGTTTCTGTTCAGAAAATGTATTATACACCTTATAAAAAAAATATCAAACTGAACTGGTGGAGAGTGATGTTGATTATGTGGGACCCAGAATGGGCTACAGACAGGCCTTTTGATGAAAAATATGTTGCTATATGTATTTTGTTTCCGCGATTAAAAACTGGTTTATTTTTATGAATGCTCTCTCTAAATATTAACTCAATATTTTTGCACGAAAATGAGATTGATTGATTGTTACCACAAAATTATCACTATTAACGCTACTCTTCTGACTGCTCCTGCTGCTACTGTTGCTTTTACCATTGGTGCTACTGGTACTACTGGTACACAATGCGGTGGAACCCACCGAATAGGATCGAATCCTCATCACGACTCCTACGGATTTCCTTACTGATACAGTCACATTAGTGTGATTAGTCTCTGTGTTAAAAAAATAATTACTCGAATGCTTCAGTTCCCCTTCAAGAGAACGAGCATTTCAAAATGACTGCCAAAGTGCCGTGATACCCCAAGGAGACGAGCGTCAACAAGGCCGCAGTGGAGAAGATAGATGTGTTGAACGTGATGAACAAGTCTTTAGATGTGTTGAACGTGATGAACAAGTTCTTAGATGTGTTGAACGTGATGAACAAGTCCTTAGATGTGTTGAACGTGATGAACAAGTTATTAGATGTGTTGAACGTGATGAACAAGTCTTTAGATGTGTTGAACTTGATGAACAAGTTCTTAGATGTGTTGAACTTGATGAACAAGTCCTTAGATGTGTTGAACGTGATGAACAAGTCCTTAGATGTGTTGAACGTCATGAACAAGTCTTAGATGTGTTGAACTTAATAAGCAAGTCCTTCAGCACCGGTCTGGGATGTCATTGAGCGATAGATGTGTTGAATTTGATGAACAAGTTCTTTAACGCAAGATTGGAATGCCACAGAGTGATAGAAGACAAATCTATATATGTCTATACGTATGATATAGACATATCATATATTCATACATCAAATTGGAAATTCATACATTTGAAATGTGTAAATCACACGCCTTAACACTCAGTTCTTTTCTAGCTTTCAAAATTATAAAGAAAAGACCTAAGACATTGGACACAGCATACACAAGTATAATTAAGGTTCAGAAGCATACCCAGTCAGCATGATGAGGTGTAGCGTCAGTGTCGTCGCCTTGCATGAGTGAGAGCAAGATCTTCCTGAGTCAGAGAAGTGGAATAATGTGAGATTATCAGTAATCGATTGCTCTACCAGGGCTCTGCTGCCCTCTTTCCAATAATGAGAGTGGCTTAAAGTATCCATTTGATAAAACGTACAAAAATGAATTGCTTGAACGAGAGGTTTATTTGTATATTTTTTTTGCATTATTGAATTAGTCAAAATGAGAACATAGAAGCAACAGGAGAAATTATCCTGGGATTCATAAAAGCCTAGGCTTTACTTAGGCTCTCTGAGGCCTGATATAGTGAATATATGTACAGGTGGGCGACGGCGAGCTCCGGAATAACCGATTTCCTTGAATTCGGTCCATTACGAAGACCGAGTCGGAAGGTTATCCAATCAGGACCAAAATAGGGGTCCATTTTCAAGCAATTCTGAACG